>CM077095.1:146132867-146636896 GCA_039513925.1 Platanthera zijinensis | reverse complement strand
CTTGGCGGATTGTCTCTCTCTCTCTCTCTGGCAGTGGCCGAGCGGTTAGCCTCTGTCTAACCGCGCGGCTTGTTCCGGTCTGTTGTTCTAGCCGCCCAGATTCTTTTATAGTTTTAGTCTCACATCTCTTATTTGTATTCTCTCTTCTCTCCTCCATTCTATATAAGGGAGGCCATACCTTTGTAATAGATACCTTTTTCTGATAATAAAATGTTCAGTTATACATTTCCGGCTTGTTTTAGTTCGCTTCTTACATGGTATCAGAGCAATCGATCCTTTCCTCCTGATTCTGTCTTCTCTCTGTCCGCGCGGGCTTGCTTCTCCGCTTGCGCCCTGTCCGCGCGGTCTCCTTGTCATTGCCCTCTGTGTGCGCGCCTGTTGTCTTGTTCACTGCGATCTGTCGCCTTGTTCGCCGCGACCTATCGCCCTGTGCCTTGCCCTCTCTTGTGCTTCTGTTCGAGCGGACTGTCTGCTTGCCGCTCGACCTCTTCCCCTTTGCTTGTTACTGCGGCTTGGTCGTGGTCTCTCTGGCCGCTGGTGTCTGACATCCTGACCGCTGCAGTTCCTCTTCTGCCTATCCGCGCGGCCTGTTTTCTAACCGCGCGGCTTCCTGTTGGTTGCTCTTATGGCTCTTTCTGATGCTTCTACTGCCACCACTCCTGCCACCCCCCTGTAGCCAATCCGGCTCCTCCTCCTACTCCTTCCGGGAACCTTGGCACCGTTTCCAAGCTTGTCGGCTCCAACTACCCGGATTGGAGCGTCTCTTTCACCTTTCTCCTTCGCTCGCAACGCAAACGCCACCATCTCGTTGATGACCCTCCTCCTACCACTTCCCCTCTCTTTGATGACTGGGATGCGAGTGACGCTCTTGTGCGTACTTGGCTCGCTAACAGTCTATCCGATGAATGTCTTCCCGTCATCCGTCATGATGAGACGGTGAAGGCCGCTTGGCTTCATCTTGCTGCTTTGTATTCCAAAGGGGCTCAGACGTCCCGCATCTATACGTTGTATGCGGACCTCTTTGCCCGCCTACCTTGTCTCCTGCTGCTGCCTACCAACAAGTTCAAGCTCTTGGGGCTGAGATTCTTCAGAATCGCCCCTTTTCTGCGGATCTAGCTCAACAACACAAGCACTTCCAGGAGCTTCTGGTTGTGTGTTATCTGCTCCGTCTTCCTGACACTTATGACATGATCCGCCAACAAATTCTGGTGAGGCGGAATCTCCTACCTTAGATGCCACCGCTGCTCGCATCGCCGCTGTCACCTCTCTCCTTCAGCGCCCGCTTCTACCCGCTCCTTCTCCTCCGGATACCTATGCTCATCAAACTCAGCGGAGTGGCTCTGGTAGCCGCAGTCATCAGTCTGGCGGACGTCCTTCTTCCCGCTATCTCTGCTCTCACTGCGGCCGCACCGGACACACTCTTGACCGCTGCTGGACAAAACATCCCCATCTTCGCCCCTCGGGTGACTCTTCCGCCTCTTCTTCCAAGCCGTCTGCTTCCGTGGTCACATCATCAGGTAGTGCCCATGTAGTCACTCAAGGTAAATGGCTTATCGACTCCGGTGCTACTAATCATATGACGGGCAATCCTCAGTGCTTCTCTCTCCTCGAACAGCATGATCGGTTGCCCCCGGTCCTCATTGCAGATGGTTCTCCCTCCCGGTTCATGGGTCGGGAGTGGTTCATGTTACTCCGTCCCTTCGGCTAGAGGACACTCTCTATGTGCCCAAGTTTCCGTGCAATCTGTTATCGGTTACTTCTTTGTGCAAGCAGCTTCAATGTTCTGTAACGTTTACTCCATCTTCTTGCTCTTTTCAGGATCCGAGCTCCCAGCGGACGATTGCTACTGGGACTGAGAGCGGCGGCCTCTACTTCCTCGACAACGTTTCCGCTTTGTCCGCCTTCTCTTCTTCTTGTACGGATCTTCTCCAGTGGCATCTCCGTCTCGGTCATCCTCCACCACGGCTTCTGCATCAGCTTCTGCCCCACCTCCCTCCCTCCACTACTCCTCTCCACTGCGAAGCATGTCAACTTGGCAAGCATCATCGTTCCTCCTTCCCGCCGAAGCAAGGTCGGGGCTCTACCCGTCCGTTTGATCTAGTCCACTCCGATATCTGGGGACCTGCTCCTACCCTTACTATTGGTCGGGGTAGTTCTTATTTTGTAACTTTTATTGATGATTTTTCTAGATGTACTTGGGTGTATCTCTTACGAGATCGGTCTGAACTTTTTAATGTATGGACCTCCTTTATCATTTAATCAAAAATCAGTTTGGTGTTAGTGTTAAAACTTTTCGCTCTGATAATGCAAAAGAATACTTAAGTCATGCTTTTACCTCTTTCTGTGTTCAACATGGCGTTATTCATCAGACAAGTTGTGTCTATACATCCCAACAAAATGGGGTGGCGGAACGCAAAAAACCGTCACCTCCTCGATGTTGCTCGCACATTAATGACTCAAATGCATGTCCCTCGCTCATATTGGGGCTATGCTGTTCTTCTTGCTTGCTATCTCATCAATCGCATTCCCTCCTCCGTTCTTCAGGGAAAAACCCCTTTTTCCATCCTTTATCCTGGCAAGGAGCCTTTTCTTCTCCCTCTCCGAATCTTTGGGTGCACTGCTTTTGTGCATGTCCCATCTGCCACCCGTGATAAGCTCTCCCCCTCGCTCCACCAAATGTGTTTTTCTGGGTACTCGGTCACTCAGAAAGGCTACTGCTGCTTTGATCATGTTCTTCGTAAACAGTTTGTCTCCGCTGACGTTACCTTCTTCGAGAATGCCTCCTACTTCTCGGATGCCTCCTCTTCTCTTCCTCTCACCTCGGATTCTCCTGTGATTCCGTTCGTTCCCTCGTCTCCTACTGCGATATCCGCTCCTCCTCCGTCTCCGCCCACTCCTCTCCCTCTCTCTCCGCCTCCATCTCCCTCATCTCCGCTGTCGTCGCTCTCTCCTCCCGGGCCAGCTCTCTCTGCCACGGATGCTCTGGATGCCGAGGAGCCCGCCGACCTGGATCTTCCTGTCGCTCTTCGCAAAGGGGTGCGGACGTGTACCCTACACCCCCTTGCTGCTGTTGTTTCATATGATCGTCTTACCCCTTCTCGCAGGGACTTTGCGCTGGCTATCTCTGCTACTACCACACCTCGTTCCTACCAGGAGGCCCTTGCCATTCCTCACTGGAAGCTGGCCATGGATGAGGAAATGGCGACCCTCACAGAGCGGGGTACCTGGACTCTTGTCCCTCCTCCTCTTGATACAGATGTTGTTGGCTGTCGATGGGTCTTTGTAGTCAAGTTTGGCCCAGATGGCACTGTAAACCGTTACAAAGCTCGTCTAGTGGCTAAGGGCTTTACTCAAACCTATGGGGTTGATTACTTTGACACCTTCTCTCCCGTGGCTCGTCTCAGCACTATACGGGTCCTTCTCTCTGTGGCAGTCAACAAAGACTGGCCCCTTCCCAGCTGGATATCAAGAATGCCTTCCTTTATGGTGATCTTCAGGAGGCCGTCTACATGGAGCAACCTCCAGGGTATGTTGCTCAGGGGGAGACACGAGTCTGCCGGCTACAGAAGGCAATCTATGGCCTCAAGCAGAGCCCTCGAGCTTGGTTTGACAAATTCAGCGGCATCGTGGCGGCCGTTGGTTTTGCTCGCAGTGCTGCTGATCACTCTCTATTTATTCGCAAAACCTCTTCGGGACTGGTGGTTCTTGCAGTATATGTGGATGATATTCTTCTCACTGGTGATGACCAGGAAGGGGTAGCCTTGACAAAGCGGCATCTTCGCCAACATCTAGTCACGAAAGATATGGGTTCTCCGAAGTACTTTTTGGGGATCGAAATCTCTCGGAAGCCCAACTCTTTAGTCCTCTCTCAGCGTAAGTATGCTCTTGATATTTTAAAAGAAGCAGGATTGACTGGGGCCAAACCTGCCCGATGTCCCATGGCTGTTGGAGAAGACAAAACCTGGACAGATGATTCGCCTCTTCTTTCAGATGCTTCGCGGTACAGGCGTCTAGTTGGTAAGCTCATATACCTCACCGTGACTAGGCCCGACATCTCCTATGCTGTGGGCAAGGTGAGTCAATTCATGCAAGCTCCCAGGGAGTGCCATCTACAGTCCGCCTTGCGGATCTTGGAGTATGTCAAAGCAGCCCCCGGGAAAGGATTGCTCTTTCAGAAGAACGATCATCTGAGGGTTGAAGCTTACTCAGATGCGAGTTACGCGGATGACAAAGGGGACCGCAAGTCTACCTCCGGTTTCTGTACCTTTGTTGGGGGCAATCTGGTAAGTTGGAAGAGCAAGAAGCAATCTGTTGTCTCCAGGTCCAGTGCTGAAGCTGAGTATCGGAGTATGGCATCGACCACTTGCGAGCTAAAGTGGCTACGGGCTCTCATGTTGGATTTAGGAGAGGTCTACAACCATCCTCTACCTATGTTCTGTGACAACAAGGCTGCTATATATATCTCCAAAAATCCAGTCTTCCATGAGAGAACCAAACACATTGAGGTCGACTGTCATTTCATTCGTGAAGAGATTCTGAAGGAACAAATTTGCACTCCCTTCGTCACGTCTGAAAAAGAACTGGCTGACATCTTCACCAAGCCAGTATCCGCCTCATTTCTTCATATATGTGACAAGCTGGGCATGATCGACATATATGCTCCAGCTTGAGGGGGAGTGTTGAAGTTGAGACCGGGCGGTCTGTCGGTCTGGCTTGGCGGGTTATTGACCGGGCGGTTTGGCGGTTTGCCTCCAGCGGGTTGGTTGCTGCGTTTGAGGTCCAAGCGGTCTAGCGGTCGGTTACTGGCGACTAGGAGACCGGGCGGTCTAACGGTCTCACTTGGCGGATTGTCTCTCTCTCTCTCTCTGGCAGTGGCCGAGCGGTTAGCCCTTCTGTCTAACCGCGCGGCTTGTTCCGGTCTGTTGTTCTAGCCGCCCAGATTCTTTTGTATAGTTTTAGTCTCACATCTCTTATTTGTATTCTCTCTTCTCTCCTCCATTCTATATAAGGGAGGCCATACCTTTGTAATAGATACCTTTTTCTGATAATAAAATTTCAGTTATACCATTTCCGGCTTGTTTTAGTTCGCTTCTTACAAAAGGAAAGATCATGGTGCCCCCCGAATGAACAACTACTGCCGGTCGCCGCCGCCGCCCGCCTCTACCCGCCGCCGTCGTCGTCGCCCGTCGCCGCCGGCCACCGACTGTCGTCGTCGTCCGTTTCTCCCGCAGCTGCCGCCGCCGCCGTGTCCCAACGTCGCGGCCGTCGCCAACGTTATTTCCCGACTCCACGGTCGTCGTTGTCGCCGTCTCCTAACGCCGCGACCGCCGCCGCCGTTATTTCCAGACTCCACGACCGCCGAGTCGTGGTCCTTTTCTCCCGCGGCCGTCGACGTCGTCGTCTCCCAACGCCGCGACCGCCGTTGCTGTTATTTCCCGACTCCATGACCGTCGTTGCCGTTATTTCCCGACTCCACGACCACCGTCGTCGTGGTCCGTTTCTCCCGCGGTCGCCGCCACCGTTATTTCCCGACTCCACGACCGCCGCCGTCATGGTCCGTTTCTCCCGCGGCCGCCGCCGTCTCCCAACGCCGCAGCCGCCGCCGCCGTTATTTCCCGACTCCGCGGCCGCTCATTTCTCCGGCGGCCGCCGCCGTCGTCGCTTCTCTCTTCCTCGAACGTCGCCATCGCCGGCCACTCTCCACTTTCCGTCGCCGGCAAGGCCACCGCCCGCTCTCCCGGCCGTTGGCAGCGATCTCCCTCCTCGCCGGCAACTTCGTCGATTGGCCATCCGAGGGAGCCCGTCTCCACCGTTCGATCACGTCCCCGCGATCGCCACCATCGGTTATGTGGGTAATCACCCACGTAACCGCCCGCATGATCTCCCGTAATGGAGATAATGTGTTGTCAAAAATAGAACGGTCTACATATAATGAGATTAATATGCATATCGAACCATAGTCCCGTAAAAATAAATATAATATTTTGATCTGTGGATAGCAATCATGGTGGTTATGGGCTGCGGATAACCACGTAACCTCCATAACCACACATGAAGCCTATAAATAGGGCCCAGACCCCCCCCCCCCCTTTATTTTTCATTCTCTCCTTCTTGGAAAAATCCTCCTACGGATTCCCTCTCTCTCCTTCCTCCTTCATCTTCTTCATCTCCTTCTCCCCCTTCGAAGATCTTCAAGCATTCTTTGAAGATCTCCTTCGTCTTCGAAGATCTTCATTTTCTCCGCCCGAAATTTCTCTCTCCTCCATCGCCTCCTTACGCGCTCCCCCGCGCGCCTCCTCCTTGCGCGCACTCGAGCGCGCCGCCTTTTTGCGCCCTCTCGCGTGCATTTCTCCCTTGCGCGCTCCCGCACACATTTCTCCCTCGTGCGCACCGCCTCCTCGTGTGCTCCCGCACGCGCCACCTCCTTGCGCGCTCTCGCGTGCATTTCTCCCTCGCGCGCCGCCTCCTTGCACGCCCCTGCGCACATTTCTCCCTCGTGCGCTCCCGCGCGCGCCGCCTCCTTGCGCGCTCTCGCGTGCATTTCTCCCTTGCGCGCTCCCGCGCGCGCCGCCTCCTTGCGCGCTCTCGCGTGCATTTCTCCCTTGCGCGCTCCCGCGCGCGCCGCCTCCTTGCGCGCTCCCGCGTGCGCCGCCTCCTTGCGCGCTCCCGCGCACATTTCTCCCTTGCGCGTTTCCGCGCACGCCGCCTCCTTGCGCGCTCTCGCGCACGCCGCCTCCTAGCTCGCTCTCGCGCGCATTTCTCCCTTGTGCGCTCCCGCATGCGGCGCCTCCTTGCACGTTATCACGCCTGTCTCTCCCCTGCACGCTCCCGCGCGTTATCACACAAGTTGCTCCCTTGCACGGGTCTCTTCCCTCAGCGCTCCACGCACTCTTCTCCAACAAGCGCTCTACGCGCCCTCTTTCATCTAGCGCTTCGCACGCTCTCCTCCAGCAAGCGCCCCGCGTGCCCTCTTCCATCTAGCGCTTCGCGCGCTCTCCTCCAGCAAGCGCCCAGCAAGCTCTTTGCCAACGAGCGCCCTACGCGCTCAAGAACAAGTGCTTCGTCTACCGATAAGATAACTAAACAACGCTTCTTCAAAAGACAATCAGAGACAAGAAGCGGAAGATAACGTGCACTGAGCGCACCTCCGAGCTTCGAAGCACCAGATATCTGAACGTGTACAGCAAGCTACTTCTGCCTCCAGAAATTATTAGAAGACTCCAGAATACAACGAGCGCATTGCTCCCCGCAGCACTCGAAGAAATAATTAGCTCTGTGAGTGGTGGCCTGTCATCCTCCGGGTTCTCTCTCTCCCAAATAATTGTAACGAGAGGCGGCATGTCGCCCTCGAGTTCTTGAAAAAACTCTGTAACAACACTCAGATCTAGTGGAGGCTTGGTCGGCACAGATCCGACCACGTGATTTTTCACCTCTTTCCGTGGTTTTCCACGTCAAAAAAATTATCTTGTCAATTCTCTTTTTTCATTGACTGTGTGTGCGCTCGACCGTCCCGAGAGCTAAGGTGGTCTAGTTTATTCCGGTCCGACCGGGACGCCGAGTTAGTCCGCAACAAAAACTACTTGCAACCCCCCGAGGATGCCCCTTTCCTGCGAGACTATAAGGCATCTGGAGGGTGGAAGGCAAAAACATCTCACAATCACATCAATGTCTCTTCTTAGACCCATTAAAAACAAGCCGATGACATACTCTTCCGTGACGAAGATCTTCTTTCGCAGTGATTCAAATTCGTCAAGGTAACCTTGCACACAAGAGGTTTGTTTTAGCTCTTTGAGATCACTCATGGAATCGTCTTATAGAGATGAGCTAAATCTTTCTTGCACGGTGATGGCAAACGCATCCCAAGATAACTCTGTTTGAGATATTTTGGCTGGCGAAATATTATGGAACCAGGCAGAAGCTCTTCCTTCCAGGTTCACAGATGCCAACTTAAACATTAATGCTTCCAGAGTCACATTCACCTGGAAGAACGGTTCGCATCTGCAAAGCCTTGTCTGCATTGCCTTCCAATTTGAGAAATTCCAATCGGGCGCAACATGTGACCCAAATGATGCCACCGCCTCCTTTCGTTCAATTGCTAGCATGGTATTGCGCAATTCCTCCATTGTCGTGCTCTACTTCACCTCCATCTCTTGGATTCTTTGCTTCATATTTTCAACCTCCTTCCATAGGTCTTTGTTCCTAGTGTTATGTGCACCCGTGGCTGAGGGAAGCAACCGTAGATGACGCTATGATACCACTGATAGCTCTTGAGATTTCGTAAGGTCAAAAGACTAAACATAGGCGGGAAAAGGATCTCAGACAGGAGCTCTACGAGAAAAGCAGGGGACAGGGAAGTGATAATATTTTTCATACCATTTCATAACACTAAGGTTTATATAACCTTCTTACATTCAAGTTGAGCTCCATCAAGCCCACCTTCGACACTACACCCACACCTCAGAACTGCCGGTCGCTTACATTGACTCGACTTCAACTTTTAATGATAAAAAGAATATTGTGATTACATCACAAGGTAAAAGAAAAATTCAATAGCAACTGAGTTAAACCGAGGGAATCCAAATTCAAAACTTTCTTTTGAAATCCCTAATAATAGTCATTAAGCATTATATTCAGCATAATAATATATTTGAAGAAAAGAAATAACAACAGTATATTTGAAGTAAGTCTGCTATGAATTTTTTTTTACCAGTGCCTATAAGCAAAAAAAAGAAGGGGCATTTCCCTTAAACTACTCAAGAAGGCTGCAACATAACACTGAAGACATCAAAACATAAACCTACATCTCATTTCAAGATCGAAAATATTAAAGTAATTGCAAAGAAAATAAATGTGAGAAATTCAATTAATTATACTCCTGAAGAAATACAAGAGAAGTACTTCTATCAAAGTACTGGGTACCATCCTCCCACATGCAGTCGAAACGGCAAAAAAAGGAGAGCAACACTTCCTTCGACAGCAGCGGCGGCGGCGGCCAAACTTCGATCAAGGGGCAACGGGGAACTTTATCTACAGCAGCGCACTCTTGATCCTTAATTAACACTAGGGCACACAATAAATACAAATAACCTCCACGTGGCGGAACGCCTTGTAGTTTTTACCATGGACCTGTCTGCGTCCTCCTCAAGCGCGTCTTTTGAGTTCCATGCCGATGACTAAGCATCTCTAACACCTGCTATACATTTAGTACGAAAGCAAACTAAATTTTATACTTTGGTTGAAAGGAAAAGTGGAAAACACTTGCTTATTATGAGCTACAAAATGTAACAAGCTAATTATCTAGGAGGTTGGGGGATCAAGCCCCCACCTCAACAACCCGCCTCGACATCGCACAGCTATGGATTCTGGGCCGTGGGCCTTGTGAGCAGCCAAGCGGGCCTGAGGAGAGGGTTTGGGGTGTATGGGTCGCGGCCCATATGCGACCGGCTGGGGCTGGCTATGAATCCTGGGTGAGATGGCCCTGCTAGCAGTCCAGTGCCCAGTTGGGTCGTATCAGGTTGAAGTTCTTATTTTTGAACAAGCCTGATGAAAACAAAACTATTATGAGATCGTCGGAGTTTGTAGGGCTGGGTCGATCATGTCTCCCTCGGATGTTGACGGGGTTCTCCGGCGAGCAAGAAGTATTGATGAGAAACAAAGGCTGCATAATTACGCAGATTATTTCATCTTGGGCTTAACGGTTTGGACCTTCTTGTGTTGCCACTTTATGCGGAAAGCGTGGTTTGCAACTTCTATTGATGATCGCACCAACTTGTGCTGCACTTACTAATCAACTGAGAAATTTAATGATGAAAGAATTTTAGGGTTCGTTGATTGAACACAGTATAATTTGTGATTTTGCAACACCTTTGAGAAAATGTTGCTTTCAGGCTTCCTACACAATAAAATGCTTTTGAATACTCTCATTTCCAACAGTACGTGGGATTAGGTAACTTAGATCCCTCGTCATCGAGTTAGCTTTATTGTGACTTTGATAATGTCTATTTCAGGCTGTTATTCAAATTTCGGTGACTACAAGAGGCCAAAACATATTAAGGTCGATGATCAGTTTGCTCGAGAGAAGGTTACTTGTAACTCTCTTAGGCTCCGTTTGGCATGGTGGTGGCGGTCATGAACATGGGAATTAAATTGTCATTTGTTAACACCCACCTAAGGAACTTCATCCACTTTTATATTCAAACGGATGATGTTTGCTAGGTGATCCTTAACGAATGACGGTTTAACCCATGCGCTTACGACCGCAACCACCGTGCCAAACAGAGCCTTAATGTGCTTTTCATTTGTTGCATCAATAACCCCTCTGATCAAGCAAGATGAATCCACAATGTTGATTCATCTCTCAAACAAACATGATCTTTATGATATATATGTTGTAAAATCCGGTACACAACGCAGACAAAGCTATAAAAATCCATAGATAACAAGAACACAAAAACCATCCGATAAAATTTGAGAAAATTTGTATAATGAAACTATAAATGCAAAATATATGAGAAAATTTGACCGTCCGATAAAACGCACGCAGACACGCACGATGCACGAGAGAGTAATAGATCTGGACTGCAATTCGCCTCGCGGACGCACAAGGTTCGCCGGAACCTTCAACGTTGAAGTCTGACGTTCAACTGCAACCACCACCGGAGAACAACGCCGCCACCGGAGAACAACGCCACCACCGTAAGAAACACCGTCGAGGCTAACTGCACTCAGACACGCATTCGACACCGCGCCTCTACACTCCAAAGAACGATCAATGCAACGTCAGCGGCAAACTCCACCTAGACCGGCGGCAACACCCTCTCGCAACGTCGGCGGCTACCTTCTCCAAGACCGCAACAACACCCAAGGCCGGCGGACCCTCCGAGTGCACGAGCGAGGGAGAGAGAGTGGGTTGGGCGTTCCTTCAGCAAAATGAGAGAGAGAGAGGCGGCCTCTCCAAAACCTTAAGGCGGATTTTCCTCAAAAGCTACAGGCGCTTCTCCCTGTTCCCAAAAGGTTTTTAAGCGGCTCTCAAATTGCTATAAGCAGCTCTAAAAAAAATTCCCACGGGTGGTTGGTATGATTATTTCATAGGTTTAAAACAAAGAAGGAAACCCATCGTTACATTACTTCCCTACTTTGATACTCACGAAAACCCAAATCTCCTGAAATTATGTTTCCTTATTCTATTTGATTTAGGCAGCTCCGAATAATGGGATGGAATTAAATTCCAAATCTGGATCCGAACCAAATCGGATCCGAGCCAAACCAACAATCATCACCTTGGTTCGGGATTCGGAGTCACCACCTGCACGAAGCACTCCCTGCACAAAGCATCAACTGCGCGAAGCAACACTGCACGTAGCACGGTCTGCACAAAACACCAGTCTGCACAAAACACCACCTCAAGGACCTGAGCCGTCAGCCGACCTGCTCCAGTCGACTCATCCCTGCTTGAGCTCAACCTCTGAATGTCGACGCAATTGGATCGCTGAATCTGACTCGCCTAATCAGACTACCAGAAGGACGATCCCCTGCACCACCTCGACCATCCACATTGACGGCAGCAGAAGGGCACACCACCTAGCTAGAGCTGTCACGGTTCCGGTTCGGTTCCGATTCTACTAAAACCGTGAACTGAACCGCTAAAGTAACGGTTCTTTAAATTAGAACCAAAACCTTATTTGGTTTGCTCGATTCCGGTTCTGGTTCCGATTCCAGAATAATTTTTAGAACCGTCATGTCAACGGTTTCGGTAACGGTTCAACAAGAACCAAAACCAAACCGGCCACTAACGGTTCGGTCCGGTTTTATGCGGTTCGGTCCGGTTCCAATCGGTTCCAAGTAGAACCAAAACTAAATTTAGCGAAATGAATTGGGGAGGTCAAAAATAAAAACCGGAGGGGAAATGTAAATCCGTTCGGTTTTTTTGCAAGGACTTCGAAGTCCGGGGCTCGGGCATAAGAATTTTGCATTACTCCAAGTGAGATTACTTTTTTGTGTAATATAGTAAGTAGCACTGAACGTTAAAAACTAAAATCACAAAAACACAAAATTACACCATACCGCACTGATTTTAAACTGCGCCGATTTTAAATCGTACTAAATGGTTTGGTTATAGAGTGGCTTCGTTGGTTGCAAAACAACATAATTTACAGTGATATTTTTGACGGTGCAAAATCGACAAAACCAAGCCGCATCGTTTTCTTCGAGGGGCATGATATTTCAATCATCGCCAATAAGTACAGGTTACTTTAATTATTTCAAGAAAATGTATGAGTAAAATTGAAAATACATTATATAATAGTGTAAAAATCGAAACTGTACGGCAAAAACCGACTCCAAACCGCACCAATGTCAAACCACACTGCACAGTTTTGGTGTGATGCGATTTTTTTCGGTCCAAAACCAATCTCTTTTAATGCGATTGCGGTTTGGATCAAACCGCGTCAGTTTCACTCATACTCATAGGTATAGATATTATAGATAGATTATAAAAAAATAACAATATAATAAAATTATTATTAATAAATTATAATAATAAACGGGTTGCAGTTCGGTTCTGTCGCGATCCGGTTCGGACCCGGGTCTAGAAATCTTAGAACCGCTTGAGACTTGTATGTTGTGGTTCCGGTTCTAATAATAAAATAAAAGAACCACACCCGGACCAATGATGTTCACGGTTTCAAAATTCAAACCGGAACCCAAATAATTCACGAACGATTCGGTTCGGTTCTTTGCGGTTCCGGTTCGATTTTCGGTTTTAAGTGACAACTCTACACTTAGCATCGTGGTCCCCATCAGCCGGTACAAACTACCGCACTGCATAGTTCGCACGAGCATGGTAAGCCCTCACATCACCATCAGAACTCCATCTCTCACCCAAAACTACATCATCTGGAGTCTAGTCTACTCAGCGATATCAAATTCCTGCGCAACTTGGATACCAGGTGTACCCGCTCAAGCTTACGTACTGCTCCGTCATGCGTCTTGATGTCCACCGTCCCTGTCCCCGTAATCACACATGCTGAGCCGTCACCCAAAAAGACCGATCCAGTTGTCACTTTCAGTGAACTGAACATCCCTACATCTAAGCAAATGTGCTGCAAAGCACCAGAATCCAATATCCAGCTATCGGAGTTACATGAACTCTCAGTGATGAGCAGAGAAACATCACTATCATCTGTCGTAGCTACCGCCGCTTTGCCCGCACCCTGGACGTCCCCAGAAATCTGCACACGCTGTGGCAATGTCTCCTGATATGGACACTGTCTACAATGATACCACATCACTGTCTTCCTCGATGTGGATCTGGTTCGTGCACTCCCAGATCCCTTCTCGATCTGTCTCCCTCGTCATCCTCCTACTGCTAAAGCATGTTCACCCTCAGGAGCGGGGTCCGACAACATCTGACTAGACAACAACGCAAATGTGATTTGCTTCACGTCTACTGTATTATTCTCACATAGCAGAGTGGTATGCATGTGCTTATACGACGCTGGGAGCGAGGTAAGAAGCAATAAGGTCTTGCCTTCTTCCTGCACCTTCACACCAACCACATGCAATTGGCTGAGAAGTCCATTGAACACATTGAAGTGTTCCTGCAGGTTACCACTTTCTTGCATCTTCAGGTCGTACAATCGCTGCTTCAGTAACAGTCTCGTGGTCAACGACTTGCTTATATACAGTCCCTCAAAGCTTCTCTTATAGTTTGACTGTACAATCTTCAACACCGATGTTGAACAACGTTTTGTCGTCGACGCACATCCTGATACCGCTGGTGGCGCACTCATTCACCTTCATCCGCTCAGAATCCTTCACCGTAGCGGGCAAAGAATCACGCCCCCGTAGCACTTGGATCAACCCTTGCTCCACCAGCATATCCTTGACCCGAATCTGTCATGGGCGAAAGTTTTCGTTAGCGTCAAACTTCTCCACAGAATATCTGGACAACACTGTGTTCTTCACTGCCATAGCTGCCCGCAGTACCTCTAGGGAATATGATTAATTCACAGATCAGATCTGGGAATATAGAGAGCGGACCAATGTCGTTACCTACCGTTGACCCAAACCTAAAACCGAAACGTTCAATCAGTCAGTTACTCGCAACCTCCCTCTGATACCACTTGTTGTAAAATCTAGTACACAATGCATGCAAAGCTATTAAAATCCGCAGATAACAAGAACACAAAAACAACCACAGTTTATATAATGAAAATATAAATGCAAATACAAGAGAAAATTTGGTCGTACGATGAAACGCACGCGGATGCGCCAGACGCGCACGATCCACGAGAGAGTAGTAGATCTGAACTGCAATCCGCCTCGCGGACGCACGAGATTCATCGGAACCTTCAACGTCGAAGTCTGATGTTCAACCGCAACCACAACCGGAGAACAACGCCGCCACCGGAGAACAACGCCACCACTGGAAGAAAACACCGACGAGGCTAACTGCACTCAGGAACGCCCTCGACACCGCGCCTAACGTCCACTGCAACGCCAGCGGCAAACTCCGCGACAACACCCTCTCGCAATGCCGACAGCTAACTCCTCCAAGACCGACAACAACACCCAAGGTCGACGGCCCCTCCGAGTGCACGAGAGAGAGAGAGAGGGTTGGGTGTTCCTTCAGCAAAACGAGAGAGAAAGAGGCGTCCTCTCCAAAACCTTCAGGTGGATTTTCCTCAAAAGCTACAGGCGGTTCTTCCTGTTCCCAAAAGGTTTTTAGGCGGCTCTCAAAAAAAATTTCATGGGTGGTTGGTAGGATTATTTCATAGGTTTAAAACAAAGAAGGAATCCCATCATTATATTACTTCCCTTCACTAAAACCCAAATCTCCTGAAATTATGTTTCCTTATTCTATTTGATTTAGGCAGCTCCGAAAAATGGGATGGAATTAAATTCCAAATCTGAATCCAGACCAAATCGGATCCGAGCCAAACCAACAATATATTGTTTATATCAAGCTGGAAATAGTCTCTAGGCATTTTAAACAGGGGAGGGGTAGACCAATAAAGACTTGGAATAAAACGATAAGGAAAGACATGATGTACTTAGGCATTGGCGAGATTTGAGTAAAGATAGGGGTACAATGACGACAAAAGATTTATATAGCCGACCCCACTATGGTGGGATAAAGGCTTGAGTGGTGTTGTGGAGACTGATAGGAAAAGTGAATCTGTTAATCAATATCACCAAAGGTGGTATTTGCGTATATATGTATACGTACACATGTGTACGTACACATGTGTACGTACACATGTGTACGTACACATGTGTACGTACACATGTGTAATGTGTGTACGTACACATGTGTACGTACACATGTGTACGTACACATTACACATGTGTACGTACACATGTGTACGTATATATATATGTATACGTATATATATATATGTATATATGTGTATATGTATATATGTGTATATGTATATATGTGTATATGTATATATGTGTATATGTATATATGTATATGTATATATGTATATATATATATATATGCATGAGAGAGTGATCCCAACACTCGAAGTGAGTCTAAGCTAGAACTATCATATACAGTATCTAACCCCCCCCCCCCCCTCAAACTCAAGGGGGATCATACACCGAGAGTTTGGACAATAAATATGTATGTTGGTTCCGCGTCTGTGACTTAGAGGGAACAAAGTGAGGAGCAAGTACACCACGACCAAACTGCTCTCATAAGAAAAAAGCATCCACCCTGATATGCTTGGTAAGAGAGTGCTTCATCGGGTTCAGAGTAATCTGAATGACACTAGTGTTATCACGGTGGAGTGGAGTGGGATCTGAAGAAGCAACACCAAAATTTTCAAGAAGTCGGCGGAGCCAAATAATGTCCTCAGCGGTGATAGTCATGGCCCGAAGCTCAGCCTCAGTGCTTGAACGAGAAACATCAGACTGTTTCTTGGGATTCCATGTAGTGAAGAACCCAAAAACAAACAAAAACCCATGACAGATCAACGGCCAACAGGATCACTAGCCCAGGTAGCATTCGAGTATGCACAGAGCTTCAAAGAACTAAAACTGGAGAAGAAAGACCTCGTGAAAACGTCGCCCGGAGATAGCGCAGAAGCCACAGTAGGGGACAATAATGCACAGAGATATGCGCATCAACAAACTGGCTCAACACAAATAATATGGGCAATGTTGGGTCGAGTAATAGTGAGATAGACGAGACTCCCAACAAGGTGACGATAGCGAGTAGGATCAGAAAGTGGAACCCCATCATCCGGACATAGCTGAAGGTGAAGCTCCATAGCGGTGTCTACGGTGCTAGAGTCATAGAGAGCAGCCCGACCTAAGAGAATTGATGTGTAACACTGTTGAGAGAGCTGAAAACCACGGTCTGTAGAGGTGACCTCAAGGCCCAATAAGTAGCTCAACTATCCAAGGTCAGTCATCTGAAACTGTTGTTAAAGATAATGCTTGATGAAGGCCATATGAGAAGGATCATCGTCAGTAATAATCATATCATGCACATAAAGTAACAGAAGAACCCGTCTATGAGAGGAGAAGTGCACAAACAGGGTTGGATCATGTGGGCTCAGCAGAAAACCGACAGCTGTAATGGCTGAGCTGAAACGTGTAAACCATGCGCGGGGAGCTTGTAAAGAGCTCGCCTCAAGCGGTAGACAAGGCTTGGGAGAGATGAGAAATTGGGGGGAGGGAGCATGTACACCTCCTGCTGAAGATCGTCATGAAGAAAGACATTCTTCACGTCGAGATGGAACAAAAACCAATGGCGAACAACTGCAACTGCAATAAGGGTACGAACTGTGGTCATGTGTGCGACTGGAGCAAAGGTCTCATTATACTCTCTCCCCTGCTCATGCTGAAAACCACGAGCAACTAGCTGAGCCTTATACCCTTCCATAGAACCATCAGAGCGAGTCTTGACTTTGAAGACCCCCTTGCAAGTGATAGGATAGCACCAGGTGGAAGAGTAGCAAGGTTTCATGTACGAGTGTGCTCAAGCGCCTCCAACTCAGCAGACAAAACAACATGTCACTTAAGTATCTAGGTAGACTCAAGGTAGGAAGTCGGCTCTGGAGTACTACAGGTAGTAGCAGGAAGGGAGGGTAGGTCCAGCGATAGTGTAGCAAGGCTAAGGTGGTCGGGAGGACGTCTCTCGCGAGGTAGGTTGCGACGTACAGGAGGATCATCCACAGGACACTCGCTGGAGGAGGCAGGCACTGAGTCTGGGGGCACTGGAGGCGAGAGAATAAAAGGGGTGCGACTAGTACAGTGATATGGAAGGGGGCGACGAGCTCGTCAGAGGAGGAAGTGGGTGGCGAAAGGGAGTGAGGAAGTGAGACTAGAGAGATCGGAGGTAGTGAGACTGGAGAGGAAGGAGGTGGTGAGACTGAAGAGGTAGGAGGTGGTGAGACTGGAGAGATCGGACGCAAGGGAAGAGGAGGGGGCATACCAGAAGATAGGAGACATAAGGCAGTGATATGGGTAGGGTGAGAAACTGCACATCAGAGAGAGTAACAGATGAGTGTGAGGTCGAGGGATCAGAGGACACAAAGAAAGGGTGAGACTCATCAAAGGTGACATCACGTAAAATGCGAAGTCGACGTGCAACATGATCATAACAGCAATAGCCCTAATGCTCAGAACTGTATCCAAGAAAGACACAGGGAACAGACTAAGCAGAGAGCTTGGTACGCTCACGTGGAGGGAGTAAAACACAGCACCGGCAACCAAAAACACAAAGATGAGTGTAACGGGGGGTCTAGAGTATGGACAAGCACTAGGACTCTGACCCTGAAGGAATGTGGAAGGCTGTAGGTTAATAAGGTAGACAATAGTGGAAACAACCTCAGCCCAAAAATGAGGAGGAATATGGGGGGATATGAGGAGGGTGTGGGCTGTCTCTATAATATAACAATGCTTCCTTTCGGTGGTGTCATTCTGAGTGTGAGCACGGGGGCAGGAAAGTTGAGAGAGTGTGTCGTCGATAGCTAACAGATCACGAAAATCATAAGAGAGATACCCCCCCCCCCCGAGTAAGAACAAAAAGTACGTATCAAAGCAGAAATATGGGTGCGCACCATTGTAGAGAAGGTAACATAAAGCTGAAAAAAGTCAGAACGAGAATGCATAAAGTAGACTCAACAATAACGAGAATAATCATCAACAAAGAGAACATAGTACTGATGTCCGCCCTTGGATGTAAACGGTGCGGGACCCTATACATCAAAATGGACTAAATCAAAAGGACGCTGGGAAATAGACTCGCTAGACGGATATGGGAGTTATGGCTGTTTACAAAGCTTACAACCCATACAAGAATGGGACCGAACAACAAAAACATGATCAAGGAAGCCATGACTGATGAGAGACGCAAGATGCGAACCACTGGGATGATTAAGACAATGATGTCACTGAGAGAAGCCCACCGAAGGAAGACAAAGGGTAGAAGTTGTCGGTGAAGAGGATGTGGATGGAAGATTGAGACGATCAAGGACATACACCCGACGATGAGGAACAGCCCCAGGGAGTGTCCCTGTCAGACGATCCTGCACACGACACGCAAACTCATCAAAAGTAACGAGACAACCGCGAAATGTGAGTTGGCTGGCGTATACAAGGATCATGCATAACTTGAGTATGTAGGCAACATCGAGAACAGAAAAATGACTGGTATGAAGGAGGCCACGACTGGTGATGGGGAGAGTAGTGTAATCTGCTACCATGATGCGAAGGTCAGAAGAGATGGGCTGACAGGACAAGAGGTGGGTGACATCATAGGTCATGTGAAAGGAGGCTCCAGATTCAAGCAACCAATTAGAGGGAGAGATACCTGTAGGGGCGGAGGCAGCTGACTGAGAGGCAGAGGTGTCAGAAGCATCCGATGGAAGTACGGAGACAAAGGAGCGAGGTAGTGAACCCAGGGAGAATTGCTGGGCAATCAGCAGAGCAAGCTCGGATACAAAAAGAGACTGCGCCGGAGCCAAAAGATGAGCATAAGGGGCACCAGGAGCATGTTACTGACCAGATTGCTGAGCCCTTTAGAGCTTGTGATACTCAAATTTAACATAACCAAGACACTGACAGTAGTGACAGCGGACAAGTAGGCGACAAGGAGCGTCGGACTGAGCAACAGAGGAGATGTAAGACGATGCCATTGAATCAATAGAGGACAGAGAAGTCGCGTAGGTCAAGAGAGCGTGCGAGAGTGGACAGAGGAGACCGACAAAGTCCGGCGGCTGCAGGTGACAATGGAGATGGCCAGAGAAGGAGGTCCGGCGGCGACGGTAGGCAGTGGAGGAGGTCCAGCAGCTGGAGGGTGCACTCAAGAGGGGACACAGAGGAGACCGACGGTTATAGAAGGGCAGTAGCAGGAAATAGAAGAGGCTGGCGGTGTGAGATGGGCTGCAGGAGGCGCAGACAGAGGAAGGCGAGCTGCGAAGAGAAGAGCAACAAATCTGAATCTGAGCGAACAACTGACGCGGACTTCCTCTCCTGCGGCGAAGAAAATGAGGCACCGAAACCTGCAGAGAAGAAGAAGGGACGCCCGATCGGGATTGAGCGAGGCGTGGAGAGCAGCGTGCAAAGGAGGCGCGGCTTGCGGATCTGGATCGGAGAGATGCGCGGCGTGCGGCGTATGGAGAAGAGGAAGAGGCGCCGGATTGGGATTGAGCGAGGGGCGGCGAGTGGAAACCGGAAGGAGGCGCGGCGAGCAGAGATCGGAAAGAGGCACAGGATCGGGAGGCGGACACGTTGCGGGATCGAGCACAAAGGTGTGTGTATATATATATATATATATATATATATATATATATATATATATATATATATATATATATATATATATACACACGCACATGAGAGGGTGATCCCAACACCCGAGGCGAATCCAAGCTAGATCTACCATATACAGTATCTAACAGAGACATTCGTTACCAGCATGAGGGGGATATTGGACCATGCTTATAGTCCATATGTTATATCATATATTATTTTGTCCTTGCAAATTGCACACTTTTTGTATTTTCAAAATCTTGTGGACTCACCTAGAATTTCTGATTATTTTTTCTATGTAATAAAATGTCGTAATTTCAGATTGAATTAATCATTACCTGGTTTCTCTGCAACTCCATGATCTCAGCCTGCAAAGTAATAGAGAACAATTAAAATATGCTTCTAAATAGAGATTAAAAATAAATAAAGATGATGTCTGTTTTGGATGACTATGAACTTCCGCAAGGACAAAACTGTAAAAGAATGAAAAGTAGTAGTCCTTTCATTTCATGAAAATTGGGCTCCACTTCTAAAATGATCATAAGCCCCCAAGACATGATCCCCAAGTCTACCAATCGATGACGTTTTGTTTACTCTAATAACTTGACCCAAATGCTGCAATAACCATCTCCCAAACTTGATTATATTATGTCTACTCCAAACAGTTGTCTTTAGTCTCAATATGGCCAATCTTAAATCCTCCATAGCCACTAGGCATATAAAATATATTCCATGTCTAAGGGAGAAACAATTTTGATGAGGTCCAAGTAAAAGAAATTAAAAAATGCACAGTTATGATGAATATTACTATATAGATAATACCAGATCATTGTGAAAATCAAACTAATAAAAGAGGTAAGATATAAACCAATGCTGATCACGAAGCTTTACACTCAATAAATTATTTGCTGAAGTGAGAAGTGCATACTACCATTTAGAATAAGCATTAGGATTCACAAATTTCATCAAATGAAAATAATTGAATGACTGGGGAGGGAGAGTAAAATTAACAAAATGGACTTCACTTGATTTAAGAGGTTCAATACATGTTTGAACGTAAGCTACAGCAATGAACATTCTGCGCATATAAGATTTTGGTACTGAAAGTGCTACCTGTATAAACCCTAGTCTTGCAAAGATTTTGATGCGTGCCGAATTAACTGGGCGGGAAGTTATTATGCCAATTTGTAATATTTTGGGTTGGGGAGGGTATTTTGGTCATGTATTGCCATGTTATATAGGGCAAGGGGGTAGGGTTTAGTATTCTTATGTTATGTTGTTGCTGATTTTGTGGTTTGGGCGGCAGAAGAGGAGAGTCCTCCCTGCTGAAGTTCAGTCTGTTCAGGACTTATTCCTTACGGTTGACTGTATCGTGTGACTGTAGCTGCTATGATTCCTTTTGTGCTGTGAAATGAGTATTGTCATTCCTCTGTTCCACTAATTTCCTATAAGTGACTATTTTATTGCATTTGGAACTTATCATCTGGTATCGGAGCCAGAGCGGGTAGGAAACGCGATGCCGGTTTCCGACGCTACCCGTTCGAGAGGCCAAAAAATTGGGTGCATTGGCTACCCTTGGCGGAGTGGTGGTATAATACCTCATACCAAAGTGCCATCAAAATGACGCAGTATGAGGTTGTTTACGGTCAAGCACCTTCGCTGCATTTCTCCTACAGCCCCGGACTAGCAGAAGTTGAGGAAGTGGACCGATCACTAGCAGCAAGGGAGAGGGTCATCGCGCTCTTGAAGACTAATTTCGCAGAGGCCCAAAATCGCATGCGGGTTATGGCGGACAAAAAGCAAAGGGAGCGAACATTGGAGTTGGCCTCGTGGGACTACGTCCGTTTACAACCCTATCGACAGACCTCTCTCCGTCCTAGGGGTTGCCACAAGTTGGCACCTAAGTTTTTCGGTCCATTCCAAGTGGTGGAGCGGGTAAGACCGGTCACATATTGAGTAGTCCTCCTTGAGGAGGCAAAGATCCATCACACATCCCACATTTCGAGCAGCATGGAGAACCACCAGCGCAAACTACTCCGTTCCCATCGGTGGTAAACATCAAAGGAAACTTAATGATTGAATCAGTTGCGGTATTGAACTGCTGCATTGTTCCCCGTGACGGCAAGATGATCACACAATTACTAGTGCAATGGTGTTACCGACGCAGTGGAGGAACCCCCGTGGCGGGTGTACACACGACGAGCTCGAGGAAATGCGGACTCAAGCGAGGCGTCGGACCGGCCGGCGGATGGAGACAACACGGAACCGGGCGGCTCGGCGGGCGTGCTAGGCGGACCCGGACCGGGCGGGAGTGCAAACCGGGCGGCCCCTTGTTGAGGGTTTGGTTTATTTATGCTTTGTAATAATTTCGGTTCCCTATATATGGGGACTTGGACTTTTGCTTTAGGGTTATGTTTTGTATCTTGGAACTTTGGGGGCTGATCCCTCTTCTCCTCTCTTCTTCTTGCCTCCTTCTTCTTCTCTCCTAAACCCTAACCGGCCCTCTCTATTGACCGGATTCCCCTTATTGCATTTTGTTGGTATTAAATTGGTCCGACCTGCCGCTCGTTGCCGCCGGATTTCTATGGCCCCGAACACCCGCCTTTCCGCGGCCGACACCGCCGACCTCGCCGACGCCACCGCGAGTCAAGTCGCCCTCCACGCGACCCAGATCGGAGAACTCAAGACCTCGGTTGACGCCCTCTTGGCGGGTCAATCGCTCATCCTCAGCCGCCTCGATGCGCTCGCGCCGCCCCGCACACCGGCACCGGCGTCCGCGTCCTCCACCGACCCCGCCTCGATTCTCGGTGTTCCGCCGGCCGCTCCTCCTATCGCGCCGCCCGCGCTACCCGTGGGGGGAGGGGGCCGCTTACCACAACACCTCGACGTTCCCTCCTTCTCCGGCGTGGATCCTTTGGGATGGATCGCACGCGCGGAACAATATTTCGACCTCAACTTCACACCGCTACCGGATCGCGTTGGCACGGCAATCATTGGCCTCGACGGATCCGCCCTCCATTGGGCTCGTTGGCTACGCCAAAGCCAACCCGCCATTTCGTGGGTCGATTTCAAACAAGAGATGGTTACACGCTACGATTCTCGCTATACCGGATCCGCCATTGAACGCCTATGTAGCGCGCGGCAATCGGCCGATTTGGACACCTACATCGACGAGTTCGTCGCCTTGGTCACACAAGTACCGGGCCTTCCGCCCGATCATTATTTGGGGTTTTTCCTCCAAGGTCTCGTTCCCCCCATTCGATCTCGCCTCCGGACACACAACCCGCACACCGTATCGGACGCTTTAATACTTGCGCGGGCCGTCGACGCCGACCTTGGACAACGGCCACCGGCGGCACCTCATCCTCCGGGGCATAAACACTCCACCGGACGGGATCACCAACCGCGGACAACCGGCCATACTGAGGCTCGGACCGGTCGCCCCACACCGCCGCACTGCATATCAAACCAAGATTACAACGAACTCCGTCGCAAGGGCTTGTGCTTCCGTTGTCGTCAACCGTATTCCCCTCAACATGTGTGCGCCGTCAAGGAGTTTCACGCCCTATTTGGCGATTTCGACACGGAGGTCACCATGGCTGATTTTGATGCACTTGTTTTACCCGATGACGACGAACCTCCGGGGGCGGCGGCGGCGCTGAACATCCTTGATTTACCATTCCACTCGGTTGGTGGTATTACCGGACCGCGTACTATGAAGATGCGTGGAACGATCCGCGGCCGTCCTATCATTATCATGATCGACAGTGGCGCGAGTCATAACTTTCTCTCCGACGACGTGGCTCGGGCATTGGAGTTGCCGAGCCAATCTTCCCCAAATTTCGCCGTCGCCTTGGGCGATGGAAGCCGCCGCCCAACCTTGGGCCGGTGTGACAATGTTAACTTCTCTATCGGCGATTATACTTTTACGGCGGACTTCTATGCCTTCGCGTTGGGCGGTTTGGACGCAATATTGGGCGTCGCTTGGCTCCAAACTTTGGGCGACGTTCGCGTCAATTGGGCTAACATGTCCATGTTATTCCACCATCAAGACCAACCATGCCGCCTTTTAGGCGATGCAACTCTCCTCCGCTCCCCGCTATCCGCCCGAAGCCTAAACCGCATTACGGACGCCACCTTTGCGGCATGGTTATGGCCCATGCAATCGGAGGCTTCCCCGGCGGCTCCGCCATCCCAAGAACTGCAAGCTCTTATCGCTGAATTCTCGGACATTTTCACATCTCCAACCGGACTTCCTCCGGTCCGCCCAACCGACCATCCTATTGTCCTCCAACCGGCATCCACCGCAATCTCGGTTCGGCCATACCGCTACGGTCACACACAAAAGGATGAGATCGAACGCCTAGTGCGGGAGATGCTCTTGGGGGGTCTCATTCGGCCAAGCTCTAGCCCCTTTTCCAGCCCGGTTTTGCTCGTTCGGAAAAAAGACGGAAGTTGGCGTTTTTGTGTGGACTATCGCGAGCTCAACAAAGCAACCGTGGCGGACAAATATCCGATCCCGGTAATACAAGAGTTGTTGGATGAACTTCATGGCGCTACCTTCTTCACCAAGTTGGACTTGCGGGTCGGCTACCATCAAATTCGGGTTCGCCCGGAGGATATTCACAAGACGGCGTTTCGTACCCACGACGGCCATTTTGAATTCGTGGTAATGCCGTTTGGGCTAACCAACGCCCCGACAACCTTCCAAGCAACGATGAACGACATCTTTCGGCCGGTACTCCGTAAACACGTGCTTGTGTTTTTTGACGACATTTTGGTTTTTAGTTCCACTTGGCAGGAACACCTTCTTCATGTGCGTCAAACATTCTCTACTCTTCGGCGTCATACCTTGGCGGTGAATCAAAAGAAGTGTTCCTTTGGCGAGACGAGCGTCCACTATTTGGGGCACACTATTTCGGCCGGCGGCGTCGCCATGGACACCGATAAGGTCCATGCGGTGCTCCATTGGCCAACACCCACATCACTTCGGGAAGTTCGCGGTTTTCTTGGCCTTACCGGCTACTATCGCCGGTTCATCAAGGACTACGGCGGGATAGCCCGCCCTCTCACGCAATTATTGAAGAAATCGGACGAGGCCCCCTTCGCGTGGCCACCCGCGGCAACCGCCGCCTTTGCGGCGCTCCAATCCGCTCTCATTCATGCTCCGGTTTTGGCAATGCCGGATTTCAACCAACCTTTTATCATTGAATGTGACGCTTCCGGCACGGGCGTAGGGGCGGTCCTCATGCAAAACGGCCGCCCCATAGCATACTACAGCCGGGCTTTTTCTACGGCCATCCGGAGCCGGTCGGCGTATGAAAATGAGCTCATGGCATTGGTTCTTGCCGTCCAACACTGGCGGCCGTATCTCCTTGGCCGTCCATTTATCGTCCGAACGGATCATCATAGCCTCCGCTACCTTCTACAACAAAAGATCGCCACACCCGCTCAACAAATTTGGGTCGCCAAACTACTTGGCTACGACTTCACCATTGAGTACCGCTCCGGCAAATCCAACAAAGCGGCGGACGCCTTGTCTCGCCTGACCACCGCGCCCGAGTTAACGGCCATCTCCCGGCCGGTTTGGGACGATATATCAACTCTACAACATGAGGCGGACAACGACCCCAAGTTGGCAAACATCCGTCGCATTCTTCTCGCCAACCCGACCGGCCACCCGCCCTGCTCCCTTATCGGAGGCCGCTTATTCCATCGAAATCGCCTCGTGCTATCGTCCAGCTCTCCGAGCATTCCACGGCTTCTCGCCGAGTTTCATTCGACCCCAACCGGTGGCCACGCGGGAGCATTCCGCACCTATCGGCGCCTTGCGGCGACCCTCTATTGGCCAAGTATGATGCGACAAGTCAAGGCTTATGTTGCGGCTTGCCTACCTTGCCAAAAGGCCAAGTATGAAACCATGTTTCCCGGCGGCCTCCTCCAACCCTTGCCGGTGCCGGAACGCATTTGGGAAAACATAGCCATGGACTTCATTACGCGATTACCTCGCTCCAATGGCTTCGACTGCATACTTGTGGTAGTGGACCGGCTTACCAAGTATGGCCATTTCCTTCCACTTCGCCATCCGTACACGGCCACCACGGTGGCCGACGTGTTTATCTCGGACGTGGTGCGTCTACATGGGTTCCCTCGCTCCATTGTTAGCGATCGGGACCCCCTGTTCCTCAGTGGGTTATGGACATCCCTTTTTAAGCTCCAAGGGACTCGTTTACGCATGAGCACGGCGTATCACCCACAAACCGACGGACAGTCGGAAGTTCTCAACCGGTGTTTAGAAACCTACCTACGGTGCTTCATCGGAGAACGCCCCGGATCTTGGGCCAAATGGATTTGTTGGGCGGAATATTCATACAACACTTCATATCATCATGCGGCGAACATGACACCGTTCGAAGCCGTCTATGGCCGACCCCCACCATCCATTACCCGTTACCTTCCGGGTGAATGCCCCGTCCCCACATTGGCCGATCATCTTCACAATCGGGACATTATTTTGGATAGCTTGAAGCACCACCTCCACCGAGCCCAAGGAAAGATGACTTCTTTTGCAAATAGGAAACGCCGGGATCTCTCTTTTCAAGTGGGAGAAAAGGTGTTTCTCAAACTCCACCCATATCGCCAACTCTCGGTCGCAAGGCGACCTTGCCCAAAGCTAGCTCCACGATTCTTCGGCCCCTTTGAGGTACTTAGCCGTATAGGGGTCGTGGCATACCGGCTTCGTTTACCCGCCGAAAGCCGAATCCATCCGGTCTTTCATGTGTCACAACTTCGCCGCGTCATTGGCGACCACCCGGCGGCGACCCACATTCCGAGCGACTTGGATCATGCGGGTTCGGAACCACTCTATCCAGCCAACATCATCGATCGCCGCAACCATCTTCCCGGCGATGCGGCCCCCGAGGAGGTTCGGGTTGCATGGCGGCATAGGCCGGTCACCGAGGCTACGTGGCTCATCCGAGATGACTTCCGCCGCCAATTTCCGGATTATTGCCTTGAGGACAAGGACAATTTTCCAGATGGAGGCATTGTTACCGACGCAGTGGAGGAACCCCCGTGGCGGGTGTACACACGACGAGCTCGAGGAAATGCGGACTCAAGCGAGGCGTCGGACCGGCCGGCGGATGGAGACAACACGGAACCGGGCGGCTCGGCGGGCGTGCTAGGCGGACCCGGACCGGGCGGGAGTGCAAACCGGGCGGCCCCTTGTTGAGGGTTTGGTTTATTTATGCTTTGTAATAATTTCGGTTCCCTATATATGGGGACTTGGACTTTTGCTTTAGGGTTATGTTTTGTATCTTGGAACTTTGGGGGCTGATCCCTCTTCTCCTCTCTTCCTCTTGCCTCCTTCTTCTTCTCTCCTAAACCCTAACCGGCCCTCTCTATTGACCGGATTCCCCTTATTGCATTTTGTTGGTATTAAATGGTCACAAGGCACGGAAGAGGAGGTGACATGGGAGGACATCTGAATGATTTAGAACGCTTTCTGCATTCTATCCTTGAGGACAAGGATAAGGTTGGGGAGGAGGTTGTTGATGCATGCCGAATTAACCGGGCGGGAAATTATTATGCCAGTTTGTAATATTTTGGATTAGGGGAGGATATTTTGGTCATGTATTGTCATGTTATATAAGGCAAGGGGGTGGGGTTTAACTTTCTTATGTTATGTTGTTGCTAATTTTGTGGTTTGAGCGACAGAAGAGGATAGTTCTCCCTGCTGAAGTTCAGCCTATTCAGGACTTATTCTTTAGGGTTGACTGCATCGTGTGACTGTAGCTGCTATGATTCCTTTTATGCTGTAAAATCGAGTATTGTCATTCCTCTGTTCCACTAATTCCCTGTAAGTGGCTATTGTATTGCATTTGGTACTTATCAAATTTTCTTTAGTCAACTCCGTGTCTTTCCCATGCCTTCTCATAATAATTATATCTTCCCACATAATTGAAATGGGTTAAAAAATCAATGTCTTTAAACATCATCTCCAATAGGTGTCAATCTCACTATTTTTTTAATACAATAGTAAAATGCATAAAAAATGAAACAAATACAGTTTTTACGGATGACGTGGATATTAAAAAGCGATGAAAAGATACTTTTATCAACTTTATAATGAAATAAAAGACAATAAATTGAACTTGAAAGAATTAAGTAAATCAGTGAAGTATAAGAACATAACGTTTTATCGTAAAATTCAAGTATCAGAGACAAATAATGCTCTAAAGAAGATGAAAAATGGAAAGACGGCTGAGCCAGACGATATACCCATCGAAGTATGAAAATGTCTAGGGAATAAAAGAATTTTGTGACTTGCATGTTTTTTAAATAAGATACTGAAGTCAAAAGAGAATGTCAGACCAATTGAGATAAAGTATTTTGGTACTTTTGTATAAGCACAAAAGAGATATATAAAATTGTGTTAATTATAAAGAAATTAAAAAGATGAGTCATGTCATAAAACTATGAGAACGAGTAATAGAAAGAAGAGTAAGACGGGAGACTAACATCTCGAAAAATCAATTTGATTCATGTCAGGGCGGTCGACCATGGAAGTTATACATCTCTTGAGGAGACTCTTTGACAACTACCGAGAAAGAAAATAAAATTTACATATGTTGTTCATCGATCTTAAGAAGGCTTATGATAGAGTTCCAAGAGAGTTCTTATGGAGAGTCTTAGAAAAGAAAGATGTAAATGCATCATACATTGACATAATCAAAGATATGTATACAAATGCAGTGACAAGGGTGAGGACATCTGCTGCACCAGACGCTCAGAGATGAGGTTGTGGCTTGTGTTGCTGCCCACCAAGATGATGATCGGCCGATCCCGAAGCGTGCCCGAGAGGTTCATGGTCTGCTGGTCAGAGATCCTGCCCGCCGAGGCATATAATAACTCCAGGCGATGGAACTTAGCCATGGTGGGGTCAAGAAGTGTATCCTCCGCTGAGAGCTCAAGGGCCTCAAAGTCGGTCAGAGTAATCTCAGGATCGACGTCGCTGATGATGACGTGAAACTCCTTCACGGACCACTCATGATTGGGGAAGTAGGGTTGGCAGCACCGAAAACATAGACCCTTACTGCGAAGCTCATTGTAAACAGTGTTCGAGAGGCTTTGACGGGTCAGTGGGCGGCCCGTCTGGTTTCCCAAAGGCAGTGGCCACGGTGGAGGATACATGGCAGGTGGTCTCCAAGGCGGCCGGGGCTGGTGGTGGTCGGCCATAGGAGCAGGTGGTCAGGGGGGAGAGGTCGGATTCCACCGGACGCGCCAAGTCTAGGGCGTCGGAGACTGTATCGGGGTGGTGCGTGCGGAGACGAGAGCAGATATGTGGCAGTAGACCCTGCATGAAAAAGCCCAGGTAATGATCGGGGGGGTAGCCCGGGGACATGGGAGACCAGGGCGATAGACTCATCAATATAGTCATTTAGGTCTGCTGTCTGGCGGACGCCGCAAAAACGCTCGATAACGGAGGAGCCGGAGTAACAGGTGTCATACCGCCGGATCATCTCCTGCTTGAGCTCGAGTCGGGAGAGGCATGGGTTAGATTGGCGGAGCCACCGAGCCCAGTGGAGGGTTGAGCCGTCCAGGCCAACCACGGTCGTAAACACCTTGTCGGGCTCCGGTGTATAGTTGAGGTCGAAGTATTGCTCCGCTTTGGCGACCTAACCCATCGGGTCAACACCGACAAAGGAGGGAATGTTGAGGGAGAGGGCGGACCGGCCGGATAGGCGGAGTCCCGGAAGGAATGGACGACAACCCGACGTCGAGGAGAGAGTCGTCGTCCCCGGGTGGGCCGGATCCGAATGTAGTGGAAACGGCAGCGGTGGACTCTTGGAGGGAGACAATCTTGGAGTGGAGAGCGAAGAGCGAGGCGTGCATGGAGGTGATGTCTCGATAGCCAAGGGCTTCGAAGGCGGTATCTGGAGCAGGGTCAATGGAGGAGCGAGTGTTGGGAGTCATGGGGCTAGAAACGTCGGATTTCGGCCGAGAGTGGGTGGATCCGACTGAGGATAGAGGAAGTGGAAGGTTTGCGGTCTTCCAGCAACAGATCGGGCAGATCTGTGGTCGCACAGGTGCTGGAAGCAGACACACGCGGATATGGATCGGACGACGCGCGATCGGCGGACGATGTGGTAGGAGCAGCCCAATCAGGTAGCGAAAATCATACGGAAATTGGTCGCCCAATCAGGTAGCGGAAATCGGTCGCATAGGCGCTAGTAGCGGAAGCGGAACAACGCTATAGAAGGAATCGCGCGGAAGCGAACGACACATGATATGGAGCACCGACGACTTGATGGAGGTTGGTGAGGCAGGTCAGACCAAATTGATACGATCCTGGTGAGAAATCCAGCAAAGGGGAGGGCCGGCGGTAGTGAGAGAAATGAAAGAGGGAACGAGAAGAAAATCTAGGGAGCAACCCTAAATTTCATACATCCAAGTATAATGAAAAAGAGTACAACACCACCCTTTATAAGTGTGGGGTGAGGATAATGAAAATACAGCGTGAGAAGTAAAGTGTACACATAATTGAATATAACATAAAAAATGTCAATCATGTCGGCAGCGCGTCTTCGGTCTCTCCTCCTCAAGACGAACCCGTCATGTTCTTCCTCCACGTGTGGACTCACCACGACGTCTCGTCGGCGTACGTGTATCTCGTTGGCATGCGCAACCGTAACAATGAACCTCTCACCTAGCTTCGAAAAGGTCCATGGGATCGACAAGCATGAGGATAAAAAATTATTTATACAATCTTAAGCAAATACATAAAGAGCGATTCAAGAAGTTGAGAGGAATCAAAGATGACGTGGGACAGGCTGTAAAAATAATGTGCCGACACACTAATGCAATCCTACATGAGTTTGTGGAACGAATGCGATCAAGCCTACCTAAATAATGAGTGCATTTTTAATTATTCCGGAAACAAAATAACAACAATTATAATGATATAATTTTAGAAGTTCTACACAACTCAAATCTTTAATTTTCAAGCGCACGAACAATATCAAAGTTTTCTCCACACGAAGAATGTTCAACCTTAATTTGCACGAATAAGTGTTATAGAACTAAAAGAAATGAAATCATAGCACTATCAATCGCAATAGTCAAGCAAATATAGCAAATTCATCTAGAATTTAACACAAAAAAATACAATACAAAATAATAATATTCACATGCAAGAAGAATCCAATAGCGGGCTGGTGAAATCCGGTTGGTTTTCTGACCGGAATTGACTTTGGTTGCTGGAATCAGAGAAAGGAGCATATTTTCTTCACTGGAAATGAAGTGCGAGTAAGGAATTGTTGCTCGAAAATAGTGTGGGAAATGTTCAGGTGATGGGGTGGTGACTAGAAGGAATAGGGAAGGCGGTTTGAGGATGCTCTGGCCTCTGGATGGGAATGGTGTTAGGAGGTTGGTTTCCAGGTTGAGACGGAACAAGGTGGGGCTTCTCTTTGCTGTCAAGAGGGGCTTCCCAGGCTGGAATGACAATGGGATGGAGATTCCCAGTTGGGACGGCAATGGAAGGTGGCTTGCAGTAGCAGGAGAGGCTCTCCAAGGCCAATACTAGATGATGGGGGATTTGGAAGGAAGGATTCTCGATTGACTGGGGGAAGAGGATGCACAGGGGGTTTGGTGGAGGTTTTTGGCAATTTTGGTGGTTCCATGACAGGGAAAGAGGCGGCAGGAAGAAGCATAGTGTATGACGAAAATGAGACTGCTTCTTGGAAGTGGAATCACGTGGGGAGGGTGGCGTGAGATCGATGGCTTGTCGCTGGGATGGAGAAGATAACGGTTATTTGGACTGGAGTCGTTCGGTTCAGGAATGAATAGTGGTAGTTGGCGAGCAGTTTCCTCCTTCTAATCAATGGAAATTGTTGCGTAGAGGGAGAACTACAGATGGTTCCACGACAACAGAAAATGGAAAATAAAATAGAACAAAAATATAACTGAAATTTGTCGGGATGTCCCACCCCGGGATCTCGCAGCGTCACACCACAAATGATTGTCGAATCTGGATTCGCTCACAAATTCAACAACGAATGAAAATGAGAACATCCGCTCATATTTATAACGAGAGGGGTGGTTGGGCACCCGGGGTGAACGGTTAGAATTGTCGGTTATGTCCGGTGTCCTAAAATACTAAATACAAGCCTAAATAATAAATATATATATATATATAAATAGTAAAATGGCGCTCTGAACGCGCTCGTGGTTTCGGATCGCCGATCCGAACAATGCATCTCATGCAAATATGCAAAAACGGGTCCCACAGAGTGGTGGCCCGATCTCCTCCATCGATCACAATTGCACGGCTGATCTCGATCCCCGTCAGAAGAGCTACAGCTTTATCCAGAGTCAAGTTGGTCATTAAGGCTCTGTTTGGGACAGCGGCTGCGGATCAGAAATCTGCTCTCTGATCCGCAGCCGCTCCTAAGCATGTTTGGGTCTTTTGCGTTTTACGAATCGCGGATCAATAAACAGCTCCGTTCCGCCTATTCTCCAGCGCTATCTCCCCCCCGCGTCTGGCGTCCGAAAAATCGCGCTCCTTTCCGCTTATTCTCTCCCACGCGCGATTCTCCCAAATCCTTCCTCCCGATCCCGTCGCGCTTCCTCCAGGCGATTTCCGGCGCTCCTTCCCGCAGAGGTCCACATCCTCAGCGTCGTCCAGGCACAGAGCTCCAGATCGCCGGCGTCACCTGCCTTCCCGGCCATTTCCGGCAGAGCTCCAGATCGCCTTGCCTCCTCCAGATCGCCGGCGTCATCCATCCTTCCCGCAGAGCTCCAGATCTCCGGCTCCTCCCGATCTGCCTCCAGATCTCCGGCTGCAGCAGATATTTGGCGTGCTGTGCTTCTCTACCTGATCTCCTCCTCCACATTCATCTGCCCTAGCTGCATCTTCTTCTCCATTGCAAGGTATATTTCCTCCACATTCCTCTGCCCTAGCTGCAGATATGTGTTTATGAATGTGTGTGTGTGTGTATGAATGTGTGTGTGTGTGTATGTGTGATTTTTTTTTGGGGGGGGGGGGGGGGTATGTGGTGTGTGTTTGTGTTTATGAATGTGTGTGTGTGTGTGTATGAATGTGTGTGTGTGTATGTGTTTTTTTTTTGTGTATGTGTTTGTGAATATGTGTGTGTATGTGTTTATGAATGTGTGTGTGTGTATGTATGAATGTGTGTGTGTGTGTGTGATTTTTTTTGGGGGTATGTGGTGTGTGTTTGTGTTTATGAATGTGTGTGTGTGTGTATGAATGTGTGCTTGTGTTTATGAATGTGTGTTTGTGTGTGTGTTTATGTATGTGTGTGTGTGTATGTATGAATGTGTGTGTGCGTATGAATGTGTGTGTGTGTGTGTGTATGAATGTGTGTGTGTGTTATGTGAAAGAGTGTGTATGAATGTGTGTGTGTGTGTGCATGATTGTGTGTTTGTGTGTGTGTGTTTATGTATGTGTGTGTGTGTATGAATGTGTGTGTGTGTATGTTATGTGTGTGTATGAATGTGTGTGTGTGTGTGTTGTTTATTGGAATCTCACCATTTTTACTGGTTATTTTAATTACGGTTTAGGGTATAACATAATGGTAAAGGATGGAGGAATCGTAGCGAGTTGGGAGTCAGTTGAAGTCATGTTGTTTTGTGATCTCTGCATAAAGGAGATTGGTTTAGGGAATCGACCAACCACCCACTTTAGCAAAGAAGGGTGGAAAAATTTGATTGTCGGGTTCAGAGAACGAACCGGGAAAAGCTACGATCGATCACAAATGAAAAATAAATGGGATCACTTGAAGAAGGATTGGAAGTTATGGAAGGAGCTGAAACATGGCGAGACTGGTTTAGGTTGGGATCCGGAGAAGAGAACTATTGCGGCATCAGAAGAATGGTGGGCAGATAAGATTAAGGTCAGCCCAATTTCATCTTTACGTTCTAATGCTGTCTTTTTACCTTTGATTGATTTTAATATTTATTTATTTACGCTAACAGGTTGTTCCAGCCGCGAAAAAATTTCGAAGCGGAGGTATTTCACCTGATTTGGAGGAGAAACTGGACAGTATGTTCAGTCAAGTGGTCGCAACTGGAGAAGCTTCATGGGCTCCCTCAATTGGGAGTTTGCCACTAGATGTGGGAGGGATCATGTTAGATGAAGATGATGTCGCAGACAACTTGGAGAACAAAGAAATGGCTCCTGAAGAGATGGGATTAGCTTCAACACCTCCTGGGAATGCATCTTCTTCGGTAAATAAAAGAAGAAAGCTCGGGAAAAACAGGGGAATGGCATTTTCTTTGATGTCAGAGTTACATCACTCCACTTTAGCTGTGAAGCCTCCACCCGTTGTCACAGTTAAAGAGGTGGTGGAGTTGCTTTCTAGTTATTCAGAGCTAATAGCAAACTTGGAACTATATTACTTTGCACTCGAGCACATCAGGGACAAGACCACTAGGGAGATCTTTATGAGTATTCCAGAGCATATGCGGGTTTGGTGGATTATGAAAGCGTACGAGAAGAGGGATCAGTGAGAAGATGATTTGATGCTCTACCTCGGTGGATGTTGTTGTCGCACATGATGTATCTGCTTATTGTTTTGATGTTGTCGCGCATGATGTATCTGCTTACTGTTTTTTGTGTTGTTGCTTTATATATCGACATGACAATATGTTTTGATGTTTCTGCTTACTGTCTTTTATGTACCTTTTAGATATTGTATATCATGATAGATGATTTGACGTGTAATTATTCATTAAATGCAGTGACTAGTAATGGAAGATCATGACTCATCTGAAGATTCTGGTGATTCAACTAGTCTTTCACCGGAGCGGACACAATATATAGAGTATTGTCGTGTGGTCATGTCATCGATCGAGAGGCTGAATTATCATGTCCGAGACAGACGCCCATGCATGACATCTAATCAAATGGGGGCAAAATGGATCAGTGATCGGAAGGCGAAATATATGATGCTACTGGATTGGATGTTCTCAAGAGTCGCTGCATGTTGGAAGAATATTTATCCTACTTTCTAGAACTATGTAATAAAAGACTAATGTTATGTGTTATTTTGAAATTTTTAGTTTTTAAAAAACAGCTTCCAAAAGTTGTTTCTCCAAACAGCCAAAATTTGCGCATCCAAACAGTCTGCAGCTTTTCAAAGAGCAGTTCTGCAAATAACAACCAAACAGACTGCAGCTTTTCAAAACAGCTCCCCAGAGATCTATTTTAAAACAGCTCTATCTGGACAGCAGCTTTTCAATCCGCCAGAGCTAAAACAAACAGACCCTAATGCTCTTCAAACAGTAAGAAATTAGGAAACTCACTATTTTGATACTACGAGTGAATGACAGAGGTATAATTAGTTAACATAATAATGACATGTGAAGTTAATGTTGAGATTGAAGAACTTAAGAGAAAACTTTTACAAGAGTTAAGAAACGAAAGTTTTTAGGAGTAAAAGTACCACAATGGTAAGGAATTTGCAAGAACTAAGGAGAGAAATTTTGTCAACTAAAAAAATTATATTTTGAATTTACTCTATGAAATTGGACAGATGCAAATTCACCAAAACTCCAACAGTGCACATCTTTAAGTTGTAGCCAATCAAAATCAAGGAAGTGATGCACGCACATTAATTTCAGCAATTTCAGTAAGGGAACAAACAACCAAGAAAGGGTCCTAAGTCTTGCATTAACCCAACCAAGAAAGGGAACAAACAACCCAATTAGATGTCATTTAGTGTAGAATGAGCTTAACAATATATAAGCCTCCTTTAATTTATAGTCTTGCATTTCTTTTTTTTAATTACAAATATGTATTACTGTCTTTTGGTCACCTTTATACAGAGAGTTGTATTAAGAATCATTTTTCAAGTTGTGTATTTCCCTAAGAAATGAAGTGTCGATTCAATGGCTAGTGCTAGAGGTATACCCTCCAACTATTCTCTCTAATGTATCCATGGGCAATTCTTGCTCTCTAGATACTCAACTCCTAGGGACATCAATTGTCTGACTGCCTTCAACTCCTAGGGACATCAATTGTCTGACTGCCTTCAACTCCCAACGGATATCAACAATGGTCGTATTTTCGTCTTCTTCAAAGTGAATTCTCACCCGTACTGGCATGCAATCTCAGCTCGCCAGCTTGTAATAAAGAAAAAGCACCAGACCCCTCTCTCTACTACGACAAGCATCATCGTTCGTCTTCCCCGCAGATCTTCTGTCAACGCTAACTCAAGATCTTTGTCATGGACTTCCTCGTCGTTAACTTGCACCCAATATTGAGTCCTCCAGTACTGCTCTTCCCAATCACTGCATCTCCCTCTTCTGTGGTTCTATCAAATTTCCTATCCACGCCCTTCGATTGAAACCTACCCAAATTGCTCATGCCCTGAAATACCTTTTTATACTCCACTTTTCGCCAAGTCTTTTGACCATCACCACTGGTTACCGCAATGTTTCTGGCTCGTCACCGATGCAGCCTACGAAGAAGAACTGGCTCTCACTGTCACTTCTCTCTCTTAAGCAAAATGGATTGCATCTAAACAACCTAGCCGGACCTCAATGCCATTGTGTGGGAGATTTAAGCCCTCCTAATAGGTCCCCCAACCCACCCCAAATGATGTACGCGACTCCAAATCATTCCTCTGCTAACATGCCCCTTCCTCTGACAGTAATATGGAACCCTCCTCATTACTCCATTCCACATTCAGCCCTCATCAAAGTCACCTAGCTTGCCTCAACATTCCAGTGTTCACCGAGATCGACCCATTTGGTTGGACAACTCGCACCTTCATTTGGTCACCTCCATATACAGAGGAATTGTATTGGGGATGATTTTTCATGCAATGTTATGCCTTGAAAACTGAAGTGCCGCCAAGTGGGTAGGAGAGAGGTTCACCCTCTCGTTATTCTTTCTCATGTATCCACATTTTATCCATGTTCTCACAATACCCCACTTCTAGTGGGTATCAAATATCAAAAAGAATGACTAGAAGGTGGTTGCACTTTACAACAAAGAGTATTTGCAAATTGAAGCTTACGCTAACACATGGGGAGAAAGTGTTATCAATAGAAGGTTATATTTGACTATTGTACATTTTATAAGTAATTTGAACACTTGGAGGAGTGTGTACCATAATGTAGTTGCCAAAAGCAATCCTCAGTTTAAGTAATGTTCACCAGTAAATTGTTAAGTATCTTCAAAAAAAAAGTACTTGAATATTGAGAATTTTCAATAATTTAAGAGTAAAAGTCTAGATTAAAAAAAGTGTGATAATTATTGTGTATTGAAGTAAACATACATTTCATCGAGAAGAAACTTGACAATAAATGATTTTGTATAAAGAAGATAGATGAATGCTTGTTTCTTTCAAGTTCTATCAACTGTGATTTGTAGTGAGTCAAAAGTATCTTACACCTATATGGACAACTTGATATAGTATTATTGGGTCATTTGAAGCCAATAATATATGATATTGGGCGCATAAAAGTGCTATGACTGCTATCTATTATTTAATGATAGGAGACACAGAAGAGCTATTGATGAAGAGAATAAATGTTACAGATTCTAGCGTCTATTTCAATTAAACAAGGAAAGAAGCTGGGGTTTATATTTAATAAGAACAAACCGATCATGAGTATGTATATAAATCATGAGTATGTATATAAATCATTACCTAAAATAAGAAATTAACAAAAGGTTAGATTTTGGCACAACCTGTTTCTTTTGAAGTTCCAAATTTTGCTCTTTTAGTTTAGCTACTTCATCTTCTAGCTCCATTGTATAAGCCTAGTCAAAATAGAGAAAAGAAGAAGTAAACTGCAATTTCCAAAGGTGTCAAAGCACTTTTATACTACAATTTCAGAAGAGTCATAGTAATATTTTACTTTGAAAAATCAATGCAACAATCAAATTATGCACTTCCTATGCATAAAAATGCCGTCTGTAGACGCAAAGTAGTGTGTTTTAATGCATGACTTTCTTTGGCTTTGTTTAGTAGAGATCTACTCCGATGCTTACTGGAGTCCAGGATCCGAGCTCTCTTCTTGATGGAGTCGGTGAAAGATTCATCCATCTAACATTTGACAAAGGAGTATGATTTGCCTATAACTAGCATGACAAGCCACAAATGACACTGAAAATGAAACAAAAAACTTTCTGCATCTAGTTAGTTATGTTAGTTCGTGGAGCCCGACTGCAATTGGGAGTACTGGGCACTCGCCATGATTTCGCCGGTGGAGTACTATGGGTATAGAAGACCTGCTTTCGGCGTAGGGTTTCTGTGTGTGAAAAACTGGAGGGAGAGAAGCGGCGGAAGAGAAGCGGTGTACTTTTGATCATTCTTCATAGTGGATTTTTGTGCGGGTGGTTGTGATGTTTTCCCCGGACTTGGGGGTTTTTCAAGTTATATTTGTGTGCTTGTTTTCTTTGTTTTTCTTGTGATTCCTTTGGGCATTGTTTCTCCTAAGAGGTTATGAAACAAGGTTCCAGCTATAATCCTAGCATTTAGCTTCAACACTCATCAGAAGAACAGAAAAGTAGAAAAGTAACACAAACCTCAGAGCCCTTAATTTTTTTCCCCTTTTGGATTTCTGTATAACGGGTCTATCCAGTAATCAATTGAGATTAGTATTAGGCTAGCTTTTACACAGTGATTACAAATTAATCAGTATTTGCATTAGACTACTCAAAAGCCTGATATTTTCTACTTTTTTTTGTAACCAAATTGGTAAATAAGGATGGATTACAAAGGGATTAAAAACAACAGCATATTACCTGTTTCCTGGCACGAGATCTTGCAGCGGACTCTCTGTTCTTTATCATCCTTTTTTGTCTCCTCTCGACAACTTTCTCCACGGCTCCACTACGCTTCCTCCCCCTCAACCCCCCACCGAAGGCGTATGGCACGGGGGACAAGGACGAAAGTTCCCCATTCCCTTTCATAAGCCCGTCCAAAGGATTCTGGTTCGCCGGAGAAACGGACGCGCCGCCGCCGAGGTTAACCCCTCCTCCCCCGAAACCGACGACCCCGGTAATCAAACCATTGCTGATTGTCGGATCACGAATACCAACAAGTCCTCCGCCTCTCATGCCCCGAGGGCTACCGAGATTGACGCTAGTTCCCATCGGAAACTGCGCTGAGTACGGCCTATTGCTTACGGCAGGCATGGCGGCGAGACTAACACTCGAATTACAAGGGTTTGTGCTCGGCATGACGCCAAAATAGCTGCGATCCGCCTGAGTAAAAGCAAGGGAAAGCCCGGTGTCGTTGTTCGCCGGCAAATCTCCGTAGTAAACACTATTGCCGACATCGACACTGTTTCCGGCAGGAACTCCTGCACTAGAAACAACTGGTCTTGAGATCGAAGGATCGTTCTCCTCCCTCACGACTCCCGCTCGAACCAGAAACTCCTCGAGAGTCATTTCACCGAGGGTCGGCTGCATCTGTTGTTGCTGAAATCCGGCTCCATCAGCTCCGGCGCCGGCGCTGCTCTCGTTGATCAGATCGCGCCACACCTCGTCGACGGTCTTCGTACTCAGAGTTCTCGGGAGGGTGAGTGATCCCTGACGCTGAAGTCCGGCTTGCGCCCCACCATCGCCGCCGCCGTCAGACGCGCCGAGGGCGGACGCCATGGCTTGGTTCTCCTCAGCCGTCCAGATGTTCTTCAAGAACTCGTCCATGTTCATCGATCCATAGTCCTTACCAATACCTCCCATCGAGCTCTGAAACTCATCGAAGGTCAGAGAGTAGACCGTCGACGGCTGCCGTGCCAGCGACGCAATCACCGCCGGGACTCCCGGCTGCAGCCGGAAATCCTTGTTATCGGTTCCCATGCCTCCTCCTTTCAAATTCCGGCGAATTCAACAACCCAATCCGATTCCTCTACAACATCAATTAAAGGCCAAATCAAAGCTCCAATCACAGAGCAGCCAATACTCCCAACATCAACGAATAGCTAAATCCGGTGACGATCAGAAAAACTTGCAAATAGATTAAGGAGAGAGAAAGCAGAGGCGACCTGGCTGTGCTCTTTCTTTTTTTTCTGTAGCTTTATCGCTCCGGCGCCGTGAGCAGTGGGAGACAGGTGTCAGGCTGCCAGGCCGGAGTGGGAACCGGTCCTTATATTGACGGCGGAAAGCGACCTAAGAAATGACAGAGAAATGAGAGGCGTGCATCGGATACGTGGCGGCACCGTGTGTGAAGAGTCTTCACAGCGGCTTGTATCCAATAGGAAGTCGCCTTTTGGGTTAATCCTGACCGTCAGATGAACAGGGTCTCTCTTTTTATTGCGAAGGGGTGACAAAATAATTAAATACAAATATATTTATATATATAACAGATAATGGTTTGCGTCAATAAATAATCATTTATCTTCCGCATACAGTAATTTACTTATTTGTCCTTACTAAGTTTTCTCTATATAAACTCATATGGACATATAGGTGCAATTATTGATGTCCTGTACAAAAGCCCCGCCAGGACCGAGGTTTTTTATGAGCCAGGCCCAATCTCTTCTTTCAAGAAAAAATTTAAGGGGTGTTTTTTTCACCTAGTTTTAGGTAGGTGTCCAAAAAGTTCGATCGGATCGGGCAGGTCGGGCCCGGGCTTTTTGCCAACCGGGTTCGGGCTCGGGCTTCCTCTCAAAGAGAGGGCCCGGTAAGGCCCTTCAGGCCGGGCCGAGCCTGGACCAGCCTGATTTCCAGGCGGGAATAAAATCCCGCCTGGTTTAGGCAGGATTATCCCGCCTAATTGGGGGAAATCCCGTCAATTAGTCGGGATTTAATCCCGCCTAAATATAGGCGGGATTAAATCCCGCCTAATTGGCGGGGTTTTCCGTCAGCCCAGGCTAGCCCGACACTCGGGCTTTGTCAGGTCCGGCCCAAGCACCGGGCCGGGCAATTGGCTAAAATGGGGGCGGTAAGGCCCCCAAGCCCGACCTTGGCCCGGGCCGGGCCTAGCTGGGCTTTTCCCGAGCCGGAGCCGAGCGGGCTTTCCGAGCCCGAGCTTTTTTTACACGACTAATATCCTATGCTGGAGTTGTTTTCACGAAATGTCGAAGAATTCTACGAATACTGTCAGTATTGCTAGTATTGGCAGTACTTCAATCAATCATGTTGTTTTTGTAGAAACCAACGGTTTGATGCACACGAGCACGGTAATCATAGGTTGGAGAAACGCACCTTAAATTTCTTTTTTTTCAAAAGGAGTGCCTAAATGCGCCTATGCTTAGCCTGGGGCCTGGGCCTGTATTTTATTTTATTTTAAATTTAAAAGAATAAATTATTAATTACCTCTTTTAATTTATTCAACATTGTTAATAGCTCATCTTTACTTTAAAAATAGGTTTATAAACCTCCCCATAAGTTTGAGAGTTAACATTGTCAGTAATTTGGTTTCATTTTGTTACCCTAGCAGCTGTTGGTTTTTCCCAATTTTTTGGTTCGGATGTCATGAACCGGACTTTTGATTTTAGGTTTATTAAACTGCGGATATAAAAGGCCGGTTCCTGTTCACGAGAGAGAGCAAGCTGCCGGCTTGTGAGAACTTGGGAAGACAGCCGCCTGGAGCCGTGGAGGGTGAAGCCGCCTGTAGCATGGTCACCGCCCCTCCTATGCTCTCTCTCTCTCTCTCTCTCTTGCTCGTGCACTCGGAGGTCCCGCCGGTGTTAAGTGTTGTCGCCAGTCTTGGAGAAGGTAGCCGCCGATGTTGAGAAAGGGTGTTGCTGCCGGGCTTGGTGGAGTTTGACGCCGGCGTTTGCAGTGGACGTTCTTTGTAGTGGAGAGGCGCGGTGTCGGCGGCGTGCGTGAGTGCAGTTAGCCTTGACAGTTGTTTCTTTCCGGTAGTGGTGCAGTTGAACGTCAGACTTCGACGTTGAAGCTTCGGTGAACCTTGTGCGTCCGTGAGGCGGATTGCAGTCCAGATCTCAGATTCTAGCCGCGGATAATACATGTCTGGAGCATCCACGGCGTATTCGTCGGACGATCTTTTTTTCTCCTATTTTATTCGTGTATTTGCATTTATATATTGATTTTATATTTATATATATATATGTGTGTGTGTGTGTGTGTGTGTGTGTGCGTGTGTGAGTGTGATTGTGTCTCTGGGGGTTTTGTCGAGTGCAGATTTGTGTCTATTTTGTGTTCTTGCTATCTGCGAATTTTATAACTTTGTCTGCGTATGTACCGAATTTTACAACAAGTGATATCAAAACGAGGTTCCGAGTAGGGGATTGATTGGACGTTCCGGTTTTCGGTTTGGGTCACCGGTAGGTGACGACATCGGTCTGCTCCCTATCTTCCCAGATCTGATCTGTGAATTAATCAGATTGCCTCGAGGTATTACGGGCAGCTTTGGCAGCAAAGAACACAGTGTTGGCCAGATATTCGGTGGAGAAGTTTGACGGTAACGGAAACTTTCGCCTATGGAAGATTCAGGTCAAGGATATGCTGGTTGAGTATGGGTTGATCCAAGTGTTGCATGAGCGTGATTCTTTGCCCACTCCGATGAAGGATCCTGGGCTCCTCAAAATTAAGATCAGACAAAAGTTTTGAATAAAAAGTGTCACAGCATTTTATTCCATCATTTATTCTTATTACAACACTTGATAAAAGCACAAAAAAAGTACATGAATTCTACTTGTATTCAATACAGAAGTCACAGTCCGGATCCCTACAGGAGTCCTTGTGCTCTTTATGTGCACTTCTCCAATGCCTACACAGACTTTTAGTCATACCTTCGCTAACTCTTCAGGAGGAATCCTCTTAGGAGCACTAGGCGACGCTCATGATGCATAAAAAAAATGAGTCCACAACGGGTTAGTCATAAAAATTATGACTATGTGAGATAAGTATTTCATGAAGTGTTTGTACATGCACACAAGGAAAATGATAACAATGTGCATACATTACAATATTAATAATTTCTTTTTTCCAAGCTGAATCCTAACTTTTAACTTTACCCCTTAATTTAAATTACATAAAATGAGAAATGCTCCAGTGATGCAAACTTGAATTAGCCACCACTCACTTAAGGGCTTCCCATTTAAGGGCTTTCCGTAGGCTCACCCCTACGTGGTGAATCCATCCGTAGATTTCTCTACATCATAGAATTCGAAACAATCAAATTTCTCCATGCCGAATTTTATTATTTTATTCTTAACGTATAAAAGAAATTGTTTTTATTTAAAACATCCCCTCAGATTTTATATCGCTTTCATGATTTTCCCTCGCCCACTTTTATTTCTTAGCGATATCTTAATGAGTTAAACTTATATGCACAGGCATTCGTTATTTCAGAAAGAAAACAAAATATAAAAGTACTTGAATAAAACTAATTCAGAAAATAAGAAACTTACCACAGTTTTGTCTTTATCATTATCACGATTATCTTGGGACGCCATCCGTAGTTTCTTCCAATTCGGTATTGGTTTCGAAAACCACTGTAATAGCACTTATTTCAATTTAACTGGTTTGCGTCTCATTTTAATCGCATACATAAAGGATTTACAATTGCAAAAATCGTCGGAAATCGGAAAAACGTCAAAATGTTAAAATACTTAAAATAAGCCTCAAAAATAAACTAAACCAGCCCCCAAATGGACATCTTGTCCTTTCAAAAATAGTCCATCCAGCAAAGCTAAAATGATTGGGTAAATCACCCCCTTGAAATTTATATGAAAAAAAACTAAGTAAAGTGCAGTCCAAAATATTTGATTTCCATACTAGAAAAAAGCATAATCTCATCAACCCTACTTAGTCCCAAAGTCAAAAGCCAAACCAAGTAGATAAGCTAAACCAAACATAATTAAGTAAGGCAACTAATTAAGTAGAGAGGAGCTAAACCAAACCAGCCAAGGAGGAGAAGGAGCAAAGGGGTACTGTGCAGGAGCTCAGCACAACAAGGCTGATCGACACATCCACCCAACAGAGACGGCACGGCAGTAAGAAGAAATGGTGCAGCAGCAGCCCTAGCAAAAGAAGAGGGAGGCAGCCCAGCCCTAGCAGAAGAAGAGGGAGCAGCAGCAGCCCTAGCAGAAGAAGAAGAAGCAGCAGCATCCCTAGCAAAAGAAGTGGGAGGCAATAACAGCAGCAAGCCCTAGCTGAACCAGCAAAGTCATCGGCACAGAGGGAGGGATTGGCGACTAGCACGCGCTGTCGGCACAGAGGGATCGTCGGCACGAAATCACGATGGAGTCGGCTTAGGAAGCCCGACACAGTGCCGGCAGCTTGAGAAGGAGGAGCGTAAGAAGAAGAGGGAAGAGAAGAGAGTTCTCTGTTGCAATGGAGCGGCCGGAGGAGGAAGAAGACGGGAATCGCAGAAGCAGAAGGTCGACGAAATAGCAGTGCGGGAGAAGCAGCAGCCTGGGCTTGATTTATAACAGTAAAATAAGCGATAAGCGGCAAGCGGCACCGCTCCAGGTGTTCATCAACCGAACCCAATTATATATCCAGCCAGCATCTCTACCTCTAGCATATCAAATAGCCAAAACAATATTCCAGCAACTATTTCAACCAACACAACACAACCAACCATTTCATCTACTATGCCAACCCAATCTTAGTTCAACAATAGCCATAATAAATAACAGTCAGCAGCCTTACCAAGGCCAGCCCCCTTTTTACTTCAAGCCCATCTCAAAAGGGTAGTAAGCCCATTACTTAAGACCACCCTCAAAAGAACCTAGGGTAAAGTAAATAAATAAGCAAATAAAATGAAACGAAAGGAAAAAATTAATTATCAACATTTTAATGTGTCTTTTTCATCATCGGGGATATAACACAAAATATTTTATTCGAATTTTTATTTTTAGGTCCTTATAGAGGGTGCATTCGTTGTCGTTCGAGGAGCTGATGGAGAGGGCAGCCCGAGAAGTCGAGGGGGAGGCCTTGAACCCGTCTTTTGCTAGGAAGTTAGCAAGGTGGGTTGTGGAGGAGGAGAAGGAGTCAGGAGGTGGCAAGGGGCAGGAGGCCAGGAGGGCAGAGCCCAGGCAGAGGGAGAAACAGCAGCAGCAGATGCCAAGATGGGGTCGCCAGGAGCCGAATAATCGGCTAGGCTGGAGGCAGCCAGAGTTGCATGACCTAGGCCCAAGGATAGGTTTCCACGGAGGAGACCACCGCCAAGGGGGGCAGGGCCAGTTCAACCCTCTGGGTTGGAGGCAGGGCCAGAGGCCACCCCTCCCTGATCAACATCAGTCTATGGTTATAGCCTTGGGGAGGAGGATGAGAGGAGCCTAGAGTAGGAGACCGGGAGGCAGAGCGTAGCTTCCTCATTGTGACTTCCACCAGGAAGAGGAGCACGCTACGGCTACCTTCCCGGAGTTCAGGGGCAAGCCCAGCAGCACCACCGCCAGGAGGTGCGGATAGAAGAGGTCCTATCGGGGGTAGAGGAGGACAGTTGTGAGGACCGGGCCGATGTCGGAGGCCGAGGAGGGATTAAAGTGATCCAGGGGGGTAGGATTCGAGGCCTCCCGCAAGGCGAATCTCCACACCATGTACCGCCGGAGCGTTGCCTCCACATCCCTAACCCCTCCCACAGAAGAGAATATTACCTTCTCCAGGAAGGACATATCGGATCATAAGGATCCGTTCTGCGATGCGATGGTCATTCAGGCCGCAGTCGAGAATTTCACCGTCTCCCGGATCCTTGTGGATAATGGGAGTTCCATCAACGTCATCTTTAAAAAGGCATTTGACACGATAAAGGTGGAGGCCAGTAAGGTGTTGGCATTAGATGGGCCTCTCTTTGGATTCTCTGGGGAGAGGAAGGAGGTTGAAGGAGGAGTGGGGCTCCATGTTATCTTGGGGGCCAGTCCAGAAACTGCAGGTTCATCACTATGGATGCTCCTAGCAGCAACACCACCATATTCAGACGGCCCCTCATCAACTCCTTCAGTTGTGTGTCATACTCCTTCCACCAATGCCTCAAGTTCAACTCTGAAAGCATCCAGGTCTGGGTCTGTGGAGATCCCAAGGTAGCGAGGAAGTGCTACGTGACCGCAGTCAACACCATCTCCTATAAAGGAGGAGTCGAGGAGATGGAGAGGAGGATGGAGGAGCTGTCTGGCTAGGAGGCTGTGGGAGGAGCTGAGGAGATATGATGGAGGTGGAGGAGGAGGAGGTTCGCACCCTTGTGGAGGTGGCGGAGTAAGTGCTGGAGGAGCAGACCGAGGTGATGGTCGTGAAGGAGGATGAGGAGTAAGTTCCTGCCCCAGGTGAGAGGGTCGTGGGCGAGTGGGAGACATTCCTGGCTGGAGGCAGCGAAGGAGGTAGTGGAGATGGAAGTTCTTACCCGGAAAGGAAGGGTGGACAAGGTGCGCGCCAGCGGGGGGTTGAGCCCAGAGGATCAGGGGAGGATGCTGGAGTACATCCAAAAGAACATCGACATCTTCGCATGGAGCGCGGCAGATATGCCGGGGATTGATGTAGATGTTGCATGCCACCGCCTCAACCTGGATTCGGATGCCCGCCCTATCCGGTAAAAAAAGAGATCTATCGCGGACAAGTTGGTCGAGCTCATCCGGGAGGAGGTGGGTAAGCTCCTCAAGGCTGAATCCATTTCAGAGATCCAGTATCCAGACTGGGTCTCCAATATTGTAATGGTTAAAAAAGGAGACGGGCACTAGAGGATGTGTGTAGATTTCTTTCTTTTGAATAAATCATGTCATAAGGATTGTTACCCCTTATCTCGAATCGACACGTTGGTTGACTCAGTTGTCGGTTTCTTTTTAATGAGTTTCTTAGATGCTTTTTAAGGTTATCATCAAATCAGGATGCACCGCCCGACAAAAAAGATGTCTCCTTTATCACAAAGGATGGGTGTTACTGCTATAAAATGATGCCCTTTGGGCTAAAAAATGCAGGGGCAACATGTCAAAGGATGATGGATCGGGTCTTCCGAGAGCAGAAGGGGAGGAACTTGGAGGTTTATGTGGATGATCTCATGATCAAGATTCAGGATCTTGACTCTCATCTCCAGGACCTGGAAGAGACCTTCAGCACCCTGCGGAAGTATAAAATGAGGCTGAGCCCCTTGAAGTTGTCTTCAGGGCGAGCAAGGGCAAGTTCCTAGGTCATCTCCTTACTCCCGCGGGAGTGGAGCCCAACCCTGACAAGGTGAGGGCAATCATGGAGTTAGGGTCACCTCAGAATGCCAAGGAAGTCCATCGTTTGACATGGAAGTTGGCATGACTGAGCAGGTTCCTCTCCCGGGCTGGGGAGAAGTGCTCGCCCTTCTTCGAGTCACTGAGAGGGAGCCAGAAATTTGAATGGTCCGAGGAGTGCGAGGGAGCCTTCCAAGCCTTAAAGAGGCTGCTGAACCAGGCTCCGCTCCTCTAGGGGTCGAAGTAGGGGAAGATTTTTCCCTGTAACTTAGGGTTGGGGTCGAGTCCCTGAGCTCCATATTGGTCCGGGAAGAGGGCAAGAAGCAGTTGCCAATCTACTATGTGAGTAGGTCCTGAGAAAGACAGAGCTTCGGTACCCTAATTTGGAAAAGTTGACCTTCTCCCTGATCATCTCGGCCTGGAGGCTGCGACTGTATTTCTAAGCCCATTCTATCCGGATAGTGACTGACCATCCCCTTTATAACATCTTTGAGGGGGTGGAACACTCGGGGAGGCTTGCGAAGTGGTCATTGGAGTTGAACGAGTTTGACATCTCCTTTGTCCCTCGTCTCTCGATCAAGGCCCAGGCGATGGCTGACTTCTTAGCCGACTATGTGGTCGAGGTGGCAGAGGCCGAACTCACTCATCCAGTTCCTTGGAGGGTGAAGGTGGACGGCGCGCCGGGGAGGCACTCCTTAGGGGTAGGAGTGATCTTGGAGAGTCTGCAGGGGACAAAGATTGAGCAAACTATGGTCATCCATTTTCCTATTACCAACAACTAGGCAGAGTATGAGGCAGTAATCGCAGGGCTCTGACTAGCTAGGGAGCTGGGAGTGCACGACGTGGAGGTACTAAAGGACTCCATGGTAGTGTCCTCCCAGATCAACGACGAGTTCGAAGTAAGGGAGCCCACTCTCCAGCAGTACCTATCAAAGATGAAAGGGGTCATCGACATGTTTCAAACATTTTTCATCAGACATGTGCCGCTAGAAGAAAATGAGCAAGTGGACCAACTGACCAAGTTTGGACCCCGTGCAGGGGGAACTCTCACCGACCTTTTCCGTCCTTCCATAAAAGAGGGGGATCTGATGGAAGTGGATTGGCGCCCCTCCTGGATGGATCTCTTCACAACCTTCTTATCCACAGGAAGGCCTGGACAAAAAGCGCTTCAAGTACAAGTCGGCAAACTACCTGATACGCGATGGGAAGCTGTATCAGAAGACTCTCTCGGGTCTTCTAGCATGTTGTATGGCTGAAGAGGAGATCCCGAGAATCATAGAGGAGATTCACTCCGGGGAATGCGTGAGTCACTCAGGGAGCAGGACCCTGTAGGGAAGGATAGTAAGAGAAGGGTACTTCTGACCGACCATGGGCCAGGATGCCACCGAGTTTGCAAAGAAGTTCCAGAAGTGCCAGTTGATCGCCCCTCTCTAACTGCTATTAGCCCAAAGGCTCAGAAGCATCATTGCCCCCTGACCCTTCACTGTCTGGGGAATGGATCTTGTGGGACCCTTCCCCCAGGCCAGTTGGCAGAGGAGATTCTTATTAGTGATGATTGATTATTTCTCTAAGTGGTTGGAGGTGAAGGCGCTGACCAAGGTGACCTCCCAGGTAGTTCAAAAATTTATATGGGGGGAGATTATTTGTCGTCTCGGGTTGCCCCAGGCCATCGTCATGGATAATGGGCCACTGTTTGCTAGTGCGGATTTCATCAGATTTTGTGATCAGCTCGGGATTGATCTTCGGTTCACGTCGGTTCACCACCCCAGAAGTAAGGGAAGGTGGAGACGGCGAACAAGATAATTGTAAACTTGTTGAAAAAGAAGGTGGAGAATCTGAAGGGGAGTTGGGTGGAGCAGCTCCCTTTAGTTCTTTGAGCCCTGAGGACTAAGCCCAATATAGCCACAGGAGAGACCCCCTTCAAGCTCTCTCATGGCTGCGAAGTTGTGCTCCTGATAGAGTTTGAGGTCCCGACACTGCGGATAGTCGAGGCAGAGGAAGGCAGAGAAGAGTGGAGGACTGAGAATGAAGACGAGTTGCGACTCTCCCTAGACATGGTGGAGGAGGTGCGCGACTTGTCAGCTATTCGGAAAGAGGAGGTTCAGCGGCGGATGGCCAAGTACTTCGATAAGTACGTCAGGATCAAGCAATTCATAAAGAGGAACCTGGTCTTGAAGAAGGTTGACGCTGTCGGAAGATCGGCAGCCGTCGGCAAGTTAAATCCTAACTAGGAGGGCCCCTATGTAATCAAAGAGGTGTTGAAGCCGGGGGGTTATCATCTTCAGAATGTGGAAGGGGAGCCCCTCAGTCATGCCTGGAGCGGCGATGACTTGAAGCGCTTCTACCCATGAAAATAATAAGTCAATTTCCTTTTACATTCTTACTTCTCATTGATGGTTTATTTGCTCAACAAGGGAAACATGGATGGTGGTTGTCCAAAGAGATATGTCTGATTGATGCTCAACACCCGCCGTCAGGCTCTCATCTAGCTGATTGGGCCGGTGGTAGTGCCCGGTGTCTAGCCAAAGAGATATGTCTGGTTGATGCTCAACACCCACCGTCAGGCTCTTATCTAGCTGATTGGGCCGGTGGTAGCGCCCGGTGGCAGGCCAAAGAGATACGTCGGGTTGATGCTCAACACCCGCCGTCAGGCTCTCATCTAGCTAATTGGTCGGTGGTAGCGCCCGGTGGCTGGCCAAAGAGATATGTCTGATTGATGCTCAACACTCGTCGGCAGGCTCTCATCTAGCTGATTGGGTCGGTGGTAGTGCCCGGTGGCAGGCCAAAGAGATATGTCTGGTCAATGCTCAACACCCATTGGCGGGCTCTCATCTAGCTGATTGGGCCAGTGGTAGCGCCCGGTGGCTGGCCAAAAAGATACGTCTGGTTGATGCTTAACACCCGCCGTCAGACTCTCATCTAACTGATTGAGCTGGTGGTAGCGCCCGGTGGCTGGCCAAAGAGATACGTCTGGTTGATGCTCAACACCCACCGTCAGGCTCTTACTAGCTGATTAGGCCGGTGGTAGCGCCCGGTGGCTGGCCAAAGAGATACGTCTGGTTGATGCTCAACACCCGCCGTCAGGATCTCACTAGCTGATTGGGCCAATGGTAGCGCCTGATGGCTGGCCAAAGAGATACGTCTGGTTGATGCTAAACACCCGCTGCCAGACTCTCATCTAGATGATTGGTTTGGTGGTAGCGCCTGGTGGCTGGCCAAAGAGATAAGTTCGGTTGATGCTCAATACCCGCTGTCAGGCTTTCACCTAGCTGACACGACAGTTGGGCCCTCAGTGGACGATATTAGTGCTTTAGAGACAAGTCCTGAGTTGCCCCCGCTGTCAGGCTTTCACCCAGCTGACAGGGCAGTTGGGCCCTCGGTGGACATTACTAGTACTCTGGAGCTAAATCCCGAGTTGCTCCCATTGTCAAACTCTCATCTAGCTGATAGGCCAGTTGGGGCCTCGATAGACGTTGTGAAGTGTTTTGGAACCAAGTCTTGAGCTGCTCTTGTCAGTCAATAAGGCTTAGATTTTAGGGAATTTTTGGGGGAAATACAAGGCTTCAAGGAGATCTCGCCGTCAGGGATCTCGCCAATCGACAGGGCAGACACTCAAGGGTAAGTTTGGGGCGAGTGCTAAGGCCAATGCAGAGGGTGCAAGCGAATGCGGGTGCTTGGGTGTGGATCTCGCAAGCTGAACGTTCTAAGCGCGCGTGAGCCTATGAGGCGAGAATGGCGCAAGGCATTATTCTAAAAAATACAAAACCTAAGGCGAATGTTGTCAGTGCGTGCAAGCCAATATGGCGAGAACGGCGTGAGACCTAGTTCTAATATATATTGAATTAGAAAAATCGATAGTCTGCGGGTTGGCGCGACGAAAGGCTTGTCCATGGTCTCGCGAGATGTCTTAACATAGGCTACCCAAGTAGAAGCGCGAGACGAATGTGTTTTCGCATGATAGATCATTCGAAATTAAAGCAAGACAAGAGAGAAATTTCATAACAAAATCTTATATTTTTCATTGATCAGTTGTTACATTTCGCAAAAAAGGGCAATGCCTGAAAAGAAAAAAGAACATGGAAAATTGGAAAGGCGAGAGCTTCATGGCAATGATGTCGACCGCTCTCTCTCGCTGGAGATATCCCCGACACTATCCTCGGGTTTGGGGATGGGGAGGAAGAGCTCTGGAACCAAGATCTCGGCGGTCACCTTCTCGCCCTCGCTCTTCAGGAATCTGGTTCTCTACATCGTCTGGAGCGAGTGCCTTGTTGCCGCGATGGCATTTTCCTGCATCATCAGCTCCAGCTCGCGCTGCGTATACATCTAGAGTTGTCACGGTTCCGGTTCTACTAAAACCGTGAACCGAACCACTAAGGTAACAGTTCTTTAAATTAGAACCAAAACATTATTTGGTTTGACCGATTCCGGTTCTGGTTTTGACTCCAGAATAATTTTTAGAACCGTCATGTCAACGGTTCCGATTATGGTTCAACAAGAACCAAAACCAACCGGTCACTAACGGTTCGGTCTGGTTCTTTGCAGTTTGGTCCGGTTCCAATCGGTTCCAAGTAGAACCAAAACTAAATTTGGCAAAATGAATTGGAGAGGTCAAAAACAAAAAACCGGAGGGGAAATGTAAATCCGTTCGGTTTTTTTGTAAGGACTTCAAAGTCCGGAGCCCGGGCGTAGGAATTTTGCATTACTCCAAGTGAGATTACTTTTTTTGTAATATAGTAAGTATCACTGAAAATTAAAAACTGAAATCACAAAACCACAAAATTGCACCATACTGCACTGATCTTAAAGAGCGCCGATTTTAAATTATACTAAATGGTTTAGGTGTAGAGTGGCTTCATTGGTTGCAAAACAACATAGTTTACAATGTTGTTTTTGGCGGTACAAAATCGACAAAACCGTACCGCATCGTTTTCTTCGAGAGGGCATGATATTCCAAATATCACCGATAAGTACAAGTTACTTTAATTATTTCAGAAAAATGTATGAGTAAAATTGAAAATACATTATATAATAGTGTAAAAATCGAAACTGTACCGCAAAAACCGACTCCAAACCGCACCAATGTCAAACCATGTTGCACAGTTTTGGTGTGATGCAGTTTTGTTCTGTCCAAAACCAATCTCTTTTAGTGTGATTGCGATTTGGATCAAACCGCATCAGTTTCACTCATACTAGTAAATATTGATATTATAGATAGATTATAAATAATAATAATATAATAAAATTATTATTATTAATAAATTATAATAATAAACAGGTTGCGGTTCAGATCTAGTTCGGTCTGGTTCGGATCGGGTCTAAAAATCTTAGAACCGCTTGAGACTTATATGTTGCGGTTCCAGTCCGGATAATAAAATGAAAGAACCACACCCGGACCAATGATGTTCATGGTTCCAAAATTCAAACCGGAACCCAAATAATTCGTGAACGGTTCGGTTTGGTTCTTTGCGGTTCTGGTTCGGTTCCAGTTCAATTTTCGGTTTTTGGTTTTCGGTTTTAAGTGAAAGCTCTATATACATCAGATCTTTCTTCTCGACTGGGGGAGGGGGAATCAGTGAACCGACCCACTGCTGGTTCTGAGTCTTCAGCCTCCAGTTCTCCTCCTCGAGTTGGGCTATGCGTGTTGGAGTCGACGATTCACATATCCTTAGTTTGATAATATCAATTCTCATATTGTATTTGATTACATCTTGTGTTTGGTAGAGTGTGCAGGTTTACAGGTCCAAGAAATTCAAGGAGCCCTCCTCAGGAACATACTGTCGAGCGGTAGTAGCTAACATCGGGCGGTAGCCTGAATTAAATGGACAAAACGCTCAGGAATCTACCGTGTTGCGCTATTCCTACCGCCCATTCTAGCTCGCTGAATTAATTTTCCAGGCTCTCGGAAACCTACCGCGCAGGAGCTAGCTTGGTAACGTGTTGCGGTAACACAATCAACGCTCGCTGATATAAAGGCGTTGAGACAGAGACGTCGAGAGCGTCGAGACAGAACTACCACCAGGCTTTAGATTGGTACCACGCCGCGGTAACACACTCAATGCTCGAGGCGCTGAAAGCATTGAGACAGAGACATCGAGTCCGTCGAGACAGGTATACCGTCGGGCGCTACCTACCTACCGCGTCGTGCTAGCATTGGAAAAAGAAAAATATTTGTTTTGAATATTTTTCCAAATTTGGAGGATAACTGTTAACATCAAGTGCGTGAACCTATCGCTGGGCGCTATCCTTACCGCCGCCGGTAGCTTATTTTCTCAAAGATGTATAAAAAGGCCCCTCATTTTCTGTGTTCAGAACCTAAGACGAAAAGAGACAGAGATCTACGACTCCTAGGGTTCGGCCGCCTCTCTGTGGTCTGTTCCGTCATCTTCGTCGAAGGAAATGAAGACCGCCTCCCTTCCATTCGCCAACAAAGAACTCCGACGAGCTAAGAACTACATCGACTACGAAGAGACAACCGGTTGCAAGCACATGAAGATTTCAAGCATCGGTCGTGGATCGCTCGACAGAGGATTCAACAAGAGGGAGATTTTAATCGCTTTAAATCCTTTAAACTATTGTTGTATTCTTTTTCTTTCTCTATTTTGCTTGTGATGTAGGAAATCAACCGGGGAAGGTCGTCGGAATTCGGGGAAGGATTCCGTGAGAAATCATCCCGGGGAAGGGACGTTTAGATCGGGTGATCTAGCGGGGCTCTAAGACCCTTCCTTGCGTGGAGGTGAAGAGCTGGCTCGAAGACCTTTCTTGGAGGGAAAGGTAGAGAGTCAACCGGTCCGTGGAGCGGGTTGGTATAGAAAACCCAAAGTTGTTTTTATCTACCGCCTTCGATCTCCGGCGTCACGGAGATCAAGTTTTATAATCTTTAAAAACAATTGTTGATGTTTGTTTTGACAATGAAATTCATTTCCTGTTTCTTTACCTGTGTGTACTGTTGTGGTTGTTAGATTGTGTTATTCTGAATAGTACACAGATTCTCCAAAGGAGAATCTGCCCAAAAAAACAAGTTCAGAGATATACCGTCACGCGCTAGCTACCTAGCGCCTCATAGTAGCTTCCTGAACTAGTTCTCTGGGTCAGAAATATTTCAAAATTTTAATAAACATCGTTAAAATCTTATTCACCCCCCTCTAAGATTGGACACTAGATCCAACAAGTAGTATCAGATGGAGGTTACTTCAAAAAGGCTTTAAAAACTTGAAGTAAGATGGCCAACACGGTCCTTGCATTTCCTGAGGGACAAGGTTTGAGTAGACCCCACTTTTTATGGGGAGTGATTACAGCCACTAGAAAACGTGCATGAAAATTTTTTTAATGACGCAGAACATGGACGTGTGGGTCATGCTCGAAACGAAATACACTGCACCCACTATCACTGTAGGTGATCAAGTTGTGGAAAAACCGTGTGACAAATGGAATGATTCAGACAAGCTGAAATGTGCTAACAACGCAAAGGCCATGAATTCTTTATTTTGTGCGTTAGACAAAACTGAATTTAATCGTATTTGCAATTGTGAAACTGTGTTTGATATATGGTGATTACTAGAGCTAACACATGAAGGTACTTCTCAGGTAAAGGAGTCAAAGGTATTTCGACTAGAGTCCAAATATGAACAATTCCGGATGGAGATCGATGAGGAGGTGGATAGAATGTACACGCGCTTCACGAAGATGGTCAACGCCTCTAGATCTCTTGGAAAGACATTCTCAAAGGGAGACTTGGTGCGAAAAATCTTGCGATCTCTTCCTCCGCGGTTCAACCCAAAAGTGACCGTCATTGTTGAGTCACACAATATCAATACCTTGGAGATTGAAAGCCTCATTGGGAATCTAAAGATCCATGAACTAGAGCTGAAGATACAAAGTGAAGAATATTTTAAGGAACCAAATAAGAAAGCTCTAGCACTAAAACAGAAGAGTCTGATGATGAAGATGAAGAAAGCCTATATGTTCAAGAGTTTAGAAGATTCCAAAAGGGTCCCAAGAGGCAAGAGAAGTACAAAAGTTTCTAAAGAAATGTGCAGTAGAGAAGAGGTGATGAACCAGATCGTCGAAGGGATCCGAGAGCGACGAAGAAAAACTCATTCCCGAGTGTTTCCACTATCATAAGTCTGGTCACATAAAGATAGATTGCCCAAAACTCCAAAGAGAAGAAAAGGATAGGCGAGGCAGAGACAAAGGAGGAAAGTGCTCAAAACATCGACATGGGATGATGATATGTCTGACAAGTCGAGAACCTCTGGCTCAAGTAGTGAAGATGAGGTGAATCTATGTCTAATATGGGAACATCACAACAATTCAGATGGCGAATCCAATGTCCATAGCGATACTAAGGTAACTCCTCCCACTTACATAGAACTCCTTGAATTATTTGAAACACTTTGTGATAAATTAGATGATGTGGCTAATAAGAATAATGTCTTGAGATCTGAAAATAAACAACTGAAAAAGGAGTTGAAATGTGTGAATAACGAATTAGTGAAATGTGCAAAAGAGAAGGTTGTGTGCCAAGAGTGCTCTCACTCCTTGAGCACAATAAAAGAACTAGAAGAGAACCTCTCCAAGACTTCCTCCAAAATTGACACTCTCACTAAAGAGAGGAAGGACTTGGAAAGGAAGCTTCAAATTTCTCATAGCCACATTGAGAATGGTAAGAAGCAACTGAAAAATCGGTGTGTAATGTTGGTCACAGAAAAAACTGCGTTAAAGGCAAAGATCCATGACCTGAACCTTGTCATCCAAAAGTTTGGAATAGGCCAAAGATCTCTGAATATGCTATTGGGTTATCAGTGTCAGGAATCTGGAAAATTCGGACTGGGATACAAACATGATGAGCTACCATCTGGTAGTATCTCTACAGCTGGCAATAGCTCGTTACCAGTAAATCCAGCCAAACGGTTTATGAAACATAACACAAATCATGTTAAATCTAAAAACTCATATCCTTCGTCTAGCAGGAGCCCTAGTACCACGCAAAAGGCAATATCCACTGCCTATGTAAAGTGTGCTAAATGTCATAAGTTTGGTCACACCTCAGGCTCTTGCTTGAAGAGAGGCTTAAATAAAATAACACAAGTCTGGATGTCGAAGTCAACTACCTATACTGTGGGTCGAATAACTTGGGTGACCAGATCTTTACTCTCATCCTCTTGTTGAGTGTGTTGGCAGGCTAAGAACAAGAAAATCTATCGTACTTGAAGACAAGTTCCTTAGTCTTGATAAAGAAAAAAAACAAGATGATCTTTGGAGACAACTGCAGAGGTCGTATTCTTGATATTGACAATATGGGTAACATACTATTTTCTATTTCAAATGTTCTATTTGTAGAAGGTTAAAATTAAAATTTAATTTGCACTAGTCAACTTTGCGTTAAAACTGAATGCGCTGTTTTGAAACCTCTACAAATACATGCAATGATACAGACCCTAATTTGAACATGTTGCTCACTACATATAGAAATTATTGTTCTATATTTGTATCCTTAGAAACAAATGCATAAGCATGTCCATGATTATTCACTCACTATGATGTGTCTCACAATAGCGGGGGCATAGGTTTGTGTGCACTAGGATCCCTAGCTTGTATTTCACGTCTTGTCCTTAACCGGGGAGGGTTCTAGTGGGTCCTTGTATGACACTGGGGTGAAAGAGTGTTAGGATGAGCGGGTTCTTGTGTGGGCATATGGGATTAACACCCCACCCTACGGTACTTGTGCAGCTCCTCATACCCATCCATCACTTAGCACAGGGCTAGAGTGATAACACATTGCTTGGGTCAAGTGTGTTTTGAGCATTCTCATGGGTTCTCCATCATAGCACAAACGTTATTTCATGCCTCATAGTATTAAGTCTCATGTATAATACTCTATCGTACGGTCCTATTTCTTTTGCATTTGTTTTGGTTTGTTTGCTTGATTTATTTCATGTATTTTTGTCAAATATTTAATCAAAAAAATAAAAAATATATATATAACCCAAAAATAAACAAAAAAAGATATGGATTGATCATTCTTAGGACACACGTGGGTAGAACTTAGAGCATAACGTGTATGTACAATGTTTGAGTTAGGCTTGTTAATCCCTGTGAATATTGTCTACATTTGTCATGATGTGTCAAATCTATATGTGTTTAGCTACTAAGTGTGAGTAGATATGTTAGTGTTCGTCGAATATGCCTCTAGGTATGTGTGAGGATTTAGATAGAGGAATGACGTCACACTATTCACACATCCCTAGACAGAGCACTCTTATAGAAAGTATATGCTTACATGCTATAACTCGTGATATTGTGTCTACCATGTTAGAAATATCTTTAATAATCAATGTCATGATACATATGCGTTTCTATAAAGGGTAGAACTTTAGGCAAAATCTATAGTGGTCAAGTCCTATGTATACAAGTTAAAGTGTATCTATCTATGTTGGTAGATTTCGATTGATTTGGGGACCTTGAACTATAAAATGTAAAATTGATAGCCCAACGCATCTAAATTAAAATGAATGCAATCAAGCCTTGTTTCAAGGATATCGCTCAAGCACTACTCACTCCTCCTGATAAATCTTTATGATCATTGTGAGGATGAGCACCTTGGTCCAAAAATTCATTTTAATATTGTGCACGGACAAGAACCTTAAGCTTCGTGCCCCTAGTTTTAGCCTTGGTATAACATGGATAGCAATGTGACGTGATTATTCACTCTATTCCTCTCGCGATAGCATATTTAATTACTGAGATAAACATGAAATAAATGTTAATTCTACTTGATGTTTGTCTTCTAATACTACATGTTCACACGTCATTGTTCTATCTAACGCTTATATACATAAGATTTGGACTGACACGACATTATATATCTATAACATGTACGTTCTCGAACACGATTTCTATTCATGACTAGTACAATGTTCCTCTGCATTAATTCTATAACTCTTGTAGCATTGTACTCTACATCGTTATGTGCTCAGTCTACTTATGTTGTCCAATCTTTTGTAACTCTGAACGGTTATTTCAAACTATTTCTATGTATTGTATTCATCAATGTGACCTCTATGTTTAATATTCTCTGATTTTATGTTTGGTCATCCCTATTGTTTTTTTGCCTCTCGTTTCACTTTCTATAAACGTACACTGTTTAATTTTTTTTCCTCATGCTCATTATATATTGCAGTTCATTTCTCTCGTGCATGTGTGTGTTTGTTTATGGTCTGGCCCATCCCCTTTGGATAATATCAAAGGGGGAGAATAGATGGTTCAAGACTCATGGGTAAGTGTAGATCACATGTAGGGGGAGCTTAGTTCACAGTGTGCACGTAAATAGGGGAGCATGTAGAACACATATATATGGGGAGCGCGTGTGTAGGGGAGCTATACAGAACCTGAAACCTGAGCTTTCAAGACTATCTTTTATATAAATTCGCTATATCATGCACTTCATTATTATATCTCATGAACGAGACTTGATATTATCAAAATAGGGAGATTATTGGAGCTGACGATTCACATATCCTTCGTTTGATAATATTAACTCACAAGTTGTATTTGATTACATCTTGTGTTTGGTAGAGTATGTAGGTTTACAGGTTCAAGAAATTCAAGGAGCCCTCATCAAGAACCTACTGTCAAGCGGTAGTAGCTAATGTCGGGCGATAGCCTGAATTAAATGGACAAAGCGCTCGGGAATTTATCGCTCTGCGCTATTCCTACCACCCATTCTAGCTCGATGAATTAATTTGTCAGGCTCTCGGGAACGTACTGCGCAGGCGCTAGCTTGGTAACGCGCCGCGGTAACACAATCAATGCTTGCTGATACAGAGGCGTTGAGAGCATTGAGATAGAGATGTTGAGAGCATCGAGACAGAACTACCGCCAGACGCTAGATTGGTATTGCGCTGCGGTAACACACTCAACGCTCGAGGCATTGAGAGAGTTGAGATAGAGACGTCAAGTGATTCGAGACAGGTATACCGTCGGGCGCTACCTACCTACCGCGTTGCGCTAGCATTGGAAAAAGGAAAATATTCTTTTTGAATATTTTTCCAAATTTGGATGACAGCTGTCAACATCAAGCGCGTGAACATACCGCCGGGCGCTAGCCTTACCGTCGGCGGTAGCTTATTTTCTCAAAGACGTATAAAAAGGCGCCTCGTTTTCTCTGTTCAGAACCTAAGACGAAAAGAGACAGAGATCTACGACTCCTAGGGTTCGGTCACCTCTTTGTGGTCCGTTCCGTCGTCTTTGTTGAAGGAAAAGAAGACCACCTCTCTCCCGTTCTTCAACGAAGAACTTCGGCGAGCCAAGAACTACATCGATTATGAAGAGATGGCCAGTTGCAAGCACACAAAGATTTCAAGCACCGGTCATGGATCGCTCGACGGAGGATTCATCAAGAGGGAGATTTTAATCGCTTTAAATCCTTTAAACTTTTGTTGTATTCTTTCTCTTTCTCTATTTTGCTTGTAGTGAAGGAAATCGACCGGGGAATGTCATCGGAATCCGTGGAAGGATTACGTGAGAAATCGTCTCAGGGAAGGGACGTCTAGATCGGGTTATCTAGCGGGGCTCTAAGACCCTTCCTTGTGTGGAGGTGAAGAGCCGGCTCGAAGACCTTTCTTGGAGGGAATGGGAGAGAGCCAATCGGTCCGTGGAGCAGGTCAGTATAGAAAACCCAAAGCTTTTTTTATTCTCCGCCTTCGATCTTCGACGTCACGGAGATCAAGTTTTGTAATCTTTAAAAACAATTGTTGATGTTAGTATTGGAAATGAAATTCATTTCCTGTTTCTTTACCTGTGTGTACTACTGTGGTTGCTAGATTGTGCTATTCTGAAGAGTGCATAGATTTTCCAGGAAAATGAGTCTAGAGATATACCGCCACGCGCTAGCTACCTAGCTCCCCGCGGTAGCTTCCTGAACTAGCTCTCTGGGTTAGAAATATTTCAAATTTTTAATAAACATCGTTAAAACCTTATTCACCCTTCTCTAAGGTTGGCCACTAGATCCAATAATGCGCGGTCCTTCTTGGCGAAAATCACAACATCCTGCAAGACAATCAATGTTAGAGCAAAAAAGACATTCAACGACTGAACGGGATGCGAGACAACTTACCACTCCGCCCACTCGCATGGCAAGATCGTTCTCAGCAACGGTGAGCCTCCCCTTCAGGGTTGCCACTTCCTTGGATAGAGCAGATCGCGCGACACTGATATCTGTCATCTGTCGTGACAGGCGAATGCCGCGATGAGCCGTCATATGAGCGAGCTCGATGGCGCACATAGGCCCTTCAAACGGTCGTAGCCGCTTGACCGGTGAAAATAAGTCCCTTCAAACGGAGCCTAAGACTCTATTTGTTTGGGCGTTTCGCTGCTCCGTTTTGGGCAAACGCCGCCGGAAGGAGGGTAAACAAATGAACCTCTGGCGGCGTTTACTCCGTTTCCACCCGCCCGCCTTAAGAAACGCCCTAAAAAACTCCGTTTGGAGCAGCCACCTCCCCCCTCCGATTTGAACACTCCGTTTCCACCCGCCGGATCGATCCGCCACCGCCGAACCAAATGAAACCTGTCATTTTTCATTAATACCATAGGATTAAATGCCTAAATTACGCTTAAAATTTTTTTATTTGGAAATCTCTTCATCTTCATCCACGACATTGTCAAGAAGTTCGACAACAAGGGACGGTGGAGAACTTAGTCAAGCATTTCAAAAAGCTGCTGGATCTCAGGATATGAAATATTTTACTCCTCTGGTCACATTTAGAGCATACCACTATGATAATGGAGCCTAAAATAACTCTCACCGAAGAAAAAATGAAGAGTTTTGTTTTTTATTTCCTTTCTCTGCACATCCGGCAAAAGAGATAGTTTTTTTTGGGAATTGTTAAAAGCACCGCACTTTTGGCTAATCGCACCGCTTTGTTAAAAGCACCACAGTTTTTCACACATTGTTAAAAGCACCGCACATTGTTATACGCACCGCAATTGAGATAAACGCACCGCACTTAATTTATGAATTAAAATAGGTTCTCATTGAATTACAATATTAATATATACTCAATAGAAAAAATATTTGATACAAAAAAACCATCAAATGTGTTGTCCAAATTGTTATACTCTTTTCTTCAAATATTTGTGATCTTCATCAACGACATCTATAATATAGCCCAATAATACTTGGGGCACAATTCACGATGAGGACCAATTATATTGCAACAATTTACTTCTAAACATAGAAACAGTAATGAACTCTCAAAGAAATTTCAGAAGTCCTTTAACATAGGTGATTGTTAACCGCAACTCTTTATTGGCTAGTCGCACCCAAAAATCTCCTAACTTTTCACGTCTTTTCGATATACGCCTTGTACATGTAATTTCAGGAAAAGTGTTCAACACGAAAGTTGTAGATCTCGACGAGATCTACAACTTTCGTGTTGAACACTTTTCCTGAAATTGCATGTACAAGACGTATTTCTGAAAGGCGTAAAATCTGAGCGTAAGGAGTGACGGCGTTGACGCTGATATCTGCCGGTGTCGGAGACGGAAAGGGCTGGAGGGGGCTGGAGGAGGCGGGAGGAGCCAGCGACGCGTCAGTAGGCGTGAGGAGAAGATCGGGATTTTAGGACTGCGGTGCGAGGAAGCAACAGTGTGGTGCGAGTATATTTTTAGAGTGACAAATTTTAAGTGTTAAAAGACCTAAATGCGGTGCGATTAGCCAAAAGTACGGTGCTTTTAACAATTCTTTTTTTTTCATTTTTTCTTTCACGGTAAATCCAAAAGGAAAAAATATATAAAACTGAGAATTTTCTCCTCACAGGCAACACAAAAATATAGTAAAAAATGATGTTTTTGTTTTCGGCAACGGGACAGAGATGCTGTCAACTTGAAAAAAAAAATCTAGTTGTCTTGTTTTATTTTTCTTTCCTTTTCCCGCAGCGTCATATTGAAAAGTTTGAAGGGGCGAAAATCTGAAAAAATAGTGGAGGATCTCCTGTTTCAGTGAACGCGCAAAACAGAAAGATGGACTGATTTCAATTAGAAAGCTTTAATTCTAATGTATTAATGAAAAAAAAAGGTTCAGAACAACTAATTTCAGTTACTTAATAAAATAGGTGATTGTTATTAGCACTGCACTTTTGGATATTCGCACTTTTTTTACTCTTAATTTTCTGCGCCTTTTGAAAATACTCATTGTACATACATTTTTAGGAAAAGTGTTCAACACGAAAGTTGTAGATCTCGACGAGATCTACAACTTTCGTGTTGAACACTTTTCCTAAAAATGCATGTATAAAGCGTATTTCTAGAAATACGCTCAGATTTCACGCCTTTTGAAAATACTCCTTGTACATGCATTTTTAGGAAAAGTGTTCAACACGAAAGTTGTAGATCTCGACGAGATCTACAACTTTCGTGTTGAACACTTTTCCTAAAAATGCATGTACAAGGAGTATTTTCAAAAGGCGCGGAAAATTAAGAGTAAAAAAAGTGCGAATATCCAAAAGTGCAGTGCTAATAACAGTCACCATAAAATAAGGGCAAAATTATCAAATTGGTCCCTAAACTTTGGGTACTTTTTCAAATCAGTCCCTAAACTTTCAAATGATTCAAATAGGTCCCTAAACTATTAAAATCACTTCAAACTAATCCCAAAAGATTTTTAATTATTATAATATCTTATTTTTTTAATATATTATTTACTCCTCCCCCGCTTCTCATTTCCTCCGTCCGATACTAGCTGCTGTAAAAAAACGGTCTTGATCGCCGATCTTTTCCGACCCTGTACAAGGTCTCGCAGTTCTGCTCACCGGAGCTAGGGGTGCAAACGAGTCGAGCTCGAGTCGAGCATGGCAAAATTTCCAAGCTCGAGCTCGAGATTTTCATTTCGAGCTCGAGCTCGAAGACCTCATTTATTCCAGCTTGAGGTCGAGCTCAATGCCAACTTATCGAGCTCGCGAGCTCGAGCTGCTCGCGATTTTTTTAGCTCATGAACTTTATTTTCTTATTATATATATATATATATATATATATATATATATATATATATATATATATATATATATTTATATATTTATATATATATATATAATTCTAAAATATTTAAATAAAAAGCTCGCAAGCCGATAAATAAAAAGCTCGCGAGCCGGCTCGCGAGCTCATGAATAACAATAGATGAGCTCGAGCTTGACTCGTAATCGAGCTCGAGCTCGTCGAGCTCGAGCTCCACAGGCTCGAGCTCGAGTCGAGCTTTTTTCGAGCCGGCTCATCGAGCTTTCGAGTCGGCTCAACTCAATTTGCACCCCTAGCCGGAACTCATCAATCCTCCCCGCCGGTGATATTATTAAAATAATAAGTTTCTTTCATTTCTCTCGCTGTCTTCTATTTCCCCGGCTGGTGTTTTAGGGTATTTTGCTCTGTTCGCCGGATTTTGTTTTAGGATTTTGCTTACAAGACATATTTCGCTATAAAACAAATGCAATTAATGTGAAAATTGTTTTGTGGCAGCTTATACTGGGTGGTTGTTTGAGTAAATTAGAATGCTTAATTTATTTTTTATAATTTTATAATCATTTTTTAGAATTATCTAATATTTGTAATATTGCATTGAAATAAAAATTTAGTTAAATAAAAAAAGAAAGGAAAAATCACTTTAGGATTATTTTGAAGTGATTTTAATAGTTTAGGGACCTATTCGAATCATTTGAAAGTTTAGGGACTGATTTGAAAAAGTACCCAAAGTTTAGGGACCAATTTGATAATTTTGCCTAAAATAAGAGGACTGAAATCGTGCAAATAAAATAAAAATTTTAGCACTGATTTCTAAAAAAATAATTAGTGAATGGACTGATTTATATGTTTTGCCTAAAAGAAATGAGTTGTAAATTTCCGCACGCCAGACAAGTACACCTCTCGAAGGCTCGAACCAATAATAGTATATAATATAATAGCAAGACATTTCTCCACATGTCAACAGCGGATAAGGTTGGTACAACTAGGGAGGACATCTGGCAAACAGTGTTTGTCAGGCCGTCAGTATCTTTATTTAATTATTATTATTATTATTATTTGCCGATGTGCCTGTTTCGTGCGCATGTATATGGAAGCGTGCGATGATAACAGAAGAATTGAGAATTGGATCTGAATTGAACTGAACCAAACTGTTCGGTCCATTTCAAATAGGTTTGATTTGGGTCTGATTCTCACAATATCCAATCGGTAACTCGGTTCGGTTCTACGGATCGGGTACCCAAAGCCAATCCAAAATTGTAAATCAATGAAAAAGCAAAATTTTGAGACAACGATTATAATCGTATGACTTATTAATACATGAAAATAATTGGAAAATATGATCATATGACTAAAGAAAACAATTTTTAAACACTTGAAGTTGCATGAATGACTTCAATGCTATAGATAGTCATTATTCAATTATTTTGAGAAATTATTAGTGGTTGAAATAGTTATTTAATTATTTGAGACATGGAGAATTTGAGAACCGAACCGAAATTGAAGCAGAACCGAAACGAAGTGAACGGTTCGGCTACAGTTCTATACTTTAGGACCATGTGTCAATTCTTGATTTTGACCGAACTGAATCGATTGAGTTGGACTCCTTTGTGAAAAGCTTGAGTCATTCACAAAGTAAATAATTAATGAATAATTAAGAAATCTATTATTTAAGATTTGGTTGATATTCTTATTTTTAGATTTGAATTCCAAATTGGATTATAGTTGATGGGCTCCACCTTAATTTATAAGAAAAAGGAGACCCCCATGATCCCCATGAATGGAGATCATGGGCGGGCCCCCCTAACCCCCATGATCTCTCATGGAGATCATGGGAGTGGGCCCCCTCTCTCCCCACCATTAGGGGAAGGAACCGCCCCCGGCGGTTCCCCTCCGGCCATGGCCGGCCGGCCACGATCATGGCCGGCCGCGGCCATGGCCGGCCGCGGCCATGGCCGGCCGCGGCCATGGCCATGGCCCGGCCATGGCCATGGCCGGCCGCCGCCGTGGCCATGGCCGCCCGGCCATGGCCGGCCGTGGCCATGGCCGCCCCGGCCATGGCCGCCCGGCCATGGCCGGCAGTGGCCATGGCCGCCCCGGCCAGGGCCGCCCCGGCCATGGCGCCCCGGCCATGGCCGGCCGTGGCCATGGCCGCCCCGGCCATGGCCGCCCCGGCCATGGCCGCCCCGGCCATGGCCGCCCCGGCCATGGCCGCCCCGGCCATGGCCGCCCCGGCCGTGACCTTGGCCGCCCCGGCCATGGCCGCCGCCGGCCTCCCTCGCCGGCCGCCCGGCTGCCGCCGCCGTCATGACGGCCCGCCATCATGGGAAGCCCTCCCCGCCGTCCGATCGGGGGAGAGGCCCCACCGGCCGTCCGATCGGGACAAAACCACTCACTAACCCACTAGGTTAGTGGTGGGGCCCGCCATAACTTCCCCCTGAAGCCTATAAAAGGACCCCAGGGGCTCCTCATTTCCTAACTTTCTCCGACTACGCTTCCCCTTTCTTCTTCTTCCTCAGGTGGGAGCTCTCCCGTTTTCTCTACCAGTGGCCGCCTCTCGACGTCAACCACCAGTAGCCGCCTCTCGCCGCCAACCACCGACGGCCACCCGCAGCCTCCAGCGGCCACCAACGGATACTAGCACCCGCCAACAGCTACCAGAACCTGCCATCGGCTATTTGCACCCCACCAGAGCTCAGTTACAAGGGGAGCACTCCCAGGACTGAGAAGGACGCGCAAAGGAAGCCGTGACAACCCCTGGACACGCGTCGCCTCTGAGCGCATGCGACTGAAGTATCTCGCCCATTCCACCATCCAAGTCCCGTTGGCGAGGCAGTCTGTTGCCCACCAACGAGCGCATATACTCTCTCTCTCTCCTCAAGATTGTAACGGGAGCGGCCTGTCGCCCCGATTTCCCCAGTCAAATTGTAAACTCCAACAAGCTAGTGGATTTTGATCGGCACCGACCCGGTCACGTGGTTTTTCACCCGGTTGAAGGGTTTTCCACGTTAAAACGTCTCGTGTCCATCCCCCATTTTTCAACTGACTGTGTGCGCGCTCGATCGCTCCGCGAGCTAAGGCGGTCCAAGAATATTCGGCCCGACCGGAGCATCGAGTTAGACCGCAACAGTTTGGCGCCGTCTGTGGGAAGCATTCCCAATATCCTTCACAGAGCTAGTTCATCGTCCCGACTACTGCCATGGTAAAGAGGAGTGCCCGCACTGCCGAAGGATCCGCACTTGGCGGACACGCTGAACCTGCACAACCACACTCTTTGGTGGACGTGCCACTGACCGCGGAAGCAGCTATCGCCCCCGTCACCGCCCTAGCTCAAGCGCCTGCCTTGGAAGGACGTATTCGCCAGATGGAAGAACTACAAACCGAAATGCTCACCTTACTCCGAAACTTGGGGGGCACCAGTCATTCTCTCATTACTAAACCCAACGCCAGAATCTCAACAAAGAAAAGAGCAAGCTGTCACGGGACCAGAAGAGTGGCGGCGGGCTGCACCTCAACAGCAAGACCCTTCAGGGACTGGGGGGCAACAGCTATCTCAAGAGTACACACCTCCCAACACCATCCAAGTCGATGCAACCCTTGCAGCACGGAATAAGCCGACATTCCACCACCTAACGACTCCTCAGCCGTTCGAACAAGTTGTTTTACTGCCATCAGAAGAACTCCCTGCCCCCGCCAGGCCTGGCCTACACAGAGAATACGACATAGAAAAGGAATTCTCAAGCACAAATAGCTCTCCCGTGCCTACAACATCACTCCAGGAGATGTATGGTCACTACCTCGCGCGTCCTCGTCATGAAGAAAGCGCTGGAAACACAATGGCCCCTGGCACTTCTGCCACAAAGCAAGAACCAGATGAATACCTACCTAACAATAACTCACCTAGTTCCTGCACAGCCGCGGGCACGGAAATCCATAGTTTCAATGGGACAGGCAACCCACTCGCACACCTGAAGCATTTCGAAGCCATCATGCACGCCCGCAATGCCTCAGATCAACTCATGGTCCGAGTATTTTCAACAACACTAATAGGAGAAGCTCGGACTTGGCTTCAATCCCTACAAAGAGAAGATATTGATAGCTACATCGAGCTTGCCGCCCTCTTTATCAAAAGGTTCATGACGATCGAAAAGCCCTCACCAGAAAATCTGAGGTCAGGCAGAAAACAGAAGAGGAAGAAAGAAGGTGAACCAACCCATACAATGCGAAAAGAACGACGCCAGAAGCGGAGTCGCCCCAATGGTAGTCAGCACAGCCCCCCGAGAAAGGGGGGGCAACATTCACTCCAGGAATACATCCCTCCGAATACTACCTGCACTAATGTGATGCATGCAATCCAGAATAATTCATCATTTCAACGACCAAGAGCGCCGCGGCCAAACCCCAAGGCAGACCAGGCAAGATACTGCGAATATCACCGAAGTCACGGCCACAACACGAACGAATGCAATGGACTAAAAGAAGAAGTCCAACGACTGACCAACTTAGGAGCAGTTGATCAATTCATATCAAGAAGAAGACCACCTAACAACCAGAACATAAGATGCACGACGGTCGAGATTGGCGAACCGCCTATCAAACTGAATCAGGTTCTAATAGACAAGGAAGTCACCACCAATATACTGTTTTTACCAACTCTGCTTCAGCTCAAGCTCACCGCCGGATATCTCAAACTAACTTCTGCAAGCGCTCGTGTTCTCGGGGATCACCCGGTACCAATCATCGGCACCGTCACTCTGCCAGTCACTCTCAAAGATGCACACCGACAGACATCCTACGACGTACAGTTCGTCGTCATCCAAGCTGATTCCGACTACACAGCAATACTCCAGCAGTCACTTTGGGATGTCTTCCAATCCTGTTCAAGCCACCTCCATCCTTAAGTCGTTTCCTTCATTTGTTTATTATGTTTATTAAAAATTATAGAAATCCGCCCATCTGAGCTAGTACGAACTATCCATATGGCCTATATCTCGCCTTAAACTATTTAAACAGGGGACCAACCCCGGGCATGTTACCACCGTTCTCAAATTACTTCATTCATTTATATTATGTTTCTCTTTACCCATCTTAACAATACAAGAATCGAGAAAATGACTCGCCCACACGGAGATCATGCAATCAAATGAAACATATGACGCTAATCAGAGCAACACCGTGGGGGCCTGCCCCCCTCACGAAGAAGCCGCGAGCCTGTCTCGCGCGAAAAGCCGTGGACCTGTTCCACGCGACACCGTGGGGGCCTGCCCCCCTCACGAAGAAGCCGCGAGCCTGTCTCGCGCGAAAAGCCGTGGACCTGTTCCACGCAACACCGTGGGGGCCTGCCCCCCTCACGAAGAAGCCACGAGCCTGTCTCGCGCGAAAAGCCGTGGACCTGTTCCACGCAACACCGTGGGGGCCTGCCCCCCTCACGAAGAAGCTGCGAGCCTGTCTCGCGCGAAAAGCCGTGGACCTGTTCCACGCAACACCGTGGGGGCCTGCCCCCCTCACGAAGAAGCCACGAGCCTGTCTCGCGCGAAAAGTCGTGGACCTGTTCCACGCAACACCGTGGGGGCCTACCCCCCTCACGAAGAAGCCGCGAGCCTGTCTCGCGCGAAAAGCCGTGGACCTGTTCCACGCGACACCGTGGGGGCCTGCCCCCCTCACGAAGAAGTCGCGAGCCTGTCTCGCGCGAAAAGCCGTGGACCTATTCCACGCGACAGCGTGGGGGCCTGCCCCCCTCACGAAGAAGCCGCGAGCCTGTCTCGCGCGAAAAAGCCGTGGACCTGTTCCACGCAACTCCGTGGGGGCCTGCCCCCCTCACGAAGAAGCCACGAGCCTGTCTCGCGTGAAAAGCCGTGGACCTGTTCCACGCAACACTGTAAGGACTTGACCCCCTCACAAAGAAGCCCTCATACAAACTAGGCCGCGAGCCAGGCCCACACACTAAGTCATGGGTCATCCCCATACAAATACACCATGACAAAGATCAACTCCCACAAACAACCATCTCGTGGCAAAATGCGTCTATGCAAAACACATGACAACGACATACAAGTAAGGTTATCATAGACAACAATGAATTGGAGCCCTAGCGGCAACAATCTCAAAAGCTATAACAGAAACAAAGGACTACAAATAAACAACGAGACATACAACGGCAGATAAACACTACAGCTACTCATCATCAGCATCTGAGCTAGAACGCTCATCATCTGAAACATCCGCAAAGCTGAAACTGGAAGTATCACACCCAAGATGCTTCCCTATGAAGCGAAAAGCCTTCGAAACACCACGACGAAGCGCTAACTGGCGCATGTCATCCATCTGAGGCTCTACTTCCTTGGACCAAATGTCATCACGAACCTCCTCCGCGATCAGGCTATGATCACGCATATAGTCCAAGGACTCCAGGTACTCCGCGAGGCCTGCGGCCTTCAATTCTGATGTACGGTCATTCGAAGATAACATCTCTACCTGCGCCCTCGTCGCACAAAGCTGGGTCTCAAGGCCTGCAACCTCATCTCGCGCCGCATGCAATTGAGTCTCCAAGCCAGATATTTCCTCCCTCGCATGTTTCAACATCTGGGCAGTCCTCTCCACCATGGCTTTCTCCACGTCCAAGGAAGCACGCACGTCTTCTAGCTCAGACTTCAGCTCTGACCCAACTCGATGATACTGCGCGATGTCCCGGTCATGTTCTTCCTTGAGAGAAGAAAGTGAACCCATCGACAGTCGAAGCTTCTCCTGCAAAGCAAGATAGCCATCCTTCAGGCTCACGTAATGATCATTCCAGGTGACCGCTATCTGCGCCTGAGTCTCGATCTGCAAAAGGAAAACACGCAATTAGCCTCCTTCAAACAAAAAATAGAAGAAGGAGGAAGAAACAATAAGGCACCAACTTACCGCATCACTCATCGCCTTCAAAGAGGAAGACATCCGAGGAACCGCTGCGCTAGCAAGCGCCCGTGGAGTCGGGGAAACAGGTAACTGCGTCTCTGGGACTGAATCATCAGAGGCTACCACCACAACGTCAACATCACTATCGGGGGCCATGACCGCTTTTCTCTTGCGGCCTCCTCCCTGAGAAGACGACACCGCCCGTCCTGTGCCAACAGAAATACCACATCCCAACAATCGCTTCTCTTCGACAAACGCATATATGTTGAAGAGACGGTTAGCCAATTCACGAGGCTCAGAAAATCCCAACACAGGAGAGAAGTCTCGCTCCCTCCCTTTCACACGGCGACAACGGTCGGGAAGCGCATTCCACACCTCAGGAAGGCCCCAAGAGTTCTTCACATATCGGAACAAAGTGTTACCGTGACGACGATCTTTGCGAGACTCAAACTCCAGCCAAACCTTGTTGCTGCGCACCTCGATCCGCTCACCACCATCAAAGCGCACGTCGCACCAATCACGGAACTGGTCTAAAGAAAGGGAGCCCCCGTGCTCACGAAAAAAAGCAATCAAGCCCATGATACGAGTAACCCCGGTAGGGGCAAACTGGGAAATAGGAACTCCGCAAAACTTCAGAATCTCCACCACCTCGTCGTAGGGAGGAAGACGGAAACCAGATCTGAGCGACACTTCGCAGACAGTCAGCCAACCACGGGGAGGATTTTGAACCCGCTCCTCGGGACGCGGGATCCTCACCTCCAAGTCTGAAGGAAGCCCGAACTTTGTTCTCCAAATAGCAACGCCGTCTTCAGTCAAGGAGGAGCGTAGACGCATTGGTCCAGCAGAGCGCTTCGGTACCTGCACACCGCAAAAAATTAGTCATTTCAAAATAGTAAAAATCACGCACACAACCCTCTCCATGGCCGCGCACGGCCTGCGCGCAAGCACCGCCTGCGCGCGCGCGTACACGCAGCCTCACCAAGTCCGGCCAGCAAGCACGCGGCCAACACGCACAGCCTGCGCACGCGGCCTGTGCGCGCGCGCGGCCTGCATGCGCGGCCGGCACGCGAACGGCCAGCACGCGAGCACGCCCTGCACGCCCGCAGCCAGCGCGCACGGCATACGCGCGCAAGGCCACCCGCAGCCTCCAGCGGCCACCAACGGATACTAGCACCCGCCAACAGCTACCAGAACCTGCCATCGGCTATTGGCACCCCACCAGAGCTCAGTTACAAGGGGAGCACTCCCAGGACTGAGAAGGACGCGCAAAGGAAGCCGTGACAACCCCTGGACACGCGTCGCCTCTGAGCGCATGCGACTGAAGTATCTAGCCCATTCCACCATCCAAGTCCCATTGGCGAGGCAGTCTGTTGCCCACCAACGAGCGCATATACTCTCTCTCTCCTCAAGATTGTAACGGGAGCGGCCTGTCGCCCCGATTTCCCCAGTCAAATTGTAAACTCCAACAAGCTAGTGGATTTTGATCGGCACCGACCCGGTCACGTGGTTTTTCACCCGGTTGAAGGGTTTTCCACGTTAAAACGTCCCGTGTCCATCCCCCATTTTTCAACTGACTGTGTGCGCGCTCGACCGCTCCGCGAGCTAAGGCGGTCCAAGAATATCCGGCCCGACCGGAGCATCGAGTTAGACCGCAACAATAGTGGCTTTCAAATCTTCAAAAATATTCTCTCTCGAATAATAGTAATATCTGTATTATATATAAAGACGACCAAAATTTATTTGTTCCTTCATTTGAAGTGAATTTGAATCCAGACCCGAATCCAAACATCAGAAAATCCGAATCTGAATCTCTGCAATACATCATTCATTCATTAGAGGTCAATTAAATTGATTTTTTAAGTTTTCATTTGCAGCAGCATTGTAGTTGATGGGGTTCCTCCGAATTTTCTAAGTCCAATTGGGAAGAGTTCGACCAAATACACGAAGGCGAGCTAACACGGTTGAGTGAGTTGCGCACACCAAGTCGCGCTCACCTCTAAGGCCCAAAAGAACCTCGAAATGGGAGCGAAGCAAAGCGCGTGTGCACGCGCAAGCATCGTGCACGAGCCTGCGTGAGAGGCGCGTGCGCACTGGCACCGCTCCCTCCCACGAGTGGCCAGCCTGCGCGCTCCACGCACTACCCTTTCTCGCGCACGCGGTGGCCTCGCGCGCATGCGGCTCCACGTATGCGCGCATCGGCGGCCACCACCTCTAAAGTCTTAAGCCACCACTGGTCGCCACCATCGGCAGGCACCTTGCTCGGACTCCCTGGGGGCCCATCTTTTTATGAAAAATGGCGGTCTAGGTTATCGGAACGGAGCGACATCATTTGCCAACTCAGGATCCAGCCCGGCGTAATTACCAGCACGTCCCTCCTGAAAACTATAAAAAAGCTCATACACCTTCATTTTAAGGCAAACAACTCCAGAGACAAGAAAGAACTTTGAAGTTTTTCGGCGAGAACATAGGACCTAGGTCGTTTCTCTACTTAAAACTCGCTCTGCTCCCTCTCTAGCGTGCACATCCCAACGCTCAATTTGTCGCTTTTGTGAGCACGGGAGAAGGCATTAGAAAGCGCTTTCGCAGATGCTCTCGTGATGACACTTCAAGACTTCGAGTACTTTACATTTTTCTCTGTAAGGATACTCTCATCCAAGCTTTGTAGACGCTCTAATCCAGACTTCGTGGATGCATTCGTCAAAGCTTCATGGAGTAAGTTTATTTTTGTCTCTTTCTATATTCAAGGATTGTAATATAGAAGTGGTTTGTCACCTTCCGAGAAGACTTCCAATACTTGTAAACTCAAAGCTAAATAGTGGATTTTGGTCCGACACAGATCCGACCACGTGATTTTTCACCCTTTCGGAGTTTTCCACGGTAAAAAGCATCATGTCACTGATGTTGGACTTTTATTGACTGTTTGTGTGCCCGGTCCAACTCTGAGCTAAAGCAGTCCAATTCATTAGACCAGAGGAAAACCGGGTTACCCGCAATAATAGTAGTCATGTATTACGCAAATTTTATAATCATTTTGACTGGGTTTCTCAAAAACAGTTTCGAGTTCGTTTGATCACTCAAATGGATGCAGGAATGTACATGCATGCATGCATGCAAGCCACAACTCCATCATAGCCGTGCAGATACTTGCACCGTCCTTCCAATCACGGGGGTACGGATAATCATATTTATCATGAGGGTGTGGATAACCCAGCTCATCATGGGAGTGCAAATAACTACACCCATCATAGGGGTGCAGATAACCGCACCCAACATGGGGATATGAATAACCGCCCCCCCTAGCCCCCTAGCCCCCTAGTCTGGGCCGGGAGCCTGAGAGTCCACGGGCTGCACCGCCTCCATGAAGCCTTCACACGGACAAGCCACAACTCCATCATAGCAGTGCAGATAGTTGCACCCTCCTTCCAATCACGGGGGTACGGATAATCACATTTATCATGAGGGTGTGGATAACCCAGCTCATCATGGGAGTGCAAATAACTACACCCATCATAGGGGTGCAGATAACCGCACCCATCATGGGGATGTGAATAACCGCGCCCCCTAGTCTGGGCCGGGAGCCCGAGAGTCCACGGGCTGCACCGCCTCCGTGAAGCCTTCACACGGCTGGAGGTAGTGCATATCGCGCAACCTCCTCTCAAGACGCACAACTGGAAGTTGGGTTGCCTCTACGCAGCCGTCACACAGTCAAAGCTCGCGCAGGTCGCACATCATTCACACAGGCAGCATAGGCTACGTAACCTTTGTGTCATTGTTGTCGTCCGACCTTCACGTGACCATCGTTCTGCCACCGCCACTCGAGATCCATTTTACCACTGTGCAAGCTCTGTGCTGCCATTGCCACACATCACCCATCGTCGACCTCCACACACACACACACCCACGTTGCTGCCACTGCATGCCTCCCATCGCTCAACTCCATGCCATTGCATGCTCCTATCGCTCACCTCCACGCCATGCTCCTGTCACTCACCTCCATTCCACACCGCATGCTCTCGTCGCTCACCTCCACGCCACTGCATGCTCTCATCTCTCACCTCAACGCCAGTGCATGCTCTGGTTGCTCACCTCCACGCCACTATATGCTCATGTCGCTCACATCCATGCCATGGTACGCTCCTGTCTCTCACCTCTAGGCTACTGCATGTTTTGGTCGTTCACATCCACGCCACTGTATGCTCCCATCGCGCAACTGCAAGCCCGACATGCTCTCTTCACTCACTGCCATATCACTGCATGTTCTTGTCGCTCACCTCCACCCCACGGCATGCTCTCGTCTCTTACCTCCACGATGGTGCTTGATCTCATCCCTAAACTTTATGCCACATCATGCTCCTGTCGCTCACCTCCATGCCACCGCATGCTACCGTTGATCACCTTCAAGCCGTCGCATGCTCCCATCACTCAACTCCACGGCATCGCATGTTGCCGTCGTCGTCTCGCTGACTGGGTCGAACGGGCCACCTAGGAGGCTCAGGGGGAATAACGTCTGTATAACTCGTAATTCATCGAGATCAGAAATGTCTAAGGAAACGTCTATTCGTATACCTCACCAGACGAGCTTTGGCGAGCATGGACGAGCATGGACGAGCATGGACGAGCATGAGCGATTATGGGAGAGCATGAATGAGCATGGACAAGCATGGGGAGAGTAGTTTTTGTAACTCGCGAGTATGAGCGAGTAGTCCTCGTAACTCGCTAATATGGGTGAGTATCCACAGCCCAGAGAGGTATTCTCGCATACATACCTCCCCCTCCAAGGATTTGTATATAAATAGACACCCGGTAGTAGGAGGAATAACACTTTGAAAGTTGTTGAGATCCCCCATGTTTGATACTCGCAAAGTCCGTGTCTTCCCCATACCTCCCTCAGCTGGTTGCAGAGGGAAAGATTCTCCCAAACATCTAGGCATGTGGTGAGACCTGTTAAAGCACCTGGGGTGTGATTGTAGACATCTCTCTCCTACTCTTGTGCTATCGGAGTTGTGGCGTTCGACCGCGGGAACAGTAACATCTGATTGCACTTAGATCCAAATATTTGAAGTAGGAATTTTCCTGGCTTCAACATCATATTCCCAAAAATGGTGATTTGTGTGACCGCGATCGAGAACTCTTATTCGCCCGTCTGAAAGTTGAGGTGGCACAATTACTAGGACTGCACTCTCAAAATCTATTAAAGGGGTACTGAGCACTAATTTGAGGGGAGATTGCCTTCAGTGCCATAGAGAATTTCTAAGTCTTCCCTCAAAGATTTCTCAGAGACCTCCTCCAGTGTTTGGATATTGATCTGAGATCTTTTGCAGTCTTTGAAGATCCTGACGAACACACGTCGAAGATCTCATTCGTCTTTCAAGTTATCTCGTAGATGATGGCTCAAAGATCTCACTAGACGATGTTTGTGCTTCAAGCCAGAGCCCCATTGCTGTGTTATCCTTCCATACTGCTCTCGAGCGCACTTCACTGTGCTCTGCATCAAGCAACTCCAGTGATCCCAATAACTCATTATAACAAGCGGTGGTATGTCACTCGAGAAATAGCTATTTGTAACTACTCTGAAAGTTAGTGGAATTGGTCGCGCTGATCTAGTCCCGTAGTGTTTTTCCTTCTGGGTTTTTCTACGTAAAACGTTTTTTCATCATCTGTTGGTTCATTCTGTGACGGTTTGCAAGTTCAGCCTACTCTCGAGTTAAGACGGTTTTGTTCGATGAGACCGTGTGAGCATGGAGCAACCCGCAATAATTCTTATTTTAAAATTTTTAATATATATATATATATACACACATGAGTGACAGGCACGGGCCTCCGGCCCTCGTGCCCCGCGCGACAGTACGCAGTCGCGTGGGCGGGCTTCGCCCCCCCCCCCCCCCCCCCCCCCCCCCCGGCGGGCTTCGCGCCTATGTAATTTAATATAATATATTTTAAATTTATATTATATATTTATATAATATATATTATATAATATTTATATTATATATCCCGAATGCCTACCCCAGCACCACCCCCCCCCCCCCTCAGTTTTTTTTGCCCAGCCCCGCCCTCCCCCTCTTTTCACTGCCGCCGGCGGCGGACCCGCCAGCGGCCTGATCGACGCCCACCCTCTTGCGTTGGCCCTGCCCACCGGTCGCCGGACAACCCCCGGAGGGTTCGCTGGAGTCCGGCGAACCCGACGGTCGGAGCCGGTCAGGCCGCCGGCGGGTCGGCCGCCGGCAGCAGTGAGAAGAGGGGGGAGGGCGGGGCTGGTCAAAAAAACACGGGGGGTGGGGGGGGGGGATTTTGCTGGATCGGGATTGAGGAGAGAGAAGGAGGAGGATTTTTTTGGAGAAAATTTTATTTGCAGTTCAGATCTGATCAATCCGACGGCTTAAATTTTCTAAATAAATTTTTAATTCATACTTCTTTTTGAAATGATATAGATATAAAAAAATAAAACGATAACTCCAATTTATCCCATATAATAAAACGATAACTCCAATTTATCAGATGTTGGGATTATTGTTTTTGATGGTAGCCTATCAACTTGAGTTTTTGATGGCTTAGTGGCTGCCTTTGGAATGATCCAATTGGGCTTTCTAAAAATAGCTTTTTTGCTTTTAAATTTTTCTCTTTTAATTGTGGGTTTATAAAAGTCATGCGGTTATCATTCACAATTAGTCTTCTTTCTTTCACGCTATTTCAAATGTTTTCTTCTCACATTCGTGATTTTTCATTCATTCGCTATATTTGTTATCGTTGTTGAATTTTTGTAACGTGCTTATTTAAAATTTATATAATTGTTGCGGCCGAACTCAACGTCCCGGTCGGACTGGAATGACTCAGACCGTCTTAGCTCTTGGAACGGTCGTGCGCGCACACAGTCAATAAGATAGATCAATCGTACACATGAAGTTATAACGTGAAAAACCTCTCAACTGGGTAAAAAATCACGTAACCGGGTCTGCGCCGGTCAAAGTCCACTATCTGCTCGCGATTACAATATGTTTGCTGAATCGAGGGTGATAGAGCGCTCCTCGTTACAATTTGGAGGTGAGATGAGACTTTGCACTCGGTGTACAAAAAACCGTCGCACTCGATATCTTCTACAAATTACATTTGGCGGTGATGTGCGCCTCTGAGCGTCGCGATGGCGCTAAACGCAAGAGTGAAGCACTTGGAATTGCGTTGATAGGGACTTCCAGGAAGTTATGAAATAGGCTTCGTTGGACGGCTCAAAGGTGTCTTGAATGTGTCTTGAATATGACTTGAATGTGTCTTTAAGGAGCCTTGAACGTGGCTTGAATGTTGATCGTACGAGGAATCTGACAGAGCTCTGGCCTGAGGAAAAAAGAAGACTCCGAGGAAAAAAGTTGAGAAATGAGAAGGCCTGAGGCTCTTTTTATAACCTCTAGGGGGTGATTATGGTGGTTATGCGGCTATTCGCACACCATAACCACCCAAATTAATATTTTTCCTATAGTTTAAGGGTGTGTATTATGATCATTCATTCCTATACCCCCAGACCAATGAATTAAATAATAAAATTCTCCCATTAATCATGGTGGTTAGTGGGTGGTTACGCGCGAATTGGACGATGGTGATCGAATCGAGACGATCGGTCGGCGGGGAAGCGCTCTCTTGGAAGGGCGATGAACTTGCCGGCGAACTTTGCCAGCGAGGAGGGAGGCCACCAACGACCGCCGGGAGAGCGGGCGGCGGCCCGAAACGGGGCAACCTGCCCGGCTGCCGCTTTGGAGGCTTGCCGGCGGTCGAAAGGGGGCGGCCGGCAACCGGGAGCGGTGTCGGCTGCCCGGCGCCGGCGAGGCGGCGTTGATGGCGGTTCGGGAGTTACGCGGAGTGGGATTGGTGTGCGGCGGGATCGGGTGTGGCGATCGCGTGCGCGGTCAAACTCATGCTTCCACTAATTTAGTGAAGATCATAGGGGAAGTCGCTATGTGCACACTAACTCTAAAAAAGAAAACTGGTTTCTATCAATAATAATTAAAAAATTGTTATTCCAAACAGTAAAATACAAAACATGAACACCTTATGTAGATTTTTCAAACAGTATAATCTTTTCAAAATGATTTTTAGACAACTCTAATTACACGCAATGCATCTCCAACGCAATGTCTCATTATTGTGTTTCGCAGAGCGTTGTAGCCATTTTTTTGGCGTCGCAGCGGGGTTGCCTAAGCGCTCTACTACGAATGATCAAGAACTCTTGTCTAACGCAATGCATCTCCAACGCAATGTCTCATTATTGTGTTTCGGAGAGCGTTGTAGCCATTTTTTTGGCGTCGCAGCGGGGTTGCCCAAGCGCTCTACTACGAATGATCAAGAGCTCTTGTCTAACGCAATGCATCTCCAACACAATGTCTCATTTATTGTGTTTTGCAGAGCGTTGCAGCCATTTTTTTGGCGTCGCAGCGGGGTTGCCCAAGCGCTCTACTACGAATGATCAAGAGCTCTTGTCTAACGCAATGCATCTCCAACGCAATGTCTCATTTATTGTGTTTTGCAGAGCGTTGCAGCCATTCTGTCGGCGTCGCAGCGGGGTTGCCTAAGCGCTCTGCTACGAATGATCAAGAGCTCTTGTCTAACGCAATGTATCTCCAACACAGTGTATCATTAATTGTGTTTTGCAGAGCGTTGTAGCCATTCTGTTGGCGTCGCAGCGGGGTTGCCCAAGTGCTCTACTAAGAATGATCAAGAGCTCTTGTCTATGTATTTGTGGCATTCACATCAGTTCAAGAAGGAGACTTTCTCAGGAGGGCAGAAGTCTAAAGAAATGGTTGTTTAGCTTTGTTGATCTGCTTGGGGAGTCATTTGCCTAAGTTTTGTTGGAAGCATGAATTTAGGTCACAAGAGTAGGACTAAACTGTCCTTCAAGTCAATCAATCACAAGAAGTCTCTCTTGGCAGCACACTGGTGACCTACAGCTCCCACAACAGGGGTCGTGATCGATCCATCCAAACTCCAGTAAATTGCATGGAGCTGGGAGCTTTTTTCTCCCTCTCCCACCTACAATGATGCATCACTTTGGCGCCTGATTATTGTATCTTAGGCTCCGTTTGGGAGGACTTATTTTCACCGGTCAAGCGGTCACGACCGCATGAACCGGACCTTGAATTAAGGTCCGGTTCATGCGGTCGTGACCGCTTGACCGGTGAAAATAAGTCCTCCCAAACGGAGCCTTAAACTGATAGCTTGCCTATAGATCATTTCTCATGACCAAGCGCATCTGGATAATTGTCGAACCTACTAGAAGGCCTTGCCACTGACCTGTCTCCGCTCTACATTCTCGGGTTAAAGTCCAATTCGCACGGTCTGCCCCCCTATTTCCGCAATCCCCGTTGTATCTTCAATTTTGCTTTATTTTCCTCTGTTACTGAATAATATGTAAACATACCCTATATATATAGGAGTGTGAAGGTGAGATTAAGGTATCGTCGGGGAAACCGATCTTGGAGGTAGCTCCGACATTATCTTGGAAGAAAATGACAACCTCTTCCCCTCGCCATCTTGCATCCAAGGATACTTATTTACTCCAATTTCATTTTCCTTCATCATTTACACTTGATCTCAGTAATTTTTTAATGAATTGTCTCTCTATAGATCCCATGTCATGCATTCAATAACCTTAAAATTCATTTAGGCTCTGTTTGGGGAGACTTATTTTCACCGGTCAAGCGATTACAATCGCATGAATCGGATCTTAATTAAGGTCCGGTTCATGCGGTGGTAACCGCTTGACGGGTGAAAATAAATCCCCCAAACGGAGCCTTAGACATATGCCTTTGGCATGACGGTTCCGGTCCTAAACACCCAACCTCACCTAATAAATTTCATCCACTTTAATATGCAAAATTAGTTTTCATTTCTTAGTGCGTGCACAATCATAACCATTGTCGTGTCAAACATACATTCTATAACAGTATCGTTTAGTCCAAACTCACTCGAGTAAAAACACCGCATCAATCAAACTGTAAGTTTGGCTATTTTTTTAGTAAACTGTGATTTTTTTTTAAAGAACACTAAGGTTCTGTTTGGGAGGACTTATTTTCACTTGCATGAACCGAATCTTAATTATGACCCGGTTCATGCGAACGTAATCGCTTGACCAGTGAAAATAAGTTCCCTCAAACGGAGCCTAAATCCTACTTATTCAATATGAAGTAAAATGGGTGGGTTTGACATTTACCATAACCTCCCATGTAAGTTGTAAGTATGCTAAATTACAAATTGCACCATCTATAATTTGAAATTACATAAACAACCCTGTAAAGTTGCATTTCACAACATGCATGCACAAAAATACCCCATGGAGTGGAGCCCCAAGTGAGTATTTTTATGCATACATGGTATGAAATATAAGCTTACAGAGGAGGTTTTTTATAATTTCAAAAGATAGGAGTGCAACCCAAAATTATGCCAACTCCCACAGAGAACAGTTTAAAAATATATACTACAAAGAAACTAATTGCTACTCGGAGAGGAGTTTAAACCCCCCCAACTCAGAGTCGGGTGCAGTCTCATTTTGCTGAGCTGCGGTTTTTGGTGCGACCGGAAATGTCGATGCAGACCCCACTGACTAGCAGCATTCGGTGGTGGCCGTCAAAAGACTAGCGATTTCGCCTCCCTAAATGGCCCCCTCAATAATTTGTACCAATAGCAAGCAGGCAAATTCATTCCAAAATCCGAAGTAACAACCTCTACTCTCTTCATATTTGTGAAATCCCAAATCATCAAATGTGATTCTTTCATAACCCCAATTTGGCAAAATTTTCAGATGAAACAATTTGACATAGGAATAATTTAAGAATCCAGGTCTTCTTCATGAAAAACAAACCTTTCAAAATTTGTAAAATAAAGTATAGCTTGAAAATTGTTCCAATTCTACACAGCAGGTCACAGTAAGACAAGTGTGCCATGCTTTTGCCAAAACATCCAAAGAAAAATTCAGAATACTCGTAGAGAATTAGCAAAGCCGACGATCATCCGATGTACAGAATCGTGGTTCAAATTGGGCTGATTGGACTGCGAATAATAATATTACCGGCAGCCTCATCAAACTATTCCAGCAGGTTCCTGGAGAAGGTGCTCTTTCTTAAATCAGCTCAAGCAGATGTTACAGACCATGAATAAGAACAATAATCTGCAGACTGAACAAAATTATAAAAAAAGGTTAAAACGATTCAATCAGATTGCATGTTACGATGGAAAGATTAAAGCACCGCAAGCCTGTAAAGAGTGCGCGATTATATGAAACTATGAGAGAGCTCAGCCTATCACACACATCAGATTCTTTCATACAAAAGGTTCTTCTGTTAGCAAAAATGGATAGTTTAAGAAAAAAAGATGAGGGCTCAAAGAACAATTTGGGGGGGGGGGGGGCCTCAAAGATCGAAGATTCTTCAAAAATCGGCTCAAATTTTAGATTAGATAGATGTTGAATAATGAAATCTCTTGCCTCAAATCGGAGGCAATCACATATATATAGATATAAGCTCAAATAAATTAATACAATATTATGAATATAATATCCTGATAACTCCAATACTTCCCCTCAAGCTGGAGCAAAGATGTCAATCATGCCCAACTTGGAAATGGTCAGATCTGAACGAGTAGGACCAACTGCTTTAGTGAAGGCGTCAGCAAGTTGGTCACCCGAGGGGACGTAAGTTGGAAGGACAATCTCAGTACGAAAGTGGTCACGCAGAAAATGAACATCCATCTCGATGTGTTTGGTGCGCTCATGTAGCACCGAATCCTGGGTAAGAAGGAGAGCAGACTTATTATCACAGTAGAGAGTCGAGTCATCAACAAGACATAGGCCAAGTTCATTCAGCAGCGATCGAAGCCAAACCAACTCGGTAACGCCGTGTGCCATGGCGCGGTATTCTGACTCAGCAGACGACCGAGATACAATGGATTGTTTCTTACTCCGCCACGAAACAAGATGATCACCATGGAATACACAAAAACCTGACGTAGAGCGTCGATCCGTCAAAGATCCGGCAAAATCTGCATCCGTGAAGCAGGAGAGACAGGTGGCACTGCCAGCCCGATAGAACAACCCAAGACCAGGAGCGCGCTTAAGATAGCGAAGGACACGTCGAGCAACCTCTAGGTGAGATGTCCTGGGAGAATGCATAAACTGGATCAAAACGCCCACTGAGAAGCTGATGTCAGACCTGGTATTGGTCAAGTATATCAAACGGCCAACAAGCCGCTGGTACTGAGAGGGGTTTGAAAGAGGATCACCAGATTCAACATGGAGGCGATGGTTGATGTACATAGGAGAACTTGCAGGACGACATCCAAGCAGACTCGTGTCCCAAAGAAGATATAAGGTGTACTTTCGTTGCCATATAGAGATGCCCTGTCGTGAGCGAGCTACTTCAATCCCAAGAAAGTAGCGGAGAGGTCCAAGGTCTTTCATCTCGAAGGTTGAGCGAAGTGTAGCTTTCACCCCAGAGATGTCAGAGGGATCATCCCCGGTGAGAATAATATAATCAACATAGACCAGAACAATGACACGACGTCCCTCGGGAGTGGCATGAATGAAGCAAGTGTGATCAGCACGACACTGAGTGAAGCCAGACTGAAGGATGACTGAGCTGAACCGTTCGAACCAAGCACGCGGTAACTGCTTTAAGCCATACAGAGATTTGTGCAGTTGACAAACTCTCCCCGAATACTCCCCCTTAAGGGAAAACCCTAGAGGAGGAGCCATATATACCTCCTCATGTAACTCGCCGTGCAGGAAGGCATTTTTTACATCGAGTTGGTGGAGAAGCCACATCTGAGAGGTAGCAAGCGAGAGCAGAAGGCGAACACTGGTCAACTTAGCCACGAGAGCAAACGTGGCACCAAACTCGTCTGGAGCCTGAGTAAAGCCCTTGGCCACCAAACGAGCCTTGTAGCGATCAATAGTACCGTCAGCAGAGTACTTCACGGTGTAAATCCATTTGCACCCAACTGTGTGTTTCCGGGGAGGAAGAGGAACCAGAGACCATGTCCCAGTACGACGAAGAGCAGACATCTCCTCCATGGCATGAACCCACCGCGGGTCAAGGAGAGCCTCAGCAGTCGAGGTAGGTAGCTGGAAAGAATCAACAACAGCCACAAAAGCCTGGTAAGAGGGTGAGAAACGCTGGTAGGAAACAACACTAGCCAACGGGTGCTCAGTAACCGAGAAGTGAACACAAGTACGCTTGCCCTTGCGAAGGGCAATAGGTAAATCAACAGAAGAAGTAGATGAGAGAGGTACAAGAGAGATACCTGCGACCAGAAAGAGCTGCGGATCCGGGACTGGAGGAGAAGGGAGTGCACCGGGTGGAGGGGGCGGAGGGCGGCAAGAGTAAGTTAGCAGGACATGCGGAGCAGCAGAAGGGGCAGCATCTGATGGAGGAGAGACGACTGGGAGAGGTTTCACAATAGTGGGAAGCGCAGGAGGTGTCGAATGTGCAGGAAAGAAGGGAACCTCCTCATGAAATGTCACATCCATAGAGTGAATGACACAGCGCAACTGGGGATCATAGCAGCGGTAACCCTTAGTGGTAGTCGAGTAGCCAAGGAATAGGCAGCGGATGACCCTGTCGTCGAGTTTAGTCCGAGAAGAGCGCCGATTCTGGACAAAACACACACAACCAAAGACCCGGAGAGGAATGGGAAATGCGGAGACAGAAGGATGGATGAGACTATAGGGGATAACGCCACCGAGAGGACGAGAGGGAGTCCTATTAATAAGAAAAGCTGTTGTAAGAAGAGCAGCACTCCAATAGGACTTAGGGGCATTCATTCCCCGAAGAAGGCAACGAACAGAGTCTAGGAGGTGGCGGTTTTTGCGTTCTGCCACCCCATTCTGCTCCGGGATCCCCGGACAAGAAAATTGGTGTAGAGTGCCCTCATCTCGGAGGAAGAGATCAAAAGGACGAGAAGTGTACTCACCTCCATTGTAAGAACGGAGGATATGAACTGATGTACCATGCTGGGTTTGTATCATACGTGAAAAATGAGAGTAAACCGATAGGACCTCAGATTTATGTTTGAGAAGATAAACCCATAAGCAACGAGAATAGTCATCAATAAAAGTTACAAAATACGAGAAACCATCAAATGATACAACGGGGGCAGGACCCTACACAACAGAATGAACTAACTCAAAACAAGAAGTAGAATGACTAACAGAAGGAACATATTTGCTGCGTGTGTGTTTGGACAGCTCACATACATCACATCGAAAGGGAAAAACAAAAGACACATCAGGACAAATAAACAACATCCGCTAAGGGCTGGCATGGCCGAGACCAATAGGACTTAGGGGCATTCATTCCCCGAAGAAGGCAACGAACAGAGTCTAGGAGGTGGTGGTTTTTGCGTTCTGCCACCCCATTCTGCTCCCGGATCCCCGGACAAGAAAATTGGTGTAGAGTGCCCTCATCTCGGAGGAAGAGATCAAAAGGACGAGAAGTGTACTCACCTCCATTGTATGAACGGAGGATATGAACTGATGTACCATGCTGGGTTTGTATCATACGTGAAAAATGAGAGTAAACCGATAGGACCTCAGATTTATGTTTGAGGAGATAAACCCATAAGCAATGAGAATAGTCATCAATAAAAGTTACAAAATACGAGAAACCATCAAATGATACAACGGGGGCAGGGCCCTACACAACAGAATGAACTAACTCAAAACAAGAAGTAGCATGACTAATAGAAGGAACATATTTGCTGCGTGTGTGTTTGGACAGCTTACATACATCACATCGAAAGGGAAAAACAAAAGACACATCAGGACAAATAAACAACATCCGCTAAGGGCTGGCATGGCCGAGACGTGTGTGCCAAAGCGAGCTCGACGACAAAGCAGGATAAGCGGCAGACGAGGTAGGCGGGGAAGGTAGCAGTGGTGGTGGTAGCAGTAGTGGTAGGAGGTAGCTTCAGGTAGTACATCCCACTCCTCTCATATCCCGTACCAAAAGTCCTCCCGGATCTCAGGTCCTGAAAAACACAACGATCAGAGAAGAAAGTTACTGAGCAGTTCAAAGTGCGAGTAATACTACTAACAGATAAAAGGTTGAGAACAAACTGAGGGACAAGAAGAACAAAGTCAAGGGAGAGAGAGGGAGAGAAAGGGACGTTGCCCCGGCTAAGGGCAGGAGTAACTGAGCCATCAACAAGGCGCATGTCCCGGTGGGAGCAGGGAACAACCTGAAGCAGATGGGAAGACGTACCAGTCATATGATCGGTTGCACCAGAGTGAATCAACTAGGGTGACGAATCCTGGTCAACCATGGTCGCGGAGCAAGCAAATGGAGTACCTGAGGAAGAAGAGACAGTAGTGGAAGGCTGAGACTGTTGAAACTGTTGAAACTGGGTCATCATCTGACAGAAGTCGGAGGAGTTGGTACCCACGGTGCGCTCGATGGGGTCGGAAGACTCAGCTGAAGCAACAGTGTGTCTGGGGACACTACCAGGAGTAGGACGCTCAGAGCCCCGCAGGTGTGGGTATAGCTGATAGCAACAACTGCGATCATGGTAGAGACGACCACAGTGAGAGCAAGGGCCAGATGGACCCGTAGAGCCACGACCACCAGAAGAGCCATGACCACCAGGCTGAGTAGAATAACCCTGACCACCGCGGCTACGAGTGTCGGAGGTGGGAGGGCGGTAGGAAGCTGCAAGGGCCATCTGCTCAGTAGGGAGAGAGGAGGTAGTCCGAACGCTGGGAAGACTAGATTGCCTATGCATACGTTTCTCATGCTCTGCAACAATGGAGTAGGCCTCAAGGAGATCTGGCAAAGGCGAAGCCCCATCAAGAACTGGTAAGTCTCCCGTCTCTGGCGGTGTTTCCGAATGAGGGTGATATCATTAGAAGACTCCAGGGCACTGAGAGGCTCAAGATCGTTAAGCTCAAGAAAACGGTCTTGAAGGTAAGTGAAATACTCCTAAACAGAGCGCTCCCCCTGTGTGGCGGAAGCGATGCACTGAAAAATCCCGAAAATCTGGGCATCAACACGCGTGTGGCCAAAAGTGCGCTGGAGAGCGGACCACAGCTCGGAGATATCCTCAAAACGCATGAACTGGCTGAAGATGCGAGGCTCCATCAAGCACTGAATCCATCTAAGAACCATGTACTTTTCAGTCGACCATTTGACTACCTCCTTTGTCATCTTTGTCAGTCGGTTTGGGCATCGGAGGGCCGCCAGTCAGCCAGGAAAGCTTATTCCGGCCGGCAAGAGCTACTTAATCGAAGTCGCCCATGAAGAATAATTTTTCTCATCGAGAAGGACGCTAGTAATTCGTCCTGTAGAGCCATAAGTATCCTTGGAATCCATGAAGCATGGAAATAACGAGTAGCAAGATCCCTCTAGCAAAGGAGATCGGAGACCGAAGGATGAAGAAGAACGAAAAATCACATACAACGAATCAAGAACGATGCCATGGAGAAGACGAGGACGCCATTAGGTCTCCACGGAGAAACCAAGGAGCATGGGCGGAGAAACCACTGGAGAAGACTCCGACGGGACTAGGAGGCTGCAGAATCGAGGGGGAAGCCTGCTGAGGCGGCGGAACGGCTGGAAAAACCAGCGGGAGGCGCTGCAACCAGCAAGAGACGACGTCGCTGGCGCTGGACGCGTGAAGCTCCCGATGCGGCGAAACGCGGAAGCAGGCGGCGGAAGCCCCCGATGCGGCGAAGCCCCCGACGCGCGAAGCAGAAGACGGCAGGACGCGAGAAGCTCCCGATGCGGTGAGACACGAAAGCAGCAGGCGGCGGGGCAAACCCTAGGATGCGTGAAGTCTCTCTGATACCATGTTGAATAATGAAATCCCTTGCCTCAAATCGGAGGCAATCACATATATATAGATATAAGCTCAAATACATTAATACAATATTATGAATATAATATCCTGATAACTCCAATAATAGAAACCAACAGTCTGAGATGAGTCAGAGCTCGGCTCCATCTTTGGTTTTAGTCAATTTTGAGCTGAGGACGATTCGGACCAATTGGACCATAGTAAACTATTGTTGGCCTGCTGCTTGTCTTCTTATTTACTTGTATCGAACCATAGTTTAATTTGGAGGGCTGAGAACAACGAAGAGACTCTGGTCGTAAATGCGTGGGTTAAAATGTCATTTGTTAAGGATCACCTAACAAATATCATTCGTTTGAACATAAAAATGGATGAAGTTCCTTAGGTGGGCGTTAACGAATGACAATTTACCCCCATGTTCATGACCGTTACCATCGTGCCAAACGGAGCCTTGGAAGGTTAAAGTAAGGCTTGAGCCTGTCATTTCGGCCTACTTTAATTATTATATTTTAATAGTGACTCGATTAGATCAAACATCAGAATTACTAGGCTTCCTAATAAAGGGTCATGGGCTTCTATATTTCATTTTATAAGTTTCACATAAAAACATTCTCATATCTTCTCGGGTAAGTGCTGCTGCAGTTAGCTTTCTGACTTCCTGTTGTTTTTGTTTTATATGTTTAGCATAAGAACTACATTTTCAGATCCTCTTGGGTAAGTGCGGCTGCAGTTAGTTTTCTGACTTCCTGTTGTTTTCTGTGTTTCAAGCAGAAGAAGCTTTTTTTATTTTCAGCTCTCACTTGACAAAAAAAAAGACTCAAAGCATTGCTCTTTCCTCATTTCTTCACTTCAGTGATCTCCTCATCTATTATTCTATACTAGGTACTTCTAGGGCCTGCTTGTTTGGACAAATTTGGGCCAAGGAATTGGAATTGTGAGGGGGACCACATTTTACGGACAGGCTGACTCTTATCGGAAACATCAGAATCTGCTTAAACGGGAGGCGGACTTATGATCGTCAAATAGACGATCCAAGTTGGTAGTCACATTCAGTGATTCAGAATGACACAATTTTTGTATTTTTATTTCGTGTATATTCAGTGGTTTTATGTTTCTGACTCTAGAGGCTACTTTTTAGAGATCTCAGAATTTGGACAGAATTTCCAAGCTCTTGTGGTTTCTTCACGGTGCCGATTCCGCGGAATCCTAGTGCCAAAGCCAAGGTAAAGATCCCCTCTTTCAAAACTACCTCATTCCCACCACCCCACTACTCATAACCGCCATTAACTACCTCGGTCCACTACTAAATCAATATAACCACCTCCTAATTTAACCTTCGGCATAACTACCACTCTGCCAGCCATCCACTGGAAAATTCATATTACTCATCCAATTCAGTAATTGCCTCTATGATACTTCGCTAACATCACTTCACTAGAATCTCTACATCCATCTTGCATTAGAATGGTATCAGAGCCCAGGTTCGTCCTTAGTTTAGAATATGAGAGACTAGAGCCTATATGTTTCACCCATGTCATATCATAGTAGTAATTGTTACTCTAATCCTCTATTTGAGAAACCAGAGTCCACCTATGTTCAGGGCCATAGAGTTCCATATGACTATCCTCATACCCTTCCTGTTACTCATAGATGTCGTGTTCGCCCTTTGACGCGACTATCGTAGGAGTTTCTATGACGAACATTGTTTTACGGAGAGTCTCGAGTATAGGTTTGTAAAATCACGAGACCATTAGCTATTGGCTCGTGGACATGAGATTTTATCTAGATCACTTTGAGTTATTCAGGGAGCGTCGCATCAGGTTTGCGAAGCTTAGATTGTTGGCTCAGATGAGACATTATTGGGATAGCATTGGGAGGACCTTTGAATGAGATCAACTTCACCCCAACACTAGTTTGGTGGAGATGAAGCGGAGATTTTGTCACAGGTATTTGCCAACATCATATAATAGTCTTCTCCTTGAGCAAGTATATATCCTACAACAAGGATCCATGTTTGTTGTTGAGTATAGAGATTATTTTGAAGAGTTAGTGGTAAGAAGCGACATTCAAGATGAGTCAATCGTAGCCGCTACTAGATTCCGTTTCGGACTTCGGTCTGCAATCTACGTATCACTGAATAGTCATTGGCTAGATTATGTCCATCAGACATTTCAACTCGCCCTCCACTATGAGCCGTCCATGAGATCCTCTAGAGTAACTCAAATAAGCTCGCACTCTGACTGTCCCATTTTAAAGAGTCCTTCCCATCCCGAGGCTACCACCATGTCTACTTGTGTCCTTATGGATATGAAAGATGGGACACTTGATGGAGAGTTCTCTCACCCCAGTGAGGTTCAGTGTCTCACGAGTGGTCTGCCATTTAAATCTGACCCAGGCTATATGGCTCTGATAGAGAGTGAGTTCAAGCGACCCATTCATCCTATAGCGGTATGCCCTTCCTCTTCCTTCTTTACAGACCTAGTTATGGACTCAATCATAGGATCACCTTCAAGTGCTGACTCCCCGGAGCCTCTCCATGTTATAGTGATAATTCATGTCCGAAGTAAGAATCGGGAGCATAGTATTTGACCATGTAGTAGTTGTCTCGCCTATTTTTGAGAGCACTCCCGTTATATCGAAGACCTATTTTGGTATTCATCGCATCGACAACGAATTTTATTATACCTCTCCCGTTGAGCCGTCTGATGTGTTTTACTATTTTCCCTTTGTGGAGGCATTTGATACATCATAGAGTAGTAACCAAATGTCGATGTCTCAGACATGGGTGTTCGTCGCACACTCGACGAGTATTTTCACACTCCACCTAGAGAGTTCCTAACAGGCCACCACTCATTAGGAACCTATCCATCACTAGTGAGTTAGTTGAGGTTGTGAATGCTCTTCATGGCTCAATGACATTTTATCACTACCAACACTCAAGGAGACATTCCACATATTATATTATCATATTTAATTATCAATGTCACAGGTTATTTGTGTGATCATCGCACTCGCAATGAAATTTTTTACACCCTGCCACTTAAGCCTCTTGACCATGTACCCCTCTTAGGAGTTTCTTATAGCAAAATCGAGCCTCAGTGCAAGGAGTTAGTCATATCACTTGTTCATCATTCTTATTGGTTGCATGATCATCCACATATATTGCATGACTCGCCTATATTATAAAATTCATATTTACCGTATGTTTTACATCTTTTGCATGAACTGCATGAAATTGTCTGATGTAAGATTGTAATAAATAATGAGAATTATGAAGGTTACGCAGACATTTACGTGAGAGAGCAGAGCATTAAAGAAGACGAACAAGTGATGGTTATAATTAAGGCAAACAAGTCTCTATACAGTAGTATGAAGAGTTTGGCTAAATGCTCACAAATTAAATATCCCTAATGCTCTGTTCGTTTAGTCGAAATTGGAAATCAGGAATTGGAATTCAAATGTCAATTCCAATTCCGCTGTTTAGCAACGCAAAAATTTTGCTTGAATTGAAATTTAAATGAATTCCCATAAGAATTCAATTACGCGCATAAGAGCAAGCCCGATTTACGACTCAGCAGGTCTGATTTCCCGATTCCCGCACAGTGCATACGAAATGATCCCGCACAGTGCCTACGAAGCAATTCCACACAGTCCATTGTCTCTGAGTGCACCTTTCGTCTTCCTCCTCACTGTAAGTGTTGAAATCATTTTTTTTCGTTTCGTTATCAAAATCTAGGGTTGAAATCAGTCTCTGAGTGAACCTTTTTTTTCATCACATCTCGGTTTCTAGATCTAGGATTGTAAGAGTTTTTTTCATTTTTTTTCAATGTTAGATTGGTATCTCTAGGTTTGACAGGCGCCATTTCGTTTTTTTCCCATTGTTAGGGTTGTAGATTTAGGTTTGAATGCTGAAATGTGAAATCAGATATGAAATGTGAAATGTTGATCTATTTACACTTTTTTTTCACTGTTTATTTGGGTATCATTGCTGAAATAAAAGCTGAAAAGTTGATCTGTGATGTTGAAATGTCAACTGTTGATCTGTTTATTTGGGTATTCAATGCTGAAATGTGAAATGTTGATCTGTAATGTTGTTCTTATTTTTTCATTGGAAGGCTTACATTTACTCGATTGATTATTTATGAAGTTATGTTTTGTATGTTGCGGACTTTTATTATGTTGTGGACTTGTGTTTTCATTCTATGAACTTACATTTTTATAATATGCACTTATATTTTTATTCTGATATTTCAATTCATTTAAATTTAATGTTTTAAATTTAAAATTTCAATTCCTTCCATTGAATTCTGAGATACAACCGAACATCGGAATTACTAATTTCAATTTCTGTGATAGAATTCTTGTATTAAGCCGAACAACAGAATTGAAATTATTTTAAATTGAAGTAAATTCCAATTCCTGTATCTCAATTCCCGCGAAACAAATGGAGCCTAAGAGTGAGAATTCATCTTGTATTCAACATTGAGGATTTGACTTCATATTATGAGCATCACGAGTATCTGAGTACATTCCTTGATACTACCCTTGAGCTTTAATCTCCATCTATACGACACTCCTACTCAGCTCACTACCCAACCACTAGCAAACTCATCAATTCTTACTTCGGCTTGTTTATCGTTCGACACCCCAGAGCATATAAGACATTGTGAGCCACGTCATTTCAGCGACATCAAATGACTCCACAGTACGATCCTTGATTCTTGGGAGGAGGCGACCTACCACGGATGATACTGGATGATGTCAGAAGAGTTCGATTTACTTGCCCTTGGTCTTCGTGGAGAGTATGATCATCTTCATTCAACAAAGATGAATGCTCTCAAGAGGGGGGGGGGGTGATAGAGATCACATTTCACGGGCGAGCCATCTCTTATCAGAAACGCCCGAATCTACTTACACGGGAGTCAGACTTAGTATCGTCGGATGGACAAGCCAAGCCAATAGCCGTGTACAGAATGAAGATGACATATTTCTTAATTTTATGTATTTTTTATTTCATGTATATTTAATGCGTTCATGTTTCGAATGATAGTGATCGTTCGTTGTTAGTTCTATGTCTATAAATAGGGGTCCAGGGGTTACTTTTCAAGGATCGCAGAATTTGGACAGAATTTATGGGCTCTTGCAGTTCATGGTGTTGATTCTGTGGATCCTTGGTGTCAAAGCCAAGATAACTATCCCCTCTTCCATAACCACCACCCCACTACTCATAACTGCCATTAGCTACCACCCTCTACTACTAAATCAATATAACCACCTCCTGATTTCATTTATCACCACTAACCTTCAGCATAACTGCCAGTCATCCACTGGACAATACCTATTACTCATCTAATTCAGTAACTACCCAGAGTATACCCCGTAATTGCATTCACAAACCAAAACAGCAGAACACTCTGGTTGTTGATCCCCTTTCCTCAATAACCGCATATTTCTTCTCCAGTGAACCACCTACAACAGTAGTTCCAGTCCTTGTTTCCTCCCTGCAAAAACAATCCAGCAACTCAGCCCCGCCCAGCCTGTGACCCAACCGAACACCCAAATTTCCTAATTCAACCACCGTCTCTGTCCAGAGCCTCATTCCAACACTTTTCCCAGCTGAATACTCTTCCATTCCTTCACATTTCCACTAGCTGGAAGCAGACCACCGACTCCCTAACTCATTATTTGAATCCATACCCACAAAAGACCACCTAAAGCAACCAGCAACTTCCAGATCCTAGCCAACCAGTTGTCGCCAACCCAGTCCCGGCCCGAACACTCCTCCCATCATTCCTTCCCCACCATCCTCAGCCTTAAAACATTTGTCTGGCACCCTACTTGCAGCAAAAGTTCCAATCAATGCCCAGAAACATTGCAGGAAAACTGCCAGGGTGCTGTCTCTCCGAACTCCGATTACTTGTGAAAGTTCTAGTTTGGAGTTTATGCTATTTATGGTTGAATGTTTGTTGGATAATCATAATATTTGAGATACTAATTTGAACTATTTTGCTCATCAATTGAGCTACTAGCAAGATTTCATTCGCTTATCATTTAAATGAAGCACTTTCTCACTAATTTAATTCGATCTTGCTTGTTTCTCTAACACCTAATCTCCAACATGCATGTTTGTGAAATTCTTCTATTAATTTCAAATTTTGTTGTAATTAAATGTTGGGCAATCGCACGTGCATTGCATCATATTAAGCCCCTACAAACTTTATTAGAGTCTCTACATCCATCCTGTGTCAAATTGGAGGCATGTTTCCAATTTTGTCCTTTAGCTATGCGCTTGAAGAGTGGAATTAGAATTCAAACTGAATTTAATGAAACTTATTTTTTGAACTAAACACTACTACTTCCCATGCATGTAGGAATTGGAAAATTCCATCAGCGATCCGCACTTGCGAAGATGCAACATGTTCTTCACATTGATAAATGTGATATTTTTATCTTAAATGCTATATATGCTAGGAAGCACCAGTTCGGGTGCGGGTACCGGGTACGATACATATCCGGTATCGCGGCACGGCAAAATTAAAAAACAAGGATACGGGTACAACATGATACGTTATAACATATATATATAGATATATATATATATATATAGATAGATATAGATATCACCAGTGCAATAAATAGTTCTCAAAACATCAAAACATAAATCATAACTTGAAGTACAAATCCGCAAATCAATGCAACATAACATGAAGTTTTCAAACATTAAGCATTCGTAAATATTACAAAATTTAACATCTTATATGTTTAACCAAAAGAAAAAAAAATTAAACTTAGGTCTACTTATCAGTCTTTTTGTTTCTTCTTCTTTATTGTTAGAGATCAACTTCATTGTTGGACATCAACATCTTCAATCTTCGGTTATTCTAGAGACAAGTTAACCGTTTTATTAATAACGTGTGTCGTATCAACACGTTCAATACACGTACTTGTAACAGAAACGTACCAGTACCAGAGGCATACTCGGCACAGATACGTAACTTAATAGGACGTACCAACACTTCCTAGCAAAGATCCAACTTTTGTTTACTCTAGAAAAACAAACTACTATCACAATATGTAGAATGATGTGCTAAGTCCAAGTGTGTCCACATAAGTGTATCCGCCGAGTAACGGGTATGTACCGGTACCGGATATGTATCTGGCACAGGTACACTGCCTTCGGGAAAGTATTCGTGCTTCATAGTATATATGCTTCTAGCAGCCCGATTAACTAGAGATAGCAAGTGGTGGTCGCCGCTACACAGAAAAAAATGAAATTCGTCAAATTGTTCTCAAATTTTAGGGAAGCTTCTCCTCATAGTTTTAAGATTGTTGATGGAAACAGTTCGTCGATCCAATCATCGAATCTCCTACAATCCCCTCCAGACCACTGAAACATGAGTCGTCAAATTGTCCTCAAATATCAAGCAGAGCATCTACTCATCATGCTGAGACAACTCATGGAGAAAATTCATTTATCCAATCACCGGACCTCCGGTGATTGCCTTTGGAAGGACGGTTTAAAGAATTTAATGCTCTGACATAACTCTATAAGATCCTTTAATTGAAAGGTCTATCTAGTACATTTTTCTAAGAGGAGACCATCTTAGTTTATGAATTTGGGTTTTTCCAAATGGTTGATGAAAAATCTAGCAGTTTTATAGACAGCTACTACTACTCATCATAATTAAAAGAGTTAATTTTTTGTCCAATAAAAGACTTTGAAATCGAAATGTTTCGTAAGGATCTTATGAAGATTGTTAAATAAATTATGTACAAAGGCTCATAGCAAGACCCAGCTAGAGTCCACTACCTCTTTAATTTTTAGTCCAACATCTTAGAATGAGATTGTAACTCTTTTCTCTATTCTTATATAAGTGTACAAAAATACTTGTATGTTAGTGTGTGTGAGAAATTAATAAAAAAATTTGAATTATTTCTCTCATTTTCGTTATTCTCTAAATGGTATCAGAGATAAAATGATCCTAAATTTTTTTTCTTCTCAGTTTTGTACCTTATAGTCGACCCCACTATAGTGGGATCGGCTATATGGAATGAAACTGTAAGGAAAGACATGATGTACTTAGGCATTAGTGAGATTATGACAAAAAATAGGGCACAATGGAGACAAATGATCCATATAGCTGACCCCACTATAGTGGGATAAAGGCTTAAGTGTTGTTGTGTCAGTTTTGTACCACGTCGTCCTCAAGCTTGTGCGGCTAAGTGGTATCTGCTCTTTGTCCGCCGCTCTGCCTGCGTCTCTCAGCCTCACCTTTCCCTTCTCCTCTTGGCTCCCTTTTATAGCGTGACACTGCTACCTACCAAGGCCCACCTGGCTGGCTTATCTCACGAGAACTCCTCGCCTGATCACATTTAATAGTCTGCTCGCCTTCACGCAAGCTCTAATCGCTAGCCCATCACAGCTCTTGATCGCCTTCTTGCGATCTCTTATTGGCTACCTGTCAAAGTGTGTGGTCGTCAAAGCTATTGACCATGTGCTCTCCTGCTCGCCAAACTCTTGGTCGTGACTGCTTACCTGCTCGACTTCTCGCAAAGTTCATGACTGCCAAGTCTCTTCATTGGCATTGCTCGCCATTGCTCGTAATCAACAAGTTCTCCCGATCGCCAAGCTCTTGGCCTCGACTGCACAACTAATTCGTCGAAACTCCTCGCCAAGTTCCTATACACACGCTTTACTACAAGTGATCTTGATCGTCGCTCTCCCGCAAACGCTCCTGCTCGCCTTTTTTGCTGCAGTTGCTCGCCCTTGCTCCCCCAACCAAACTTTTGCTGCTTGTCAGACGCTCAGTTGTGCGTGTTGCGCTCCTCGCCAAGATCCTGACCGCAACATTGCCTTGTTTCCCTTGTTCTCGACAATTGAAGACCAAGATTCTGACCGCAACATTCCTCCTTGTCTTCCGTCCTTTTCAATGGACTTGAATGAACAACACTCCTATCCATCTCACCCCACCCTTTCATCAGCTCGCAGAGCTCGCACCGGCTCTCGAGGACGGGATCTCACCATAAGGACTTGTCCTCAATGTACACATTGTGGTCGGGTTGGTCATCTTGAGGCAACATGCTATCATAAGCATGGTGTACCCCCACAACACCATGCCTTTGTTGTTGTTGATACACCACCACCAGCACCGACATTGATGTCTTGCGCACCCAACCCCAACATCTTCAGGGGATGATCAGTCGCTCATCTGACTCTGTTGCGTCAATCTCGAATTAAGGTATCTCCTTTCTCTCCCATAGTTCCACTTGGATTGTGGATTATGGTGTCACCCACCATATTACTCCGCAGAAACCACCTCAATACTTGAATTTTGTGCGTCTCAAGTTCATCACATTGGCTAATGGTGACATCACCCCAATTTTCAGTTCTGTTGATATGTCCCTCACTTCATTTGTCCTCCTTCGCTCGGTTCTTCATGTTTCGGGCTCTCCTTTCAACTTCTTTTTGTTAGTCATCTTACTCGAGATCTTGACTATACTATAACCTTCTCATCCTCTTCTTTTGTTGTGTAGGATCAACGGAGGCAGAATATTATTGGTGAAGGGAGATTGTCTAACGAGCTCTACACTCTAAACGTCTCTCCCACAGTTCTCTCCTCCATCACCTCTGATGATTGGCACAAACATCTTGGGCATGCCCCTCACCCAATTCTCAAGAAAGCTCTTCTTGGACTATCCTCACTGACTTTACTTACGAATCTTGTATCTTTGGAAAACAACATTCTTCTTTTAACCCTCATTGTACTCGAAGTGATGCTCCTTTTGATTTAGTACGTTCTTATATTTGGGAGCCTTATAAAACGGCTACTTTTTCTGGTTACTGATATTTTCTTATATTTATTGATGATTACTCCTGCATGACATGGTTGTATTTACTTCACAATCGTTCTGAACTCCCTCGTGTGTTTTGTGTCTTTATTGCTGAAACTCATACACAATTTTCAAGTTCCATTAAAACAATTCGCACCGACAATACGCGTGAATACACAATTCATGAATTTAATAATCTATGTACTGAGTCGGGATCATCCATCAAACCTTATGCGTTTATACCCCCCCCCCCCAACAAAATGGTGTAGCTGAGCGCAAAAACCGTCACCTTTTATAGGTCGCTCACTCTCTTATGTTTCAAATGCAGGTTCCAAAAGCTTATTGGTGTTTCGCAATTTCTACAGCTTGTTACCTGATCAATCGCATGCCCTCCTCCATTCTTAACTATACAACTCATTTTAGCCTTTTATTTCCCTCCACACCTCTCTTTCCAGTCACTCCTTGCATCTTCGGATGTACCTGCGATGTTCGCTGCCTTGGCCCCTCCACCGATAAGCTTGTTCATCGTGCTACCAAATATATGTCCGTTGATTACTCTCACACTCAAAAAGATTATGTCTACTACTCTCCCGACAATCGCAAGGTTGTAAGATCTATGGATGAGACCATCCTCGAAAACCAGCCTTTTCACTTTTCACATTCAGCTTCTCCAACACCTACAACACTACCTCGCACTACTGTTACTGCTACTTCTCATCTACCACCTTTACTCCCAACCTCGATCACTACACCCTTTAAACTGCCTCTTCTTCGTGTGTACACTCTCCGTCATTCTCGTTATGTCGCCCTAAGACAATTAATCTCTACTACTGATATCGTGCGCGCTGAAGTTCTGGTACCCGCATCAACCGCTCACCATATGGCAAATTATGTGTCCTTGCATCGCCTCTCTTGGGAGTTTCACAAATTTGCAACTTCTCTGTCGTTTATTTCCACCCCCAAACTTTTTACAGGAGACTCTTCAGCAACTGGGGTGGCGAGCAGCCATGAATGAGGAAATGGCTGCTCTTAGGGCCAATCAGACTTGGATTCTTGTTCCCCTTCTACCTGACTAAATTTGTGTAGGTTGTAGGTGGGTCTTTACAATCAAACATGGACCGGATGGGACAGTTCAATGACTTAAGGCTTGGATTGTGGCTCGTGGGTTCACTCAACAACATAACCTTGATTATGTGGAGACCTTCTCACATGTTGCAAAATTGAATATTGTTTGTGTCTTGATCTCCCTCGTTGTTCATCAATAATGGCAGTTGCATCAATTGGATGTCAAAGATGCTTTTCTCAATGGCGATCTGCAGGAGACTGTCTACATGCAACAACCTCCCAAGTTTGTCAGCACGAGGGAGTTTCTTGTATGTCATCTCAAAATATCTCTTTATGGTCTCAAACAGTCTCCCCGAGCATGATTTGAGGAATTTAATCAGGTTGTTCATGGTGTTAGCTTCACTCGAAACTCGGCTGATTTTTCTCTATTTACTTAACATTATTCTACAAGCACAATAATTCTTTTGGCTTATGTCGATGATATCTTGATTATGGGTGATGATGTCAAAGGACTACACATGATCAAGCAGCACTTGACCTTTACTTTTCAAACTAAAAACATGAGAAATCTCTGGTACTTTCTTGATCTCGAGGTAGCTTGGCGTCCTGATGGCCTTATTTTATCTCAACGGAAATACTGTTTTGACCTGCTTCATGATGTTGGCTACTCTGGATGCAAACCTGTTGACATTTTTATGGATGTCAATCACAAGCTCAGTGCTCATGCCTCAAACGCCGATCTACTTCCTCCGAACCCAGAGTATTATCATCGTCTTGTAGGGAAGCTTATCTATTTTATAGTTACAAGACCCGATTTATCTTTTGTTGTTAGAGTTGTCAGTCGATTCATGCATGCTCCACGGATCTCTCACATTCACGCAGTTGAGCGCATCCTTCGATATTTGAAGACTGCTCCTGGACAAGGACTTGTATACAAGCCTTTTTCTTCTTCCTTATCTCTTATTGCCTACTCTAATGCTGACAACGCTAGCTCTCTGGATGATTGTCGTTCCACAAGTGGATATTGTGCATACATTGGTGGACACCTTATCAACTGGCACAGTAAGAAGCAGTTTGTGGTTGCTCGCTCATCGGCCAAAATTGAGTATCATTTGATGGCCTCTGTTGTGAATGAGCTTACTTAGTTGGAGAGCCTTTTAAGTGACCTAGGTGTTAAACTTCCATCACCGGATACTCTCTTTTGTGACAATGAAGCTCTTATACATATTGCCAAAAATCTTGTATTTCATGAATGTACCAAACACATCGAAGTCAACTGTCACTTCATTCGGGAGAAGATTCAATTAAAGAAACTGGAAATAAAACATGTTCTTGATGTTAGGCAAGTTGTTGATATTCTCACTAAGGCCTTACCGCGTCCTCTATTCTATCAGTTCTTGTTCAAGCTTGGTGCTTCTGAGGCTCCAGTTTGTAGGGAAGTGATGAATAAACTACGTACAAAGTCACATAGCAAGGCCCAATTAGAGTCTACTACCTCTTTAGTTTTTAGTCCCACGTCTTAGAATGGGATCGTAACTCCTTCCTCTCTTCCTATATAAGTGTGCAAATACTTGTAGGTAAGTGTGTGTGAGAAATTAAAAAAATTTTGATTTATTTCTCTCATTTCCATTTTTCTCTACTAAGAGTAATAAATTTCTTCATTGTGTGATGCACTTTAGTCTATAAAATATGGTAATTCCTCGACTGAATTTTCTCATGATGTCGAACAACATAATTGAGCAAATTTTTGATGCAGACAGTGTCGCATCTTTGCGTGTCTTTATTTTACTATTATTTTCCGGATTTTCTGTGTGGCGCATGTCCTTAGCACACGTCTATTTATCGCATATGTTTTATTTACTTTATATCGCGCACATTGTTAGCGCTCGTTGTGACGGCTTATTGGGGTGATTGTCTAATAAGACCCTGAATAAAAAAATCTATCAAATTAGGTATTAGTAATAAAAAAAATCTATCAAATTAGGTATAATACTAATTAAGGTAAGCTCGGCTAAAAATATCTACTTTAAAAAGACAACTAAAATATAAAAACATAATCAAATTAATTAAAATTTGAATGACCCAGTTTGAAATAATTTGAAAACCCCAAAACAGGAACCTTAAATTTGTTTCCTTCTCTTTATTATTCCCTTCCTTTTGTTGCCCGTCCATATCAATAGACCAAAAGAAAATATTTCATTTATTTCTCCTTATTGTCTGCCATATATTAAAACTGAAACAGAGAATTTCTTCTCTGTTTATGCAGTACAGCTCGACACCTAGCGAAGCCCCAACCATCCTCCTCCCCGTCGACCCTCTACCCTCTTGAGAGCTCAAGCTTCCCCCGGAGATCCCCTCTGGGTCCGACGAAGTACTTCCTGCCGGATCTGCTCGCCAGTGAGCCACTTCCGCTCGTCTGTTGTCAATCCTGACGGCTCCTGCATCATAAACGACCGCCTGTCCTAGGTCCTCGACGGAGTCCTCAACTTCCTACCCTACCTTCGTGCAGCCACAAGCCACGACGAGGGCCATTCCCTTCCGCGAACTCATCTTCGCGTGCCTGACGGGACCGACGGAGGCCCCCTTTGGTTCTATCCATCCAATTGTTTTTTCCCGACAGCCACAGAGCAATTTGCATTCAACCACCCACTTTTCCTCTCATTCGGATTGATTTGATGTTGCACTCGTCATCAATAGGTATATCTCTCTCCAGTCCCCCGCTCACACCATGTTAGAATAAAATTATGCTTAATATTTTTGGATCATTAAAAGTCAAAGCGTGCTTGCCTTAGTTAATATTGAACCTCTTGGTCGTTAATTTGAAATCCCTTTATTCGTTTTTTATAGTCTTGTGGAAGATTTATTGTGTGTCGCTAATTACGTTCAAATGTTGGTTCCTCTTGCACGTGTATGAAATTGAGATTGATTGTTACTTTCGTTTGCTCGAGAATATCGCGCTAGCGCGACATATTTAAATGAGAAAACAAATTTATTTTATTTTAAAATTAAATCGAGAATTCCGGTTTACATCAATTTTATTATTGCGTGTAAATTTTCATTGTCTAACCAAACAACAATATTGAAATTCAAACCAATTACAAATCCCGTAGGAATTACAGTTGATCTCATTTCAAATGATAAAATTCCAATTCTTCCCAACCAAACAAAACCTTATTTATTTATTATCATTGCTTACTATTAGTGATGTATGTATTAAACTTAGCAGTGCAAGAAGGACGGATCACACCGTTATTAAGTTGTGTGATCAAGATATTTCACATAGTGAGAACTTAAATATCTGGGATCGATAGTTCAAAAGGACGGAGGTGTAGATAAAGATGTGATACATAGAATTCAAGCAAGTTGGTTGAAGTGGAGAGGCGCATTAGGGATCTTAAGTGATTGTAAAGTACCATTAAAACTTAAGAGTAAGTTTTACCGTACTGCAATTAGACCAGCGATACTCTACGGTTCGGAGTGTTGGGCAGTGAATTGTGTACATGAGCAAAAATGGGAGTAGCGGAGATGAGAATGCTTAGGTGAATGTGTAAACATACGAGACTAGAAAAATTAGGAATGAACGTATCAGAAATAAGACAGGAGTGGCACCAATTGTAGAGAAAATGCGAGAAGCTCGACTAAGATGGTTTGGACGCGTAAAAACAAAAGCACTAGAGGCACATGTTAAGCGTTGTGAGAGTTTAGTCACTAGGCATGTTAAATGAGGGAGGGATAAACCAATAAAGATTTGGAATGAAACTATAACGAAAGACATGATATACTTAGGCATTAGTGAGATTATGACTAAAGATAGGGCACAACGACGACAAAGGATCCATATAGCCGACCCCACTATAGTGAGATAAAGGCTTGACTGTTGTTGTACGTATCTTGTTACTCTTGTATGAATATCATATTATTTCTCTACGTGTTTCATAGTATTTTTTAGGGTTTTAAAGGTTTATAACCCTGATAGTCATTGGTTTTTCAAGCCCGCTCGAAATGATTTCCGGTTGGCCAGAAGTCAAGGGATTTCAAGCCTATCCATATATTTTCAATCCAATTAAATCAAGCTTGATTCGGCTCGAGATCGGATATACAAACAAGCTAAAAATTAAGAGAAGATTGCTTTGAATCAGAAGGAACAAATGGGGTTCTATGGATCAGAGGAAATCGATGTTAGTTCTCTTAATTATGAAGGATTTGAGACAGAGGTTGAATATGGAAAAATTGGGGTGAGGAGGTCAATGGTTGTAAAGTCTGACAAGGATTTGATGGAAGAAAAGATGGCAGGGCGGTGAAACATGGTGTTATTTTAGGTCAAGAATTATGGAGATGAAGAGGGTGATTCCAACGCCGCCACCTACCGACTACCAGTATAAGATGATAAGACCAAAACCATACAAAGTGCTAACTGCTAAGCTATGGAGCCGTTCCACAAAGACGGGATAGATTGCGGAGCTCATGAATATTTTCTAGGAATTTGAAGACTAGAACCGCAAGAAAAACTGGTATTCTGTCAAAATTAAAAGACATTTAAATTCAAGAAAAAAATATATGGAATAAGAATAACTAACAAAATAGTTAGCATTAGTATGCAAATAAGGGCACAGAGGAAATTAAGGTTGTGTGGCTGCACTGTTTAGAAATGAGTGGCATGTAACACCTAAATAGCCAAGTCAAAGTTCATAATCCCGAGGGACAAACTGAAATCACAAAGACGATCCAAGACAAGTTCCTATGTGATTTTACCCATGATTATATCCCATCTTCTAAAAGAAGAAATGTGAACTCTAATACCCATGTTTCTTTATAAGAATCAGATTCTGTAAAAGAAAGAGGGCAGCTTATAAATCGGTCTAGTAAATATGATGATGTTCATCCATATTATCTAGTCCCACAATTAAGTTCATAATTGTCTGAAAATTGCAAAAATCCCAAGGGTTATATCTAATGACAACGATAACCACATGAAACTCAATATTCCTCAAAACTAAATGGTGTTTCTGTTCATTTCAATTTTGCCATTAATTAGGCGATGGAACGAGATTAAAAGAAATCCAAAACCTGACATGAGGTGGGGATGCATCAATGAACTCCTAGACCATGTAAACAGTAGGTGTAGTGTCAGGAAACATCTTATCTAGATGACGCATGTATGCAGAGTGATCCAATAAAGTTAACAAATAATAATTGAATGCATATAACTTAAACAACTATCACAATGGTTCACAGTTGATTTGAAAAGAATAAGCAAGTTCACTTCTTCGATTGGAGGGCCGTTATTAAATATGCAATAAGAATGATCCCTGCAAATCAGAATTAATCACGAAATAAGCACGCTATCATACATTCACATCCATAATTATTTAAGTGTTTCAATTTGTACATCAATGAACCCAAAACAAACTAAAAGTCACGAAGTATAGGAGCTCTAGGTGAATGAGATATTGAGATGTATATTTGGTGTTCGAGGAGCGGTGGTGGCTATCTATAGGGATGTATATGATTGTGGTGGTGGTGGTGTGTGTGTGTGTGTGGGGGGGGGGGGGGGGGGATGTTGAATGGATAGAGTAAGGAGTAATTTAGGATGTTTGTGCAAAGGTTTATTTGGACAGGAAGGGGGTTGGCTAGGAAAGGTGAGGGCTGGGAGTTTGCGTCTGCTGCTGGAAGGGAACTGCTGTTGGGAGGGGCGATCAGACTCAAAGGAGGATTGGGGGTGTCAGGTGGGGGTTGGGGAAGGTGTTTGGCAGTTGAATGGAGGAAGGGTATGACTGTTGTGGGTAGAGGTCAGCTGGTGTATGGAGCGGAAAATTTATGTGGCTGCTGCAGTAGGGAGGATTGTTCAGTGGGGATTAGGGCTATGGCGGGGAGGCAAGCAAGGAAAAGGAAATGATAAGGATAGAGATTACTTAGAAGTTGGCACCTAGGGTTGCAGAGTCCATCCTGCAAATGACCGGCGGATTGAGGAAGAAGCTCTCCAAAATCTGTGTTAGCCCCATACCAGTCTTTATGCTTGATTAAATAGATAAACCACCTGCCAAATATGGCAGGTGATATATAGATTTGAACCGGCCCAAAAACCAGTGCTCCAAAGCATCAGTTTGATCCCTATCACTCCCTCATTTAATTCCCAAATAGAACTCTCTTTAAACTCCCACATCAAACTCTCTTACCTTTCACATTTAACTATCACTAGTAACTTTTGAAGAATTCTCACCTATAAAACTAACAAAATTAAAGAAATTTAATTTTTAAAAGGGTCAGGGACAAAATGATATAATTTCCTTAGTTCTATTCTATATAAAAAGAACCAAGCGGAAACAACAATTTTCCCTAGTTTTGGACAACTCGAAAGGAACTGTGCAGCTTAATAGCATTACTCCAGATATTAACTTGTAATATGACAAGAATTCATTCCATAAAGAAAACGGTAAGGTTTGGTTCGCTTGGCTGGATTTGGAATTGAGACCTGTCCAATTCCAACTTCATTAGGAAGGAATTGAGATTACCATAGAACAAATTCCATGAAATTCAGTATGATTTTCAATTCATTCCTTTATCTTGTCACCGAACAATAAAATTGAAATTAATTCATCCAATTCCAACTCTAACGGATCAATTCCGTCCAAACGAACAGAACCTAACATATTTTGACCAGGCAAGGAATGAAAACATAAATCCTACAAAACCATACTATTTGAAATAACCTCATAAAGAATATTAGTATGGGCTCAACCAGAACAAAAATTTAGCATTAACAAGAGAATTCAAAAATTACCTATTGACTTGCAACATAGAAAGGATGGTCAAAGATCCTACAACAAGGAAGACCGTTATTTACAACCCAAACCCTTCCAAGAGAGCATCCTTCTGCGATCCCTACCTCTAACAACCCTTGCAGGTAGACTATCATGGAGTGGTTTATATAGCCCAGTATCAACATCGGAACTACTCTTTTGTTGTTCATATAGCGTATTGAAATGCAAATCAAATAGCATAGCCAGGCAACGGATTTGGTGAGCTAAAACATAGTTCTCATGGTCCACTGATAACATCTTGAGAATATGAAGATTCACCTGCAAAAAAAAAAGGAGTAAATAATAAGCCTTGCCGTGTGATGCGGAGCAGAGACGAGGACGCGTTTTGGGCCCGTTCGGGGCTGATTTGGCAACTTTCCATATTTGGCGCGCCCGGATCGACGATCGGACTCCGCGATTGCGTCCGGAACGTCGCCGCGAGTCAAAACGCTATATTACTTTATATTTTTGAGTTTATTTTGATGTATTTTAAAGGGCTAACCCACCGGCCAATCATAGCCGTTGATGGGGATGCACAAGTTTGTGTTTTCTTATAAATAGGATGCTAGGGGGCTGATTTGAGGCGATTGTTGAATTTGGAGAAAAGCTTTCCCGGATTCCAGCGATCCCTCCTCGGTGCCGACGCCGTGGAACCCTAGGTGACGACTCCTATGCCGCCAAACTCCTCCCCAAGGTAACCCCTACCCCCACCATCATTTTCCCCCTCTCCTCCTTCATTTTCAGCCACCGAAAACCCCCCAACGGCCAGCGTTTCCCTGCAGTCCAGCAACCCAGATTTCACAGCAAGTTACTGTTCATTTATGCAAATTACTGTTCATCCCTATAGTTTGAACAGTAACCCCCTTCCTGGCCACCGCCTCCTTGCTTCCCCTCTACAGGCCGCTCCTCCCCTTTCCACCGCCCTCCCTCCTCCGCTACAACAACCAGTCCAGCACCCCCCAAGGGTATATTTGCCCTAGCCGACCCTCCCTCCGTCTTCCCTTACGTGGATCCACCTCCCACCGCTCCGAAAACCCTAGATCTATTTTGATCTAGTGCTACCACCCTCCAATCCATCATTTTCTTCCGTATTCCTCTTCCCGTATCCCGGATCCGCCATCAAAACACCGGATCTATCCACCTACGCCCGGATCTATTCCCTAGTGGCCGGATCTTTCCATTTTTGGCCCGTCTCTCCTGTTTTCCGCCTTGGACAGCCACCTCGCCGCCACCGCTCCACCGGTTCCACCTCCGATCGCTTGTTTTGCATCCGACCCTTCAAATCCTCCATCGTCTCGGATCAGCCCACTACGTCGTGAGTATTAGTGGTATTGTGTTCTGTAACTTGACATTTTCATTTGGTTGTTTATCTATATTGTGCTGCGATTATAGTTATGTAGCAGTTGTTTCCTTTATGCTAATAATTGTCTGTGGAAGTATTCGCCACCGCTTGCCTTAGGCCCTCCGAGCGGAGGAAGCCGTTGCCAAATTGCTAAAATTATTTAATTGCTTCTTTATTTTGATTAACTGCGTGGTGTTGTTAATTCTCACTGCTTAAATTAATTGTCGTTGCTATCCGACTATTTCATTGCATGTAGCACTGCATGTGCATATCCCCTCACACGTGCACGTAGAGTCCTAGCGCCCGAGCACCACTAGCCTACCCCTACATCAAATTGGTATCAGAGGTCAAGGTTTGGCCATTTGCATGCTTTGTAGTGGTAGGTCATATAGAGTCATTAGGTTCATCCATGACTAATTATTGGCGTCGTTCCTCTCCTCTCTAGGGAGATTCTGAGTCCGCCTATTTCCAATCTCAGAGAGCGACTTCAGAGAAATCCTCACGTTATCATGATGATTATTATCGTCTGCGGCACACCATTTCCCGAGATCGTGTCGACCCATCGACACAACCTCACTATGCCAGAGACGATCAGTATGATGATTGTCGTCGTTCATATCCTTGCACGCGAGCGGATCATGTTGATCCTTCGACTCGACCTGATTACTTTAGGGATGACAATTATGAGGATCGTCACTTTGAGAGAGATCTTGAGTGTCAGTTTCGTACAATTTCCCCTTCCTTTGACGGCTCATCGAGTCCCGAGTCTTTCAGTTATTGGCTCGTGGATATTGAGTATTATCTTGATCATTTTGAGTTATTCAATGAGCGTCGCGTTAAGTTTGCAAAACTTAGACTTTTAGATCAGGCGAGGGCATATTGGGCTAGCGTTGAGAGGACCCGCGAGCGAGACCGTCTTCATCGCATCACTAGTTGGGTGGACATGAAGCGTATATTGTGTCAGAGGTATCTACCTTCATCGTATCGGAGTCGCTTGCTCGACCAATTATTTTCCCTTCAGCAAGAATCCATGTCTGTCGCTGAGTACAGGGATAGTTTTGATGAGTTAGTTGTGAGGAGCGATATCCGAGAGGACTCAGCGATGACCACTTGCAGATTTCGGTCTGGACTTCGATCTGACATCCGTACTAAGGTGGTTTATCATAGCGCGAAGTCCCTCGAGCAGACGTATCAACTTGCCCTTCATTACGAACAGTCTTTGATATTCGCCAGAGCTGGTCGGTTGGACCCTCACCTTGACCTCCGCAGTACGAGTCCTTCTCATACTGAGATCACCGCGATGTCTACCACTGTCCTGTCACCCACGACGGAAGTGATACCTGATACGGATTGCTCTCACCCCAGCGAGATGCTTAGCCCCGTGAGTGATCTATCTCTTGTTTCTGACAGGTCTCTTGTGACCCCGACGGAGGATGAGTCTGAGCGACCTATTGAGTATGTAGTGTTGTGCACCTTACCCACACCTTCACTTTTGGCATGTCCGGGGTTGATCAACTCTCATACCCTAGATTCATGTCTTGACACCGCACCCGCAGACCCATTCTTGAGTGTAGGTCCATGCCGCTTTTCCCTTGGCATTACCCTGAGCCATGTTACGACTGAGAGCTCAGATCCTGATGTTGATCTCGTAGTGTCTATGTCACCCATGCACAGGGACACTACCCCTTTCGATGGTACTCATCGGGATGACCTTGACCTTAGTGATGAGCCCTATGACGAGCCCCCTGTTGAGCCTCCTGATGATCCGCCATATCTTGGTGAGGTTGAGACTTGGGTGAGCCACTCAGGTATGACGCCTCTTTCATTATCATCTCTGGCCTTGCCCCAGAGACGGGACCTTGAGTGGAGCATGACATATGCAGGGCCTTCCTTGAGTCCACTTGAGTATACTCAAATTGTGAGGACCTAACTTATGACGCGTCACACTCTAGATGAGTTTTGGGACACGCCACCCGCTGAGCCACCCGATGAGTTCTTTCTTGTCTGGGACGCTTACCATATTTTAGAGTCACGACTTCTAGTCGGTGTACACGATTTTCACTCAGGTGGTCGTCTCCTTCGTGATGACTTTTCTTACACACCTCCTGAGGAGCCACCTGATGCGCTACGTTCCCCGAGAGAAATTTGGCTCTTTACGAGTCCGTATTTGAGTATAGTTGTCTCTCACGGTCATCTGAGCACTCGTCACATACGAGATGAGTTTGTCTACACTCCACCGAAAGAACCTCCTGATAGGCCACCACATTTGAGAGACATCTCAGGCATTAATAAATTTTCTTATAAGGAGTGTACCGTGTCTATCATGTTGTCTTTACATCATTTGCATTACCTGCATGAATCTGCTGAGTCATTTGCACAGCATTTGCATAATTTGCATGAGTCGGTCCGCCGACGAATATTAACAAGCAATGAAAATTACAAAGCTCATGCAGTTAAGCGAGGGCGAGAGCAAATATTTAATGTAAGCGAGAAGGTAATGATGCGAGTCCGCCCTGAGAGGCTCCCTTCGAGGCCTGCCAAGAAGTTAAGCGTGAGGCGAATGGGTTCGTACTCCATTATTATTCGTATTGGGACCAACGCCTACCAACTTGACATCCCAGCCAGTATGAGAATACACCATGTGTTTAATGTTGAAGATCTGACTCCATACTATGAACCTCATGAGTATGTGGACCCGAGCAGTGGAGATGCCCAGCCACCCCCACCCCCACTGTCGTTACCATATCACCCTCATACATCCGCACCCATTGTTGACCTCCACCCACCTGGGGACTCGTCTTCTTTGGTTTCACCGCAGGCATCACCGATCGCACCGGGATCCACCACTCGTGAGTTGAGCGTTGAGAGCTTCATGGAGACCAGACTCCACCAGTGCATTCCCACTACAGACGTTGGTAACTCTTGGGTACTTGCAGCAGAGCTTGATCGATTTGCCCCTGGACTTCGACTTCAGCACGTCCGTCTCCATTCACCGGAGATGACATCTTTTCAGTCAGGGGGAGTTGATCGGCGAGGACACTTTCCAGCAACGACACTTGGGCGACCTCTGGTGGACTTCTTCGAGTTTTACCCGGCATGCAGCAAGAGAATTTTGATCCCTATTCATCGGGAGATGAATTCTTTCAAGCCGGGGAGATTGATGCGGAGCAGAGACGAGGACGCGTTTTGGGCCCGTTCGGGGCTGATTTGGCAACTTTCCATATTTGGCGCGCCCGGATCGACGATCGGACTCCGCGATTGCGTCCGGAACGTCGCCGCGAGTCAAAACGCTATATTACTTTATATTTTTGAGTTTATTTTGATGTATTTTAAAGGGCTAACCCACCGGCCAATCATAGCCGTTGATGGGGATGCCCTAGTTTGTGTTTTCTTATAAATAGGATGCTAGGGGGCTGATTTGAGGCGATTGTTGAATTTGGAGAAAAGCTTTCCCGGATTCCAGCGATCCCTCCTCGGTGCCGACGCCGTGGAACCCTAGGTGACGACTCCTAGGCCGCCAAACTCCTCCCCAAGGTAACCCCTACCCCCACCATCATTTTCCCCCTCTCCTCCTTCATTTTCAGCCACCGAAAACCCCCCCAACGGCCAGCATTTCCCTGCAGTCCAGCAACCCAGATTTCACAGCAAGTTACTGTTCATTTATGCAAATTACTGTTCATCCCTATAGTTTGAACAGTAACCCCGCTTCCTGGCCACCGCCTCCTTGCTTCCCCTCTACAGGCCGCTCCTCCCCTTTCCACCGCCCTCCCTCCTCCGCTACAACAACCAGTCCAGCACCCCCCAAGGGTATATTTGCCCTAGCCGACCCTCCCTCCGTCTTCCCTTACGTGGATCCACCTCCCACCGCTCCGAAAACCCTAGATCTATTTTGATCTAGTGCTACCACCCTCCAATCCATCATTTTCTTCCGTATTCCTCTTCCCGTATCCCGGATCCGCCATCAAAACACCGGATCTATCCACCTACGCCCGGATCTATTCCCTAGTGGCCGGATCTTTCCATTTTTGGCCCGTCTCTCCTGTTTTCCGCCTTGGACAGCCACCTCGCCGCCACCGCTCCACCGGTTCCACCTCCGATCGCTTGTTTTGCATCCGACCCTTCAAATCCTCCATCGTCTCGGATCAGCCCACTACGTCGTGAGTATTAGTGGTATTGTGTTCTGTAACTTGACATTTTCATTTTGTTGTTTATCTATATTGTGCTGCGATTATAGTTATGTAGCAGTTGTTTCCTTTATGCTAATAATTGTCGGTGGAAGTATTCGCCACCGCTTGCCTTAGGCCTCCGAGCGGAGGAAGCCGTTGCCAAATTGCTAAAATTATTTAATTGCTTCTTTATTTTGATTAACTGCGTGGTGTTGTTAATTCTCACTGCTTAAATTAATTTTCGTTGCTATCCGACTATTTCATTGCATGTAGCACTGCATGTGCATATCCCCTCACACGTGCACGTAGAGTCCTAGCGCCCGAGCACCACTAGCCTACCCCTACATCACCGTGACTTCTTGAAAACAGCCGAGTGTAATGTTCATAGTAAAATTCTATAACTCTGTGCCATTTCAAAGTTTCACTTTTGAGAGTTTTGACAATTTTGAGGTTCAGTTTTATTATTATATATTTTAAAGGGTCATTTACTAGGTCATCCCGCTTAACATTGCATAATTACTAGGACCTCCCCTCTAGTTTACAATGTTAACATATGTGTACACAAAATATTGTTAACAATGTAAGCTTAAGGTGGAGATCTTAGTAATTTTAAGAAAAAAAATGGAAGGTCCACGCAGTTATGCAAAGTAGCAGAGTAATATTCAAAATTATTCTTATTTTAAATAATATATTAAGCTAAGGAAAGAAAGAAAATTACTTAAGTGTGACTTAAATAACAATATTATGGAACAAGAGTTTCAGTGAAGTTATGCTTAATATATATGAGTTCCACTGAAAGTCTCACTTTTCAAAGGAGCTTCAGGGAAACTACGTCAAACAAAAAGCTACAAAACTAAGCCAAAACCAAAAATATTAAATGTTATGTTGGTTACGGCTAAAATCAAACCAAAATAACCAAAACCTAGAACCATGACTAATATAGCCAGAGATTGATTATAACAAACCTCTGACTCCATTTCACGAAGTTCATTATAAGATTCACAGAGACCTTGACTACCCTCCGATGAGAATCTCAAGATAAAAATGGGGGACCTGAGAGGATATTCAATGCTGATTTGAACCTGAAAATTTGAAATTGTCTTATATTCCTAAATCATAAAAAAATAAAAGATGAGACAGGCAAATACCTTAGCTTCCAACTTAAGTATCCGCTCCTTCCCGTCCTTTCTACAAAGAACAAGATGGAATTCTTTTGCAGCATGATCTACCCATGGTTTCTCTATCACATCAACAATTTCTGTTTCCAGTTCAATGCACATTTGATCCTCCACATCGCTCTCCATATCAACTATAAGATCATAGTCATCTTCATGCCTCCCCATACTTAATGACTTGACCATTTTTGGAGGTGTGATATTCTTTGAAATCAAAGCCAGACTTCTTGAACTGTCAAAATCGGGAAAATCATTAGAACTCCTAGCTCTAGAATCATCCGGAGAGGCAGCAGCCGGTAAAGCCATTGGAAGTTCCCCATCTTCCCTTGCATTCTCTAATTCCCATGGCGGAACCGATCTTCTGTCGAGCTCAAGATCCACAGAATCTGCAGCTTTTTCAGAAATAATAGCAGATGATGAGGAATCAACAAGAGGCCCTACAGACAACCACTGTTGCAGACTACAAAGAGGGGTGTGCAAGGCCCAGGGAACATTCTCATTATCCAGCAAGGGCCATTTCAGATTCAACAGGAAATTGAGCTGCTCCCTGTAGCCAATCAAAAGACCTCAAACCTTCAAATACAAGGTACCTTACACAGAATTTGGAAAGGCATGCGGTAAAAGAAATGCACTTAAAATGACAATAGAAAGAAGCCATGGCACCATAGCTAACATATACATATAAATTAAAAGCTAAAGTGAAATGATATCCTTCTAAGAAGTACTTGTCAATTTCTTCTAGTCACCCTGCAAACATGCATAAATACTCATAAAGTTGAAGAATATTAGTGGAGCAAAGACAGATAGAAATAGTACGCTACAATAATGATCCAAAAAACATGAAGGTGATTCATTTGCTAGTTATAATGTCTTGGGAGTTGGGGCTACAAACTAATAGAGTGTTGACTCACAGAAGAGCCATATGAGCTTTCTTCCTAGACCGGATTCGTTGCAAAACTGTCTGCACTCGGTTCTCATGACGATAAAGAGAAAGTCCAGAAGATACATTGTTGCTTCTCACTTCATCCTTTGGAACTTCACCACGCACTTGGAGAGGAGGAACTTCAGGCAAGAAATCCATCCCAGCTAAATGTTGTGCCCACATGTACGGTCGTGAACTACTTTTATCGCAGAATGCTACAAAATCACTAGCATATAACTTAGCTGTCTGCATAAAAATCAAAAATTGTTGTCACAAGAGAAGGTATGCATGATGTACAGAAAGGGAAATAACTGGTGTGTATTCTTCATGAAGATAAATGAAAATGTATGTTAAAATTCATATTGAGTTTTAATTTTTAAATCACCAAGAAAATGGATTGCAGAGAACATATTCAAAATATCATGAGAGGTTAGATTATTTACACAGAAGATGAAAGCTAATTAGCTAAAGTCTATCGAATAACAAAATATACTAGAGTAAATAGGAACGATGATTACATAATATTGAGACATGCTCGCTATCCGAACTCTTGAGGGTAAGATCCCTCTAAGAGCACTTCTCTCCGAAAAGAATCAAACACCTAATATACAAAGATATCAACTAAGGCTCCGTTTGGCATGGTGGTGGCAGTCGTAAACGCATGGGTTGAATCGTCATTCATTAAGGATCACCTAACAAACATCATTCGTTTGAACATAAAAGCGGATGAAGTTCCTTAGATAGGCGTTAACGAATGACAATTTAACCCCCATGTTCATGACCGCCGCCGCCGTGCCAAACAGAGCCTAAGACTCTCGATCACTCCTTTATATAGGAAAGAGTAGGGATGCAACTTAATTATCGAAATGACACTAGGGCTATATAGATAGATAAACAGACGTGTAGGCGGATCTGGGACCTCATATTCGTATCAATACTTCACTCCAAAATCGGCCTTGTCCTCAAGGTTAAAGCCTGAAGGAGTCATCTACGAGCATTAGAAGATCCAAGTCCGTGAAATCGGGGTCATCATCTTCAATACTGATCAACAAACGCAGTTCCCTAAGAGAAAAAATTTTGTGTTGGAGAGTACAGATGCTTGCATCGAAAAAAAGGTCAATCTGGCAGAGCTCTTGGTACTCTTGGTTAGACAGGTATTGGGGTGGTGGAGGCACTGTAGGTGGATGAACTAGAGTTAGTGGGTTGATTAACGAAGGTGTAGTCAGAGGTAGGAGATCCAATCGATGGAGTGGCAAATCGAGTTTGGAAGACAGCAATGGCAGGGGAGGTGGTCGGGAAGAGGGAGGCGGTGAGGCCGCATAGAGCTCCTCAATGATGCAATGATCTTGCTCCGTGGCTCGGGATATGGTGGATGGGTTGTGGGAAAAAAAGGTCTGCATAGATGTAGGGCTGCAAACCAGTAAGGAAGTACCTCAGGTAATGATCCGGGAAGACGAATATCATGTGTGTGGCAACCTTGATGAACTCAGTGATGTAGGCTGCAACAGTGTCAGAATTACAAATAGAGTTGATGAGCCTGTACACCATTGCTTGCTTGACATGTGTCTTCGTGATTGTTAGAAAAGCCCAATTAAGGGCCCATATTTTCTCCTCATTTCTCTCTCCTTGTATTAGTCTCACATCTTGTATTAGGATTTCTCTCCTCATTTTTCTCCTATATAAGTGTATTCATACTTGTAACTATTCATTCAAGAAGTATATACAAGCTTTGAGATCTCTCTTTACATGGTATCAGAGCCAACCGGTCTCCTCCTTGGGTATCCGACCTAACCATTTTTTTAGCCGCCGCTCTTCCTTGGCTGTCCGCGCGGCTTTCCCTTAGCCGCGGCCTCTTGCGGCCTGCTTCTTTTCTAACCGCCCGATCTCTTCTGCTGGTTGCGCATGGCTTCCGATACTTCCGCTGCTACTTCTGCTCCACCAGCCCGTGCGGCTGCCACGGCTTCCAAACTCCGTGACGAGTTACGAATTACTACTATCTCTCTAACTGGAAAAAGAGATTTCGTTGAGTGGGTTCACTCGGTTCGCCGTGTTCTGCAGACGAAGGGTCTTCTTCACCACTTGACCCGCGCTACTCCGACTGCTCCCTCCGATGACTGGCTTCGCGATGATGGTCGGGTCCAGTCCTGGCTTCTAAACTCTATGGACTCCGAGCCCTACAGGATGACCATGTATCATGACACGGCTAAGACCATGTGGGAGGAGCTTCACTCTTTTTAATCTGGCCATGACAGCCTACAACACCTATATGATATCATTTCCGATCTTCAGAATCTTGCCCCGGGTGCTCCTGGCGATATGCTCTCCTTCGTGGCTAAAGCCAAGAGTTTGGTCGAGACTTGGATTCAACATCAGCCTCCTACTACCGATCTAGCCACTCAACGGAACCAGAAAGAAGTTGTCGCCATCGCCATGATGATGTCCCGAGTTCCTCCCCACCTGCATAGTGTTCGGGCCCAGATTCTATCATCCGCCACAACTCCTTCACTTTCTGATGTCTGCTCCATGCTGCTAAAAGTCACGCCTCCCTCCGAGGCTCCTCCTGGTTTTGCCCCGGCTCTTCTTCAGCAGCCTCTCCTTTCGACCCCTCCTACCCGTGGATCTTCCACTCGGGGGGCCGACCCCCGTCTCGGGGACGAGGACGTGGTGGTCGCTCTTCTATGAAATGCACCTACTGTGGCCGGGATAATCATCTTGAAGCTACCTGTTACCGCAAGCATGGTTTACCTCCTCACCTTACTACTACTACCTCTGCTGCTCTGGCTCCCACTGGGTCTTCTGCCCCTGATCCGGCCTCCACTACCCGCCAAGACATTGATGAGCTCCGCACCCAACTCCAACAGCTTCAGGGTGCCCTCAGCCGCTCCTCCGGCTGCGTTGCGTCCTTTTCTGCGGAAGGTATAACCTGTCTTTCTCGTAGTCCTTGATGGATCGTTGATTCCGGCGCTACTCACCATATTACCTCCCAGAAGCCCACAGAGTACCTACGGAAGCCTCATCCTCTTTACATCACTATGGCCAACGGTGACACCCTACCAGTCTCTGGCACCGCTGCTCTTCAGCTTACGCCGAACCTTTCTCTTTCCTCGGTTCTTCACGTTTTGTGGTCTCCTTTCAATTTATTGTCTGTTAGTCGTCTCACACACGACCTTGATTGCTGCATTACATTTTCACCTTCTTCTTTTCTTACGCAGGATCGCCGCACCCGGAGTACCATTGGTAAGGGGCAGCTGTTGAATGGGTTGTACATCTTGGATATCCCACCCACTCTTCTCTCTGTCGTCTCCACTGTTGATTGGCATCGCCGCCTTGGGCATGCTCCCCTTCCGATTCTCAAGCGGGCTCTTCCTGATGTTCCTCTGCGGGAGTTCTCTTGTGAATCTTGTATCTACGGCAAACAACATCGTTCTTCCTTCCCCCCTGCCTGTACCAGGAGTAGTACTCCTTTATCTTTAGTTCATTCTGATGTATGGGGTCCTTATAGAGTCCCCAGTATTTTTGGCTTTCGCTATTTTGTCACGTTTATTGACGATTACTCGCGTACCACGTGGCTCTATTTACTACATGATCCAACTAAACTTACCTCTGTGTTTCGCACTTTTTTTAATTGAGATGCGTACGCAGTTCGCCACCCCCCTCAAAGTCATTCGCACTGATAATGCTCACGAGTATACGGGTCGCACCTTCTCCAATCTCTGCACTGAGTTTGGTGTCATCCATCAAACTTCATGTGCGTATACCCCTCACCAAAACGGGGAGGAGGAACGAAAAAATCATCATCTTCTCAATGTTGCGCGCTCTCTTATGTTCCAAATGCAGGTTCCAATCGAATATTGGAATTTTGCTGTCTCCGCAGCCTGTCATCTCATCAACCGCCTTCCCTCGTCTGTGCTTAATTTTGCCTCACCAATCCAACTCCTCTATCCCTCCACCAACCTCACCTCTCTCACACCGCGGATCTTCGGGTGTGTTTGTTATGTCCACCTTCTTGGCCCTCCTTCCGACAAACTTGCTCCTCGGGCCGCCAAGTATATGTTTGTTGGCTACTCCCGGACTCAAAAGGGGTATGTCTGTTACTCTCCTTCTGATGGCAAGCTGGTCGTTTCTGCGGATGTCACCTTCTGCGAAAACCAGCCCTTCCACTTACCTTGCCCCACCTCGTCTTCTGCTCCTTCTCTTCCCCGACTTGCCGTACCGGTCACGCCGTCTTCTCTGTCGTCTTCTTCCTCCTCTCACAACGCCCCTCCTCGGGTTCCTCCACCCCTTATCCGTGTCTACTCTCGTCGTCCATCCAAGGATGCTCCCGTGCACCAGCTCCCCGCTACCAGCGATACCTCGGCTACGGCAGATCCAACTCCCGTCTCTACAGCTCATCCCTTGCCCAACTACGTCTCTCTCCATCGGCTGACGCCGCTTCTCTACGCATTTGTCACCTCTCTTTCCTCTATTTCTATTCCTAACACTGTGCAGGAGGCGCTTCAACACCCAGGGTGGCGGGCAGCCATAAACGATGAAATGCGGGCTCTCTGGGCTAACCAGACCTGAGATTTGGTTCCTCTTCCTGCAGGCCACGCCTCCGTTAGCTGCAAATGGGTCTTTGTTATTAAACATGCGGCGGATGGCACTGTTGAACGTCTGCAGGCCCGCCTCGTGGCACGGGGCTTTACTCAGTAACATGACCTTGATTACGAGGAAACCTTCTCTCTCGTGGCCAAATTGAACACGGTCCGCGTTCTTCTCTCCTTGGTTGTTCATCGTCACTGGTCACTTTATCAGCTGGATATTAAGAATGTCTTCCTCAACGGCGATCTACAGGAGACAGTTTATATGCAGCAACCTCCCGGGTTTGAGACCACGGGGGAGTCTCTAGTATGTCACCTTCGGAAATCCATTTATGGTCTCAAACAGTTCCCGCGCGCGTGGTTTGAAAAATTCAGTAAGGTTGTCTGTGCTAGTGGCTTCACTCGGAGCTCGGCTGATTTTTCTCTCTTCACCCGACACCGATCAACCGGGACTGTGATTCTTCTGGTCTACGTTGACGATATCCTGACTACTGGCAACGACACGATTGGAATACAACAGATCAAAGAACAGTTAAATTCCGCCTTTCAGACCAAAGATCTGGGCAACCTTCGGTATTTTCTTGGGCTCGAGGTTGCACGACGCTCTGATGGTCTTGTGTTATCTCAAAGGAAGTATTGTATGGACCTCCTTCATGATGTCGGTTATTCTGGGTGCAAACCTGCGGAGACTCCTATGGACGTCAATCACAAGCTCTCGGCCCATATCTCTGACTCTGACAAGCTGCTTACAAATCCGAAATATTACAGACGCCTGGTTGGGAAGCTGATCTACCTTACGGTAACCGACCGGACATCTCGTTTGTTGTGGGAATTGTGAGTCGGTTCATGCACGCTCCTCGAACATCTCATCTTCAAGCTGTCGAGCGCATCCTTCGATATCTCAAGATCGCCCCCGGACAAGGACTTGTGTATAAGCCATCCACATCTCTATCTCTTGTCGCGTATTCTGACGCTGACTATGCAGGATCTATTGACGATAGGCGCTCCACAACTGGGTTCCGTACTTACTTTGGTGGACATCTCATAACTTGGCGTAGCAAGAAACAGACTGTGGTTGCGCGTTCTTATGCTGAAGCCGAGTACCGGGCTATGGTTGTTGTTGTTTCTGAGCTAACCTGGCTTGAGAGCCTTCTGGGAGACTTGGGTGTTCGTCTCTCATCTCCGACGACCTTATTTTGTGACAGTCAGGCAACAATTCATATTGTCAAGAATCCGGTTTTCCACGAACGCACAAAGCATATCGAAGTTGACTGTCACTTTATCCGGGAAAAGGTGCAGTCAAAGAAGATAGATTTGGAGCATGTTCCTGCTACAAACCAAGTTGCGGACATCCTGACGAAATCTCTCCCCAGACCGCTATACTATCAGTTTTTATCCAAGCTTGGTGCCTACGACTTGTACGCTCCAGCTTGCGGGGGAGTGTTAGAAAAGCCCAATTAAGGGCCCATGTTTTCTCCTCCTTTCTCTCTCCTTGTATTAGTCCCACATCTTGTATTAGGATTTCTCTCCTCATTCTTCTCCTATATAAGTGTATTCATACTTGTAACTATTCATTCAAGAAGTATATACAAACTTTGAGATCTCTCTTTACAGTGATGAAGGAGTTCCTCCTTAAGCGTGGGCTAAGAGAGATATCTTGAACATTTTGGTGTGTCCAATGCACCCAATTGAGCGATGAGCATTACATGAAAATTGTTATCATTTGGACCTTTGGTTGGTGGGGTGAACTGGAGATCTAAAAATTGTTCGGCGTGAACGATCCAACTGAGGTGGGTTAGTGTCGTCGAACATCGAATCTCAAAATAATGGAGATGGTTTAAATGAATGTCTCCAGCGAGTGTGCGAACCTCATTTAATCAATAATGGGCTTATAGAGGGCGACAATGGAGGAACGGGTAGAAGTGTTGGTTGATGTTGGTGGTAGTGGCCGCGAGTTCGTGAAGGAGTGACAATTTTTTTAGTCAAGCTTCCAAGTGATCTAAGAGAGTGAAAACAATGGATGTTGAAGCAGAGGCGTCTTCATCAGCGTGAATGACCATGGAGCGGGTTGTAAGCATCAAGCGGAGGAGGGCACCTCGGGGTGGGAGACGGGAGAAGTTGATGTGGGGTGGTGCTCCTTCGCGGGAGGTCTCATACGCGTTTGGCGGAGCTTGAAGTGTTGCAGCAACGTAGTTGGGTGGCTCTAGAAATGAGGAGAGGCGTTGGGGATCAATGCAGCAGGAAATGGGTGATGCTTGCATCGATGCGCATTAGGTTAAGGCGGTGATGCGGAACCATTCAAGACAGCGTTAGGGATACGTCGACCTTGAAAAAGACAACGTGGGCGCCCAATTGAGAGCTCCTGAATATGCGTCGACAAGCAAGGAGAACACGAGGTAGAGGCGAGCAAATTGGGACTTACATGAGAAGCATTGAGGATGTGTCGACCACGCCAAAGACTGAAGACAGAACAGGAAGCACGATCGAGAGCTCTATAATAGGCATCGAGTCACGTGAGTGCAAACGAAAAAATTTGTGCATGGAACCGAGAAGCGTTGGATGCAAGCTTTTGGACCCGTCGACTATGAGGAGAAAAAAGAATCGGTTATTAGACGAAACCCTAAAAGAGGATAATCTTGATGACAACTGAGACGAGCAAATCAAACTAATTGATAATGAAATAGGCTATATTAAAGAGGAACGATGAAAACATAATACTGAGATATGCTCACTATCCGATCTCTTGAGGGAAAGATTCTCTAAAAATCTCTCTCCTAAGAGAGCAAAACACCAAATATCCAAAAATGATCAACTAAGACTCTCCTTCACTCCCTAATACAGGTGAGAGTGGGGGTACAAATTTATTACAGAAATACAATTAAGGCTAAATAGGTATATAGACGAACGTGTGTGCGGAACCGGGACATCGTATTTGTATCAAACGATGGAGAAACTTGATTCGCTTTGGGTTTCTAGAACATAAAATTGTTGCAGATGCGACCAAACTGTGTAGTTGCAACCAAACAGGGGAGATAAGTGAAATATAAACTGAGCTTTCATGTAACAGCTTTTCCGTTTACTTATCTAGAGACAAGCTGATCCATCATCATAATCACAATCAACATTTTTATCTCAACTAGTTGGGGGTATCCTACAGAATCCTTCTCCATTAATTCAAGTACATTCCAACATTAGGTGTTACACCATTTTATGCATCCTTACACCCATATTATATTTGATTTAATCCCTTCTGTTTTTAATTCTTCCACATTAAACTACCAGTATTATTACTATATTTCATTACCTCCGTTTTACAGGATCAAACCACAAAAAATTGTGAACCTTCAATTTCAATGCCTAATTTAGAAATAAATCAAAATATTGCATGTGTACATATATATAAGCAATCATGCACGGGTTCCCCCGTGCCCCAACGCAACAATACGTATGCCGTTCTTCATCCCCATAGAATTGTCTCTCCAAATACAAAACTTAATAAAAATGGAGGGAAAATGATATACTTTTTAAAATAAAATAAAAACACAAATTAAACTTAGTTATAAAATTAGTTCTTAAAATTATAATAAAAGGGGATAATTGAAAAGATGAAAGTTTCAACAAAGAGTATTTTGTTCATTATATATAGTATATATGTGTGTGATATTTAGAAAGAAGCCAAGAGAGATAGAGAGAGAAATTTTCAAGCTGGAGGGCTGATTAATAAAGCATTAAAACATAGACAGGAGTCACCTCCTGAGTAATAAAAAACTAGCAGTCAGAGGGGGAGCTCACCTGATGAGGAAGTTCTGTGCCTGTGTCATTGGGAAAAAGGTTGCATAGTGTATTCTCATCAGATCCTTGCTCTCCATCTTCAACTCCAACACATACAACATTCAACTTAATTAAATACTCAAACTTCAGAGTCATCAATTTTGGAGGTTTAGCCTGCGGATCTTCATCGTCAAAAACATGTACAATAACTTTAAGTGGATGAGTCTGTAGGATTCCTCCATGGTCTCCAACTTCTTTGTGCATATTTTTCTTTGGCCTCTTTCTTCTTCTCTGACCATCTTCCTCTTCCTCGGGTGGATCATCCTCCAATCGGTTATTTTCTGTATTTGTTGACGTTCCTGAATCATGCTATAGTGTTACCATTGAACTCTGAAAGATTGACCATATGGACTAACTGGGCATGCTTACATAAACATTTTCATGATGGAAGCTAATTAATAAACTCTACCCCTTATTGATGCTAACTCAATGTATAAATGCAACTAACACAAAAGGGAAGGGAGAGGGATGGAACAAGGAAAAAAATCATACAATAGGTCAGTCTTGTGAAATGTCATATTCATGTGCCTTCCATGATTGCATTGTATTGTCTATAGTACATATTAAGTAAAGCTAGTGAAATGTCATATTCTTGTGCCTTCCATGATTGCACTTGTATTGTCTATAGTACATATTAAGAGATTTTTAATATTTGGTGATGACATCATCAAACTTATCACAATCACCCAAATGTTCTGACAACATTAGTATCATTATATATTAAATTAAAATATAAATAAATAAATAACAAATGGAGGGTGCGCCCCGCATGCGAATCGTGAGGCATCTCTGAATACCTAGCAAAGGATAAGTTTTCGCAAGACAGGGGATAACCTCCGGGCAGTGCCCCCCACCCCTCACCTTAATTGTCGACTAAAAATAGTACACATTGTAGCGGGCGGACGGAAGTTCAAATGTAGCGGGTGGACGGAAGTTCAAATGTAGCGGGAGCTCATTTTAAGATTTAGTGACCTTGCTTACCTTCTTCAGACCACGCTTAACAGTTGGTTGGGGAGGGAGAGTTTGTGTACACTCTTGGTATGCGTCAGGACCACCAAATTACAATACAACATCTTCTCTCTTCGTCTCTTTCCCACAGTGGTCGCTAGTGATCAACTAAATGTTCGATCATCTCATAGTCCAAACTTCTAGCTAGTCAAGATCCCCAGTTCCAACATTTTGATGCGGTGAGTGTATACTTTGACTTTAGAAAAAAGAGATCGCAAGAGACACTGATTGTTCACAACGACTCTAATGTTGGGCGAGTCTCAGAGAGATTAGGACAAGTATATGGCTCTTGAAGATATCCTGATGATGCCAGATGATGGGGGGATTTTGCAGAGTTAGGCCACAACATGTGCCGCAATCATGAAGACCACGCCACCCACCGATAAGACCAATGTTGCACACAGATGACCGGGGAAGGAACCCGCAATCAAGGACCATAAATACCTCGACCAAGTTCACCTGACGCAAGTGTTGCAGCTCTGAGACATCTCGTGTATAAACATGAAGATCATCCCTATCAACCTCACTATCAAGGAGTGTCGGTTTTTATCACCTTCCAAGGGAAGGCCCGAGATTGGTTTCACCAGTTATCGATGGGATCGATTAACTGTTGTGAAGATCTCTATCGCAGATTATTGCTAAGGTTTGCAATAAATAAGAAGAGGAAGAAAGGGATGCAGACCTTGTTCAACATCAGGCAAGGTCCTCGCAAGACCCTATGTCGCTATATCGACAGATTCCAGGAAGAGATTCTGGGGATCCAAGAGGTCGATAATTATACCCTTCAACTCGCCCTGATGTGTGGGTAGTGGAAGGAGTTGTTCAAACTAGCGGTCAGTTGTGACACTCCTTGTTCGTTCAATGTGTTTATAGAATGAGTGAATCATTTTATAAAGGGTGAGGGCATAAACAGTGAGTTCATAGCCTCACTAACTCGATTAACTTAGGGGGAAGACCATCCAAGATCTACGAGGTATGGGCGAGATAACACAGGCAGGAGGCTCGAAGAAGAACGTCGTACAATGCGGTAGGATGGTCGCTATCAGGGAATGGGGAAGGCTGGCGAGCGATGAACCCTGCTATCCAGCGAGGCCTCCCCTGGAGACCTCAGCCTCATGGGCCTCAAAATTACTTTGGATTGGATCAGTGTTACTCTTACGATCGTCGCCAAGGTAATGACAAGAGGGGTTGCAATTTTCCCTCTCACATAAAGGCTATGAAAATAACCTAATGGCAGGGAACTCACATGTTTTCTGGCTTGGCGCCCTCACCACCATCAAGGTACCGTGTTGTATTGCGACTTTCATGAGGAGAAAGGAGACAACATCGCGACCTGTCGTGGATTCAAGAACCTCGTGAAGAGGATGGGAGATGAGGGTAGGTTGCCAAAGATCATGTTGTTGGGTCACAGGACATGGTCCAAGAAGCGATTGGAAGAGTTCTTGATTTGGTCCTTGCTAGACCTCCCTGCAAGGGAGCGCGAAGATGTTGGCATAGAGGCCCACGGAAGGCCAGTTTGCACTTGGTGCACAGGCGATACATCATCTCGGCCTCATAAGACGCCAGTTTTATAGACAACATCCTCTTCTCTTCCAACAACATGTCGAACCACGACAATCCCTTCCATGATGCAAACTGTGATAGAAAATCTCATCGTCTCACGGACTAAGTTATTAAAGGCGCAAGGCGCACCAAAGTGCAAAGGGGTCCTGCAGCCTACGCGCAAGCGAGCGCCTGAGGCACGTGAGGCGCCAGGCGCACCAAGCGTGTGAGGAGACCTTAATTTGAAGCAAAAATTGATAGAGACGCCACTATTACAAAGTCCTAGAGTAGGAGAAGACCTCTTCACATACCTTGAAGTCAAGGCAGAGGTGGTGAGCTCTGTACTAGTAAGAAAAGAGGGGAAGAAGCAATTGCTTATCTGCTATGTGAGTCGGGTGCTGAAAAGTGCAGAGACCTGATATTCCATCATGGAGAAGATGGCATATACCCTCATTATCTAAACAAGGTGGTTTAGGCCATACTTCCAATCTCGCACTATCAAAGTTGTAACGGACCACCTGATGCGCAACATCCTGGAAAAAATCGAGTATTCTAACAAATTGGCAAAGTGGTCTATACAACCATGGGAGTTCGACATTGCCTACTTGCTGCAAATGGCTACCAAATACCAAGTCGTTGGGGATTTATTAGGAAACTTCACCATCAACCAGAGAGTTGGAACGAGACATGCACCACCCATAGGATGGACAATGTATGTACATTAAGCCACAAGAAAGTAATTTTTTGAGGGGTTGGTGTGGTCATGGTAAGCCACAGCGGTGTGAGAATTGAACAAGCAGTGTTTCATGACAGCAAAAAAATAAATGGAGTAAGCGCGGATCACAGGACTACAAATTACAAAAGAATTGGAAATTGAAGATATCCAAGGCCAGAGAATAACCTCGACAATGTTATTTAGCAAAGATAAAATAAGAGGTCGTTGTGTTTTGATCCTTCAGCATTCGACATGTGTCGATAGGAGAGAACATGGTGGCGGATGAATCGGCACAGAGAATTGGAGGAGTGGCGACTGAGCTCTTCCGATAGTCCATCGACGAAGGGAAGCTCATGGAGATCAATAAGAAGTGGTCCTGGATCGACTCTTTTGTTGAGTTCCTAACCATGAGAGTCCCTTTGTTGAGGATAAGAAATGCTTCAAGTACGACTACTTACTTTGCAATGAGGACCTTTATTGAAGGGCACACTCGACAACATTAGTAAGATGTGTGACAAAGGATGAAGTGCCTCGACTCTTTGAAGAGGACGAAGAGTCGCTCCTTGGAGAGACTCATTCAGAAAAGTGTGGAAGTCAACCGGGAAGTCGAACTTTTGAATAAAAAAAGGTTTTAAGGCAAGACTACTTTTGGCACCCCATTTGGAAGGATACGGAAGAGTTTGCTTGGAAATATTGAAAATATCATAAATCACAACATCATGCTCCCATTCGGTTGCAACCAGCACAATAATTAAGGTCTATATCAACACTCTGTGTTACGGTCACGCGCGCCGACGAGACGCGCACACGTCGACAAGACGTCGTGGTGAGTCTACATGCGTAGGAAGGCAGTGGATACTATCCCACCGGTCATGGAGGAAACCGTCGATGTACGATCTATTTGATTATTTTTATTTCAATGTTGTTTTGGTTTTTACTATTTTCAGACGGTATTTTGTTTTTCGCACACCTTTACTATGAAGGGTGTTGTATGTTTGTATTACGGTTTTATCTTTGGATGAATAGATTTTTAGGGATGCTCCCTAAGCTTTCTTCTCTACCCTTATCACTCTCTTCTCCCTCACCACCGTAGGCCCTCCCCCTTGCTGAATTCCTCTACGGGATTATATCACTCTGGCCCTTCGTAATATGAGAGATGGATTTCTTTGGACCCTTCCCTCAAACCACCGGCCAATGAAGATACATTTTAATCATCATCAATTACTCTACAAATTGGATCGAGATCAAGGCTCTAGCGAAGACGACAACTCAGATTGTGAAAATTTTCACATTAGAGGAGATAACATATAGGGACAACATATTGATGACTATCATCAACGATAACGACCCTCAGTTCGCAAGTTAGGGACACGTCGAATTTTTCGAACAAATAGAAACAGATATGGGCTTCCGTAAATGCCATCAGGTTATGAAACATTAATCTTCGTTGAATTTGAAGTGAGAAGTCATCGGGTTGTTGCAGTGAAGAAAGAGATGAAGATTGGCGGGTGGAGAACAAAGAGGAATAGAGAATCTCTCTTGACCTCATGGAAGAACTTTGAGACCTCAACGCTGCTCGATAAGAAGAAACTAATCGAGCGATGTTCAAATACTTTGTTATGGTCCCACACGACCAATCATCTACATTGTTAATAATTGTCGTTGTGTATTCAAGTAAGGTGCCTTTTATTAATCAAGTCGATGTACGAGTCTGTTGTGTTTTATCGTTTTGTGTTGTTATCTTTATTTTTGGGTATTTACAAGAATGCCACTTTGTAAGTCTTTAAATAGACTCATTGGGTCATTGTATGGATTATCAATCAAAATTAAGAAAACTCTATTTCTCTCTTGAGTTCTTTTCTCCTCCTGCAATTTCTAAGGTTAGGGTTGCGCGTAGCTCCCCTTCTTCCTCCCCCTCGCATTCTCCACGGGTTGGCCCAGCTCCCCTTGTATCTCCGCCAACGAATCTCCAAAATAGGCATGTAACATCTTGGAATTAAAGCTTTTTGATCCTCCACCTCAGCCGAAGCCATTGCCATCAACCTACTCACCCTAGACGCTACTTGCCACGTAGTCGACACTCTTCCCAACACAAATCGATGCTCTTTCCACCGGGCATCGCAACTTGTAGTCCCTCGTTGAATCCTGCTTTTGCACGATGTCACCTTCTTCCTTTCGCACGGCATCGATCCGCACGTATTGATCTGTTGTTGTCTATCCCGGCTTTTTTTTGCTTCCATTGTGGTCGGCGAAGCCTATTGCCTACACTGCCATGCAGAAACGCACGCCTTCCTCCTTCGACAAGAGGAGGGCAACCAACTACTTACCCTATGTTTGTGATTCCTCTGCAGCGTGTAGGTAGAGCTCGACTCTGCCTTATCGTTCTGTCATGCTCTTTCCCAGGCTGGGTCGCCAACCCCATCACAACCATTCAAGCATTGTTCGAGCCTTGCCACACCTAATTGAGCCCTTGTCGAGTCCCGCACGTGCCATCCCCTCGGGAACAATTGGGAAACTGGTTATCGCTTGAACTAATAAATAATTTAATTAATTGAGTGATTCAAAATTGATTAAATTAATTATTATTTGTTTGCCCCTGCAATTAATTGAATCCCCAATTAACTTAACGTGATGAAAAGCTCAACAAGCCACTTACCGTCCGTTCAATGCTCAAGCAGTTACTGGAGATGTCGGTGTCCTATGATGTCGCGCTTGTGTGACTCACAGTCAGCATTGACCGCCGTTTCGGGGGTCTGATCCCACCACAGCCATCGTCGATGCCACTTGCACTTGAAGAAGTCCTGTCGTTCTCAACAATTCTTGTCGCTCAACCAACGCCTCTGGTAGTTTCCGCCGCGCAGTTCACACAACCGGTATCATCGCCTCCCAGCCGAGTGCTGGTGCCGCCACAATTTGTGTCGCCAGCGGCCGTCCTCGCGGTCTCCATTATCTAACCTCTGCACTGACCACTTGCTCCACCGGCCCCTCTGGAGCCATTATTTCAAACAACCGCCACCTAGTTGATGCAACCGCTTCTTATTGCTGCAACTCACCTTCATCTAGTGCCTCTGACTCCCTCGTTTGTATGCATTCACCGGGTACACCTCCCCCGACTCCTAAGCTTCTGTCTGACGGTCTTTCTTTTGTGCATGCCTCGGCCACGTCCTATCCTTGCAGCCTCTCATGCCTATTGTGAGCACACTGTCGGTCCACCACTCTTTACAGTCGCCGCAACGACAACACACTATTGGGAGTTGTTCTGGGAAGAAATCAAAGAGTCGGATGATCAAGTCGTAAGTTTCGTTCGAGCTTGAGAAAAGCTCATTTGAAAGACGGGTGAGATTTTATGGTCCCATGCGACCAAATTTTGGGTCGTTAATTAGTGTCATGTATTAATGTTAGGTGTCTTTTATTAATCGAGTTGATGTACGAATCTATTGTGTTTTACTATTTTGCGTTGTTCTCTTTATCTTTGGTATTTCCACTCATGTCATTTTGGAAGTCATTAAATAAACCTCGAGTCATTGTATGGATTATCAATCAAAATTATGAAAGTTCCATTTCTCTCTTGAGTTCCTTTCTCATCCCTCAATTTCTAGGGTTAGGATTGAGCACGGCTCCCCGTCTTCCTCCCCTCGCATTCTTCATGGGTAGAGCTCGTCTCCCCTTGTATCTCTGCCTTCACCGTCAACTCCAACAAAGCTCTAAAATAGGCATGTAATACACTTCAACAAGCACTTTTGGATCAAGTAATTCCGAAAAGGTGCTTGGTTCTGAAGAAGGTTGATGCAAACAGGAGATTCGTCATAGTTGGAAAGCTCAACCCAAACTGTGAGGGACCCTTTATGGACCAGGAAGCACTGAAGAATGGAGTCTAACGCCAAGCAATCTACGAAGGTAACGACGTAGGCAACAAACTGAGAGGATAAAACTTGAAAAGGTACTCTGCGACACTCCCCCCCCCCCAAAGCAGGGAACAATCATTGTAATAAGAAGGGACCGAATACATTACTTTCCATCGCAAGGAATTTTTTCTCCAACATTCACCCCGTCAAGGACCTCGCTGGCACAAGTGAAAATCTGACAGCATCCCAGAACTATATGGAGGCCTTGCACCCTAGAGTGTCAATGTGTCATAATGCCAACATTCGCCTCGCAAGAGACCTAGCAGGCACAATCGAGAATCTGAGTATCCAAGACAATCTTGTGCCATCGAGCACCACGACATCAGCTTTCACCGCGTTAGGGATCTCGCGACAAGCGAGAACCGGGTGAGCATCCTAAATTTATTCGAAGTAAGCCTCGCTTAGGGCCTCGTCGACAAAAAAGAGAACATGAGTGTACCTCAGATTCATTTATTTAGTCATTTTTGCAATGGCAAATCAACTTTTATTCTCCATCCCACAGAAGCCTCACGCTTCGAGATCCTAACCTCTTGGGGTCTCGTAAGCGTCCACTCGCAGATCTCGCCAATTGTATCTAAAAGAACTTATGCATTGCCTTTTGAAGATAAGATAAAACCTTCGAATATAGAGTCTCCACGCAAGCTCTCTCAAAACACGTCCTAAGAGCAGACCAATCTTGCAATAATAAATCAGCTCAGAGACATGCAAGAAACTAAAGAGCCTATCACAGGGAGACATCGCAAAACAATATACAATACAGAGTAAAAATAAACTTGCATTTTTTATTTTATTTTCAGTGTTAGGCCATTTTGCTTTACAGCCATACAGGACATTGTGGCATCCGACGGAACAACAACAATGCTCAAGCCTTTATCCCACTATAGTGGGGTCGGCCATATGGATCATGTGTCGACAGTGTGCCCTATCTTTTGTCATAATCTCAATAATGTTTAAATACATCATGTCTTTCCTTATAGTTTCATTCCAAGTCTTTATTGGTATACCCCTCCCTCGTTTAACATGCCAAGTGACTAGACTAGTAGACTCTCGCAATGCCTAACAATACAGAGTAAAAATAAACATGCATTTTTTTTTCAGTGTTAGGCCATTTTGCTTTATAGCCATACAGGACATTGTGGCATCCGACGGAACAACAACAATGCTCAAGCCTTTATCCCACTATAGTGGGGTGGGCCATATGGATCCTTTGTCGCCATTGTGCCCTATCTTTCGTCATAATCTCAATAATGTTTAAGTACACCATGTCTTTCCTTATAGTTTCATTCCAAGTCTTTATTGGTATACCCCTCCCTCGTTTAACATGTCAAGTGACTAGACTAGTACACTCTCGCAATGCCTAAAAGGTGTCTCTAATGATCTCCTTTGTACGTGTCCAAACCATCTTAGTCGAGCTTCTCGCATCTTCTTTGCAATTGGTGTTACTCCTATCTTATCTCTTATACATTCATTCCTAATTTTATTCAATCTTGTGTCCACACATCCACCTAAGCATTCTCATCTCCGCAACTCCCATTTTTGCTTGTGTACACAATTCACTGCCCAAACACTCAGAACTATAGAACATCACTGGTCTAATTGCAGTACGGTAAAACTTGCCCTTAAGTTTTAATGGGTACTTTACGATCACATAAGATCCCTGGCACGCCTCACCACTTCAACCAACCCGCTTGGATTCTATGTGTCACATCTTTATCAATACCTCCGTCTTTTTGAACTATCGATCCAATATATTTAAAACACTCGCTACGGGAAATATCTTGATCACCCAACTTAATAACCAATTCATCTGTCCTTCTTGCACTACTAAATTTAAGCTCCATATACTCTGAATTTGCCCTGCTCAACCTAAAACCCTTCTTTTCTAAATTCTCTCGCCAAGATTCAAGTTTTGCGCTTACACCCTCGTGCGTCACATCGACCAAAACGATATCATCCGCAAACAATAAACACCAAAGTATTGCTTGTTGGATATGTCCGGTGAGCTCATCTAAGATAAGGGTAAAGAGATAAGAACTCAAAGCTGAACCTTGAAGTAAGCCAACAGTGATAGGTAATTTTTGTATTAATCCTCTGGAAGTCCTCACCCTTGTCACTGAATTTGTATACATATCTTTGATTATGTCAATGTATGATACATTTACACCTTTCTTTTCTAAGACTCTCCATAAGATATCTCTTTGAACTCTATCATAAGTCTTCTCAAGATCGATAAACAGCATATACAAATCTTGTTTTCTTTCTCGGTAGTTGTCAATGAGTTTCCTCAAGAGATGTACAACTTCCATGGTCGAACGCCCTGGCATTCGAAGGAAATTCAAAAAATAAGTCACAAGTTCATTAAAAAACACAAAGTTTCTCAAAGGTGAGGACTTTTGCTAAACACTGAAGGACTCGATGGCTCAAAGACCTTGCCATCCTAGCTTTTCTCGCCCTCCCTATCCTTACGTCTATTGTTTCTCTCGCGGGACATGGAGTGTCTGGAGTTGGTCAGCGAAGATGTCAGGGATGCAATTGAGATGCTCTGATCAACTTCAGAAGAACCTCCTCTAGGCGGCAATTCAGATGCTCAAGAACTAACCAATGAGGCTCGTACAATCTCACCAGTATGCCTCGCCCAATATGGATGTTGATATCAAGTTGAAGTTCGACATACTCGGCCTCTGGCATCCAGCCAGGTAAAGATGTATTTGATTGAGCCTCACGGCCTGCTTTTGAAGCTCCTCAATCTCGGCATCCTTCGTTGTTGATATCTTGGCGGTGCTTTTTTCAAGGTCCTACAATGAGGAGGAAGTCAGAATAAATAAAAGATGGAGAAGCACTCGAAACAATTCAGAGATAGGACTCAAAATACCTCAATCGTATTATCTGTGGGCTTTTTTGCCTTCTCCATCTCCTTGAGACCGACATTGAACATCAACAACAACCCTCCTTCCTTGTGCATCAGTTTGGCATGTCGCAGTACCGCGTGAGATGCCTGGCGAACAATGTGTCATCAGGAAAACACGCATATCCCTGATTATCTGATACTTATAAAAACAACTTGTTTGAACGTCGAGGTTCGTTGGGTGACTTTTGATGGCAACGTGGTGGTTTTTCTAGAGTGCATGAAGTGGCTTACGAGACTAGGTCAATAGCTGCAATAGAAGAAGGTCATGTGTATCAGAATACCCTGAGTCGGAATAAATATGACTCACAAAATCCATCAACATGAAGCATCCTTGGGATCGAAGGTACGCTTCTCGGGCACGAGATCGGTGACAGGAGGGGTTTTGTCATGTGAGGCTTGTTGTTTAGAAGAGGTCGTCAATGGAAACAGCGTTTCTTCATCACGACGTCATCGTTGATGAGCTCGATCAGCGAAACCATTACTTTGAGAAAACAGACCAATGAGATTTTAAGCCCATTAATGCAGTTGCAACATAGGTAGATGATCCTCACTAATCGAAGCCCCTTAAGGAGCAAATCTCATTGGGATAGCAACAGCTTGAGAGAACTGGGCAAATGAGATACTTTTCTGCTTCCCGAGCAAGGATGGGGAAGATCGCTTCTTTGGAGGACATAATGTCGGGGGAGGGGGGGAGTTAGGAGGGAGGAGGGGTGTTGATGGCGAAGGAGAAGTCCTTATCAGAACCTTTTAAAAATGAGGAAAATAAATCAGCAGGCAAGAAGTTGCAAATAACGATAGAGGATGACACCAAAGGAGGACCTAGGTCCCCAACATCGATCATAAGCTTTGTGAGAGCCTCGGAGTCGGAGGTATCATGTTGAAAGAAGGATATGGCCACGTCTGGTCAGTTACCTTGGCGAAGCAAGAGTCCTTATCGAGACCTCTACAAAATGAGAAAAACAAATCAACAGGCAAGAAGTTGCATATAACAACGAAAGACGACATCAAAGGACCTAGGTCCCCAACTTCGAGTCGGAGCTTTGTGAGAGCCTCAAGGTCAAAGGTATCATGGTAGAAAGAAGAATATGGCCACGCCAGGTCAGTGACCTTGGCGAGACCGGCCTGCTACAACAGCTATAGAACAACAAAAAGTCAGTGAAAACATCATCTCCAGGACTGATCGCGGATAATGAAATAATCATCTAACCAATTCCCAAATATTCTCGCCAAAGCTATCAGCCTTGGGCAGTGGAGGCCGTGAGACCTTGATGTGAGGACTCGATGGCCTCGCCAGCTCATCGGCAAAAGGATTGGAGACTTACACCCGCTTATATTCTAAGCAGGTAGGCTTCTCGCCTAAGGATTCGCTCCAAGATGTTTCGCTCGAAAAAAGTGGGAATCGAGTGCAGGTTGACCTGTATTCTGCAAGATTAGAAGGAAGGCAACTAGCGAGTACCAAGGCACTGAAGAGGTAACAATACAGGAAGCCTCATCAAAAGACCTCATATAAACTAGACCTCGCATGCCACTCGTAAGGAAGACCTCGCAAGGGGCAAGTTTCGAGACGAGACTGGAGGTGACCACCAGATTGTCCTCCCCCCCCCCCCCCCACACACACACAACGGTTATCTATAAATACAACTCAGTGTAACAGATGAAAGGCAGTTCAAACACAACGAGATTAACCCATTATAAGATTCTGTGTGCCCATTATAAGATTTGGAGACCTCATTTGTCTTCCCCGAACACGCACAACACTTGATTCGGGAGGGGGAGTTCTTGTGCACTTCTGGGTATACGGCAAGATTTTCACATTGTAACCTACGGTGGTCACTAGCAATCAAGAGGACTTTTGGTCATCTTACAGTGCAAACTTTTGACGATCCGAGATCTCGGTTCCAACAAGGAGAATGTGTGCTGGCTGAAAGATGACACTGCCCCCAAGTTGTGTGATGACCAGAGTGACGCAGCCACATCTAGGGGCACTTCCACTGTCAGGCACTATACACGAAAATTTAATCACTGTCGAATAATGTGTGGTCATGTGGATCTGAAGCTAGTTTAAAACAAAATTGAATAATATTATTGATAACCCTCACTCCTAAAATTACCATTTTCTGTGATTGCTTGTTGTTGGGAAAAAATTTGAGCATCTTTCACACTTCCTGTTATCTCCATGTCAATCTTCTCACCAAAAGCCTCCATTTGTGCCAGTAATTGTGAGTAAAGAATATAGAGAGGAGGTGGTAGTAGCTCAGCTGCAGAATTCTGCTTTAACTTTTTTGAATGTAAAATCCCAAGCTGATGCTGCACAGGTAAGGTTGCCTTCTTCAAAGATTTCAGATGTGATGGCAGACTTGAAAGAAACTTTTTTCGGTTTGCTATAGTCTCTACAAGACTTCTTTTGTGCTGTTCTAACTTCTCATGAAGCTTGCACAGTTCTTTCCTCTTCAAAAAGACAGATGTTGCTTAGTATAAAAAACAGTATATAGAAATCATATCAAATGAAGAAGATATAAATCACAATTGAAGTAACTAAGAAGATATGACAAAGTTCAAAGAAAAAAGAGACAGATGAACAGACATTTGGAGAAAAGTTCAAAAGCATAGTTCTAAGAAAAATAAAATGATACACCGAAATTGAAAAATAAATATAAGGATGAAACAAAAAAATCTGCATATCACCTAAAAAATGGCAGTGTGTTATATTTCTCTCGATTTTAGAGCTCGAAATTTGGGAAGCATTCAAACACTCATCATTTGAACTTTGTCAAATGATGAGTGTTTGAATAGACATTTGGAGAAAAATTTAAAAGCATAGTTCTAAGAAAAATAAAATGATACACCGAAATTGAAAAAATATATATAAGGATGAAACAAAAAAAATCTGCATATCACCTAAAGAATGACAGTGCTATATTTCTCTCGATTTTAGAGCTCGAAATTTGGGAAGCATTCAAACACTCATCATCTAATTCATTCAATCAATTGAGAAACAGGTAAACTCAATATGAATGCTAATACAATAAGAAATTGGCCGGGGTGTGGGAGGTGGGATGGTGGTGGGATCAGGAATGGGGAAGGTTGAACAACCAAAGCGGAATCATGGCTAAACTAATTGCAAGATCAATCGCTCGACGATCTTCAATCAGAACAGGATCTCTTAATGATATTATTTCTAGACAATTTTCTGAAAATGTACCATGATCAATAAATCATGATGGAAGATGATGGTTGAAAGAGAAATTTTAACGGTGTGATTAGATTGTAGGTGCACCCAATTGTGGCATCCACCACCGCCTCTGTTGTTTCTCCAAGACATTTTATTGAAGTAAACCCGTCAATAGATGAAGCTAAAGCTCTAAACCTAACATTCATAGCGATCATCCTCTTTTATTAACCATTCCATTTGGTATCATGTCAAAATCATTGAAAGTGATGAACATCAAGATTTTTTGTACTATTGCTTCAACTCAAAATCTATAAATTTGCTGAACAATATTGTACAGACAGATATTAAGATAACGAAGATATCTGTTAGTTACAAGAATTCCCATTCCTTGCACTTCTTCCCTATTTCTTGGCACGTAGTAGGTATTTAGGATAAAAGCTTCCAAACATAAGAGGGTCAAATTAGATGAAGTCGTCACAGTCCCAATAACAAAACATAGGAAATGAAATTTATGCATACTCACTACTCAGGGAAAATGTTACGCACGAACTAGGAAAGAAGAAGAACTAGAGGAAGAAGATAGAGATTAGGGTTGAAATAAGAGGGAAGGGAAATATCTTGGATAATACTTGCATAATCCCCAAAAGAGAGGGGTCCGGATATATATAACCCCGGACCCAAGGCCGGCCAACCAAGGGGGCCGGCCGGCCCCCATGGGGCTGAACCAAATGTGGTTCAGCCCCTTGAGCCGAAGTCTTTAAGAAGAGGGGGCTGAACCCATTGGGTCAGCCCCGTTGTCGCCTTGCATACGCCGTTGCCGCCGCTTGTAATGTTGCCCAAATAGCCTAGCCTCGTCCGGAGGCTTAACATTCCCTTCCCCATCAAAAGCCAGCTTGTCCTCAAGGTGGTAATCGGGGTAAAGCTCCCGGAACTCCAGCAAGTCCACCCAAGTATTGTGTGATCCGCGGGGAGATCCTTCCACTTGACTAACAGCTCTGGACAGTACGCCGTGCCACGACGTTTCCACTTGATCAACAGTACATCTTCCGGAATTGGGCGAAGCTCGCCTCCACTAGTAGCCTCTGGTAGAACGGGAAAGACCGGAACCGCATCACCCAGCTTCCGCTTCAACAAGGAGACATGAAAGGTAGGATGAATCTGTGAGCCCTCGGGCAACGCCAAGGTGTACGCAACCGGCCCGACCCGCCGCGTGATCCGAAATGGTCCATAGTAGCGGGGTGCCAGCTTTTGATTTGTCCTCTGCGCCACAGACAACTGCCGGTAAGGGTGAAGTTTAAGGAAAACCTCATCCCCCACCTGGAACTCTCTCTCCGTCCGATGTCGATCCGCCTATGCCTTCATACGATCTTGCGCCGCCTGAAGATTCTCGCGCAAGGTGGCGAGGGTCCGATCACGATCACGGAGTGCCCGATCAACTGCTGCCACTGCGGTACTACCTGGCTCATAACTACTCAAGGAGGGAGGTGGCCGACCATAGACGACCTCAAAGGGAGTGAGTTTGCTAGCGGAGTGATACGAAGTGTTGAAGCAGTACTCCGCCCAATGTAACCAGCTGGTCCATGTCCTTGGCTCATCCATGACAAAGCAGCGCAGGTAAGTTTCCACGCCCCGATTTAAGACCTCCGTCTGTCCATCAGTCTGGGGATGGTGAGCCGTGCTGAAACGTAATGAAGTCCCCTGCAAGCGAAAGAGTTCCGTCCAAAATCTGCCAACAAAGGTAGGGTCCCGATCGGAAATGATCGCCCGGGGAATCCCATGCAATCGAACAATCTCCCGAACAAATAAAGCCGTCACAGACTCGCCTGTGTAAGGGTGGCTCAGAGCAAGGAAGTGCCCATACTTGGACAACTTGTCCACCACCACTAAGATAATTGTTTTACCCTTCGACTTGGGCAGCCCATCGATGAAGTCCATAGAAACCGTATCCCAGATCTGATGCGGAATCTCTAAGGGGGTGAGTAGCCCGGCTGGAGAAGTAGTCTCATATTTCTGTCTTTGGCACACATCACATTTCTGTACAAACTCCTGAATGTCACGGCGCATTCCCTTCCAAAACACATTTGCTCTAGCCCGCTGGAGAGTGCGAAGAATACCGGCGTGACCTCCCGTCGGCGATGAATGGAACTCATGCATCATCACCGTCCTCCAAGCTGACTGAGCAGGAATGACCACTCGTCCCTGATAATATAGCCGGTCGTTTTGTAAGTGATAATCTGGGGCTACCTCACGAGCCTGTCGCAGGTTCTCCACAATAACCCGTAACTCAGAATCTCGTTGCACCTCTTCCTGAATCTCATCCATCGACTCCAACTGTGGCATAGAAATGTGCGCCAAGGCCCCCTCTGGTAAGCGCGATGGGGCGTCAGCCACCCGATTGTCCTTCCCCGGTCGATACTCGATCTCATAATCATATCCAACAACTTTGTGACCCACTTCTGTTGAAGGGGGGAAGAAATCCGCTGCTCCAGGAAGTGCTTTAAGCTCTGATGATCGGTCCGTATTTTAAAACGACGTCCCAGCAAGTATGGCCGCCATAGGGCCACCGCATGAATGACCGCCAGCATCTCTTTTTCATACACTGATAGTCCCAGTGTCCGTGGAGCCAAGACCTTATTGTAGAAGGCGATCGGTCGTCCCTCCTGCATCAAGACCGCCCCCACTCTCACGCCGGAAGCATCCGTCTCCACCACAAACTCCTTAGTGAAATCCGAAAGTGCCAGCACTGGAGTCGTCGTCATCGCCCTCTTCAGCGCCTGAAAAGCGGTCTCTGCCTCATCCTGCCACGAGAAAGCATCCTTCTGTAGCAGCTGTGTAAGTGACCGAGCAATCTTCCCATAATCCCGCACAAAACGCCGGTAGTACCCAGTGAGGCCCAAGAACCCCCTCAGCGCCCGGATGGTCAGAGGTCGTGGCCAAGAAATCATACTCTCGATCTTCCGTGGGTCGGCCTTCACCCCGTCAGCTGAAACTAGATGCCCCAAGTACTCCACCTCCTGTTGTCCAAAAGAAAACTTGGACCTCTTAGCATATAGCTTATGTTGCCGAAGGGTAGAGAAGACCTGAGCCACATGACGTAGATGATCCTCCCAAGTAGCGTTGTAGATCAGAATGTCATCAAAGAAGATCAAGACGAAGTGTCGCAGGAATGGCCAAAAAATCTCGTTCATATTGGCCTGAAAAGTAGACGGTCCTCCGTCAATCCATTCGCCATCACTAAGAACTCATAGTGGCCGTCATGGGTCCTGAAGGCCGTCTTATGCACGTCCTCCTCCTTCATAAGAATCTGATAATAGCCGGATCGCAAATCCAGCTTCGTGAACCGAGTCGCCCCATTCAACTCATCCAACAGTTCCTCTATCACGGGAATCGGAAACTTGTCCTTCACGGTAACACTGTTTAAGGCACGGTAATCTACGCAAAAACGCCAAGATCCGTCCTTCTTTTTAACCAGAATAATCGGTGCTGAGAAGAAACTGGTACTAGGCCGTATAATGCCTGCATCAAGCATCTCCTTCACACTGCGCTCGATCTCTGCCTTCTGCATGTGGGGATACCTGTAAGGACGAATGTTGGGCGGCTCCGCCCCGGTCTTCAGCACAATCTGGTGATCACGGAATCGTGACGGTGGAAGTGTACGCGGCTCCTGGAAGATGTCATCATACTCCTTTACTAACGCCCGCATCTGGTCAGGAACCTCCGTCGGTCTATCCTCGTCAGACCTCACCCCCAACAGAACGGCCATCAGACTACTGGACTCAACAAGCTGTTGTAAGCTGCGAAGGGAGATCTCTTTGACCGGAGAAGATCTGAGCCCTTTCAAACAGAACTGTCGCTCCCCTTGCAAGAACTCCATCGTCATCTGGTCCCAATCAAAAGTCACCCTCCTCAACTGTTGCAACCACTGCACTCCCAGCACCATATCTGAGCCCCGGATCGGTAAGAGATAGACATCCGTGCACCCCACATAGCCCTGCATCCGAAGCTCCATCGCGTTCAACACTCCCTGGCACTGTAATTTGCTGTCGTCCGCAACCATAACCTGGAACGCAGCTCCTATGTCAATCACGTGCCCCACCTTTTGTGCCACATCTGGATGAATAAAATTATGAGTACTCCCACTGTCCACAAGAATGGTCACCCTCTCCTGCCGAATCCTTCCCGCCAGCCGCATAGTAAGCGGGGGTGGATTGCACCCTTCCATGGCATGTAGGGACACACCCAACTCAGTCAAGTCTAAGTCCCCCCCAGACTCCAACTCCTCCGGAAACACGTCCTCATCAAGCTGATCCTCCTGATGCAACATAAAGACCTGGACCTTCTGGCACTTGTGACCTGGCGTGAATTTCTCATCACAATTAAAGCAAAGGCCCTTCTCCTTCCGTGCTTGTAACTCGTTCCAAGACAATGCTGGAGGCCTAGAATAGACAGGCTAAATATTACGACGCACGACATTGCCAAGTAGAGTCTCAAGATGGAGACTATGGGTTCCTTAAGATATGTCCGATGCATGGAGTCTCGCGGGTATGCAGGCTAAAGAAGCTCAGTCCGAGGAATATGGGGCCTTATAGGATCCTTGGGTGGATCAACTCATTGGCTTACAGACTGGAGCTACTGCAAGAGTTAACAAGTTTGCACTACGTCTTCCACGTCTCCTCTCTTAGGAAAGATCTAATAGCCGCGGCCGGTGTAGTAGTATGTCTTGCCGTACTACGGGTACGTTGCCTATTTAACCTTTCCTCTTGGATGCGCGACAAGCTGATCGCATGGTTCAGACTACGGGGCATGTAGGCCTGAACCTCATCGCGTAAGTGATCCTTCAGTCCTGATACGAAACAGTTGAGGAGTGTCTTCTCTTCCCACTGTACCCGGTTGGCCAACTTCTCAAACTCCGTTCTGTACTCCATCACTGTACCCTTCTGACGTAGCTTCTGCAAAAGCGCCTCAAAGTCTTCAAACTCCAGAGGCCCAAACCGCGCCGTGAAGCCTTCCACAAATTGCTCCCACGGAACATACTCCCGTTCCCGCAAAAACCACTGTGTCCACTGAAAAGCGTCGTCCTCCAGATGGAAGGACGCTAGCTGCACCCACTGAGCCTCTGGCACCTCCTGATAGCTGAAAAACAACTCAGCTTTTTGTACCCACTCCAAAGCGTCGCCCCCATTGTACCGAGGGAAATTCATCCGAGTCAACTTGGGAGCCATGTACGGCCTTTGGCCGCGTTCCCTCGCCATGCCCGGAATTTGTTGGAACTGTCCCGCCATTGGGGCCCCATGACGGAAAGGCCCGCCTTCTCCCCACTGCACCCCTATTCCAAAGACTGGCGGTTGCCCTCTACCTGCCGGTGGGGGTAACAACCCATCCCGACCTTGCCTCCAAGGAGCGTGCTCGGTAAAAGTCCCAGCCCTTCCGTCAACACCAGTTGCGAAGCCGCCACCCCTGCCGGCCATTTCCAGGCTTGCCGGCACAAATCCGGCCCTCCCCGTGCTTGCCGTGGGGGGTCCAGCCACTCCGAAGCCACCCCCAGCCATGCCGAAGCCACCCGGCCCAAAACCGCCCCCCTGATGGCTCGCCGGTCCCGATCCAAGCCCCACAGGAGCCACTGATGCCCAGCCGACCCCGCTGGAGACGCCTGCGATGTTTCCCGCCGCTCCGTAGCCCGCCGGGACAAACTCGACCCCCTGCGTGCTCGCCACCCCCGATCCAGCCCAGCCATCGCCGACAACCGCCGATCCGGGCCCCTGCGTGTGCGCTGAAGCCGATCCCGACCAGCCGACGCCGCCCCAGGCCGATCCGGTCCCTCTGTGGTTCGCCGCACCAGATCCAGCCCCCGCCTGGCTCGCAGCAGCGGGTCCGAAGCCAGCCGCCCCCGATCCGGCGCTTCCCGCACCCGATCCACCAAGTCCGGGCATTTCGGGCCTATTTCCTGTAGATCTGCCCAGTTCCTCCTCCGCCACCGCCTTGCCCTTCAAGTTTTGCGCTAATAGCGTCATGATATCGTTCAAGCGGTCGTCGATTCGCTCTTCCAACCTTTGAGTGGACGTTTTGACATTTTCTTCGATGGCGGCTACCGAATCGGTAAGCCCCATCAAATTCTCCTCTAGGGTTTCCAAGCGACCATTCTCCTCTTGCGAACGTGTAGTCACCATGATGGAGGAAGGAAGCCTCTGATGCCAAATGTTACGCACGAACTAGGGAAGAAGAAGAACTAGAGGAAGAAGATAGAGATTAGGGTTGAAATAAGAGGGAAGGGAAATACCTTGGATAATACTTGCATAATCCCCAAAAGAGAGGGGTCCGGGTATATATAACCCCGGACCCAAGGCCGGCCAACCAAGGGGGCCGGCCGGCCCCCATGGGGCTGAACCAAATGTGGTTCAGCCCCCTTGAGCCGAAGTCTTTAAGAAGAGGGGGCTGAACCCATTGGGTCAGCCCCGTTGTAGCCTTGCATACGCCGTTGCCGCCGCTTGTAATGTTGCCCAAATAGCCTAGCCTCGTCCAGAGGCTTAACAGAAAACTAGAGGAGATGAAGTCCAGTCAACCAAAATCACAAAAAACAGAACTTATTCAATCCGGTATCAAATGATATCTAAAAAAAGAGCAGCCTCTATAAAAGTAAGCTTAATTTCTATCAATGATGATACTGATGATTCGGACCTTTGACAAAAGTGCCAAGTGTTATGAAGTTGCAACATAAGGTCTGATTAAGAAGAGACCCGGGGAAATTGATATCCTGAGGTCTAGAGCTCTTATTACTTAAAATTCATTGTCCCAGAAAATTTGTTGTTCAAAAGATTGGAGAGTGAGGGATTCAGGTCATAGAATTATAGAAGGGAGAATTAATGAGACTCAATTAACCATACAAATGAGTGCTGGGAAAAAGGTACTATATGCCTATCTGGCCTATGTAAAAGAAATAGTAGTGCCTCGGGGCAATAAAAAAAACTATTCACCCGATGAGTGTTGTTCCAAGAATAAACAATGAAAGCATTTATTATGTTGAAATGGACAAATATGGAAAGTATAATGGGAAAAAAGTTTTAACCCGCATAGCATACTAATGGACATCTTCTCCTGTTAACATATAACTTAAAAATAATGCCAATTATATGAAGCTTATCAATGAAAGTATAAATCCTTTTATGTGAATCAGGTTTGGCATATCCATTACTCCAGTACAAGATACGTGTTCTAGACTCTAGAGGACAATTTTCACTTCCTTATACCAAACCGTGATCATATGTAATTTCATGAATATATATATATAGAGAGAGAGAGAGGAGAGGGAGAGAGGTATTACCCCCAACACATGCTTATTTGTCCAATGTATAAAAAAAATAGTGTCAGTAGTAAGAAAACAATGCTTTGTAGGAGTTTTACCATATCTTTACAAAATAAAATAAAAAATCGCTGGTGACTTTTTGTTAACCAAAATGATATTCCAATAGCTTGAGATCTAGTTCTATCTCCTTAGAACACTTAGCCAACATATATGCTTATAAGTATTTTGTAATCTTGAGTATTGTACCTATTGTTTGACAATACTAAGTTGTTCTTATAACTCTATGCAATTGCTATACAAAATTGGGTGAGAAAAAAATAGGAGCAAGGGACATGGTGTTATTATGGGTGCCTCAAATTGAAGTCTTTAATCTTGTCCGTCATTTTGCCTGATGAACAAATGGATGGCCTTGATCTTTTTTGGGTCTAACAGGCCGCGGATTAGGTTAAAAAGGGAGAGTCGCTATTTGGGGCCGGTTGGTTGTCGACAGACGTTTTGGAGAAGGAGAACCTGGGTGATTTTGAAGGGGCCGCCGCTAGTTGTCTGTGTAAGAGGAGAGTCGCCATTTTTGGTCGGCGAAAGTGGTGAAGCCTGAGCGATTCTGAAAGTGGTGAAGCCTGATCCAGGAAGAGATCGAAGCCTGGGCAAGATCGGAAGATTCGGGGCCTAGGCAAGCTCTATTCGGTTGGAGATCTAGTAAAAGCTCTATTGTGACAGAAATCTGGTAATAGTTTCCTACTCCCTCTGAGACTCTTTGCTGGTAAAATTCTTCACCTTGGTATTTGGTGTTTTTCGGGTATAGCTGGCACCTTGTATTCCTCTGATTTTCTTGATAGTGCAATCCCACTTCCCGGCCATGGACGTACCCAAGCATCAAGGGGAACAACATAATCTCTGTGTTTGTACGTGTCAATTTTCCTTGCGTGTTGTTTTTCTTTTTGGTGTGACTTGTTTGGTTTGATTGCTATTATTATTATCAAATCTGTTTTGGGCATCGCCACTGTTGGTTTTTGCTGGTTAATTGTTATAACAAACCGGTATCAGAGGCAGGTTGCGATTCACGATGTCCACAGCGAAATTTAAGATTGGTAAGTTTGATGGACTATAAAGCAATTTTAGTCTTTGCCGCATCAAGATGAAGGCACTGTTGACACAGCAGGGTTTGCACAAAGTCTTGCTCGGCAAGGAGAAATCGGGGATTAGTGAGGATGATTGGGATGATCTAGATGTGCGAGCACTTAGTTCGATTCAGTTGAGTCTTGCAGATGACGTCCTTAGGGAAATTGAAGAGGAAAGCACTGCAAAGGGAGTTTGGCAGAAATTAGAGAAGTTGTATCTCACCAAATCACTCAAAAATAGACTCTATTTAAAGCAGCGCTTGTATATGTTCAGGATGAAGGAAGGTACTCCTATTAAGGATCATTTGGATGAGTTTAATCGAATCATCATGGATTTGAAAATTGTTGATGAACCAGTAAAGGATGAGGATCAGGCCTTGATTATGCTATGTTCTTTACCACCGTCCTTCGAGTATCTTGTCACTATTTTGCTCTATGGTAAAGACACTATTTTCATGGAGGATGTGAAGTCTAGCCTGTACTCCAAGGAATTGAGAAAGAAGGTGTCTTGCAGCGATGTTGATGATCGAGCGACGGGTTTGTTTGTAAGAGGGAGACCATTTGATAGAGCAGAGTCCAGTCATAGGGGCAGATCACATTCATCGGGAAAGAAGAAGGGCAAATGCAATTATTGCAAGAAGCCTGGGCATTGGAAGAAATAATGTCCTAAGCTCAGAGAGAAGGAAAAGAAAGAGCAGAAGGGAGGCAAAGTTGTTGTCGGTATTGCAAAGTGTGCAGTCCAGTCAGATTCATTATTAGCAGATAGCACAGCGGAGTCAGATACTAATTTTGAGCACATTTCAGATGGGATGCATACTGTGTTGGCAGTTACTGAGAGCAGTTCTTGTCAAAGTACCGAGTGGATCCTAGATTTTGGATCCTCATACCACATGTGTCATCATCGGACGTGGTTTACCACTTATGAGGATATTGATGGTGGTATAGTTCTAATGGGCAACGATGTCGCATGTAGAACTGTTGGGATTGGATCGATTCGGCTTAGGATGTAAGATGGCAGTGTGCGCACCTTATCTGATGTTAGGCATGTACCGGATTTTGAAGAAGAATTTGATGTCTCTTGGCGCTCTTGAATCTTTGGGATGCAGATTTTTTGTTATAGATGGAGTTCTTATGGTTTCTAAGGGTGCCCTGGTCCTGATGAAGGTCCAAAAGCGAGGGAACTTGTATGCTTTGCTGGGCAGTACAGTGACAGGTTCAGCAGCTACAGTGGCTTCATCCAGGGTGGCAGATGATGATTTGGCTCAGCTTTGGCATATGCAGCTTGGGTATATGAGCGAGAGAGGGATAGCAGTTTTGAGCAAATAGGGTTTGCTTGGTACTCAGCAGATTGGATCATTGGAATTTTGTGAGCACTGTGTCTACGGCAAGCAGTGCAAGGTCAAGTTTAGTGAGGCATGCCATCGCACCAAGGGGACAGTGGATTACTAACATGCTGATCTTTGGGCCCCGCAGAGGTTATCTCATTAAGAGGTGCTCAGTATTTCATGACACTGATTGATGACTTTTCCAGGTTTGTTTGGTTATATATCTTGAAGAACAAGTCTGATGCTTTTGATGCTTTTGATGCCTTCAAAAAATTCAAAGTTCTGATTGAAAAACAAACAGGAAAAAAGATCAAGAGACTGAGGACAGATAACAGGATGGAGTTTTGTAAGACTGAGTTTGAGGAGTTTTGCAGAGATGAGTAATGCAGGACGGCGCGTAGGGCTTGCGTGCTTGTCGGCTTTTCTAGGAAACCCTAAAAACATGTGATGATTAAATTAAGGCTACGTTTGGGAGGACTTATTTTCACCGGTCAAGCGGTCACAACCGCATGAATCGGGTCTTAATTATGGTCCGATTCATGCGGTTGTGACCGCTTGACCGGTGAAAATAAGTCCTCCCAAACGGAGCCTAATTTTGCAAAGATTTTGATAGTGCATTGCAGATACTTTGAGAAATTAAGTAACTTTTTTGAAAAAGCACAAATTAACTATTTGGTTTCAAAATTGAATTTCCTTAAAAAAATGGATCAACTCTAAATTCAGAGAATGGAGTTCGCAACTTTAGCTTTGTTCCCCTTGTCATAGCAAAACGGAAATCGTGAACTCCAAATACGTTTCCATTTGGAGTTTCGACGTAACGTTCGCTGACATAATTCGGGCGAAAACCCAACGATGAATCTAATTAACCTAAGAGAAAATTTAAACGCACGCAAAGGAAGAGAAATAAGCAAGTTGCCTACGGAAAGAGATGTACTTCCGCAATCGAAGTCGACGGTGATCCCGCGAGGAATTTCCTTGCCACCTTTGATGTCCCGCTCTGAGGTCGGTCGCTGTCGCATACGAGCACCAAGGAGAACTTTCACTCACTCTCACACGAAAGTGGTTCCACGGAATCTCAAACACTCAATAATGTAAAGAAGCCACAAACTAAACAACCTAATTTCACTCACTCTCACACCCAAGGTGGATCCACGAAATCTCAAGCACAAGAGATAATAGTTCCTCTCTTATAATCTCACGGCAACCAGAGGATCTAAATGTCATTGTTCACTAATTCTAAAAACACAGCTCCTATTTTATAATTCAACCTCAACGAAACTCCTCATGTTCAAAGGTGGTTCCAATAGGAAGAACAAAGCTAGAAAAAAACTAACAAGAAATCAATACTTCGGCCTCTGTCAATGGGGGCATTCAACAACAATCCAGCATCACAAATTAATATTCTCCAATATTCAACAACTCCTAACTCTATCAGGAAGCACCATACAACAATCGAATATTCATCTTGAACCTTCAAGAGGAAGCATCAGCTAACATCTCAAAAAAAAACTCTTACATTCGACCACTCTCCAAACGGGAAATACACAAGCAATCATCAAATCATTCATCAACATCATCATCTACCCTATCACACCTGTTCATCTTCCCTGACATCGGAAGGCAAACAACACAGCCTATCAATGTTCAATCAATCTCACAGAATTCATATATTCAACAACCAAAACATTACAGAATATCGATCCCCTTTATATAGGATTAAGAAAATGGAAAAGAAAAAAATTCTAACTGATAATAATAAGAACCTCCATGAGCGGCCAGGGAAGAACGTGAACGTGGCATTGAAACCATCGGGATATGGGCTCGTGCAGGCTCTAGAAGGGACGGAGGCTGCGCGACTTGTAGAGAGGTTGGATCGTGGGCAGCCACGTGATGCTCGCACCCCATGTAGCCGTAGAAATCGGGACTGAGCTGAGCCCTAACTATGCTGGCCGACGAACCGAGGAGAACGATTCACTGCTGGTTTGGGAGGAAGAACTGGATGAAGAAGGAGATAACTGGTCGGCTGGGAAATGTCCTAATCCGGCTCATACAAAGGACTTAACACGCAAAATTATATATATATATATATATATATATATATATATATATATATATATATATAATTATAGTATATATATATATATTTGCAAATACAATAAATTGCAAATAAAATGCAATAAAAAATGACACAAAATGCACAATAACACAACTTAAATATGCAAATCTCAAGGCCGATAGAGGTCCGAGCGAGCACGGCGTTGGTTACTTTTGCGACGACCTGATCTGGGCTGGTCTCCACCAATGAGGGTATTGTTAGACATCATACAGTAGTCAGAACCCCTCAACAGAACGGTGTAGCGGAGAGAATGAACCGGACTCTTATGGAGAAGGCAAGATGCTTGTTGTCAAATGTCGGTTTAAACAAGAAGTTTTGGGCTGAGGCCATTTCCACCACATGCTATTTGGTGAACGGGACACCTTCTACAGCCATTGATTGCAAGACCCTCTTAGAGATGTGGACAGGTCATGTAGCTGATTATAGTGGACTGCACATATTTGGTTGTCCTGCCTACATGCATGTGAAGGAGGGCAAGTTAGCACCCAGAGCCAAGAAGTGCATCTTCATGGGCTATGCAGCAAGGACGAAGGGATACGGATTATGGTGTCCAGAGAGTTCCAGGTTGGTGATCAGCAGAGATGTCACATTTGATGAGAGTTCTATGCTCAGGGGGGTCTAGGCGATCTGAGAATGCGGGTCAGGGTCAGGATGCTCAGGAGAAGGTGGAGTGGTCTGATGGGTCCTCCGTCTCAGAGAGGATAGTCATAGAGCAGCAGTTTGGAGAGTTGCGGAAAGAAGCTACACAGTTGGATGATGTACCAGTTGAACAGCCACGCAGCATAGCGAGAGATAGGCCTAAGAGGGAGATTTATCCTCCTGGAAGATATGTTGACTATTCTGAGATGGTGGCCTATGCACTCTCAGTGGCAGAGATAGTGGAGTTTGAGAAGCCTTTGACACATGCCGAAGTTGTTTCAGGGCCAGAGGCTGTGCAGTGATTGCTTGTTATGCATGAGGAGATAGAGTCTCTTTATAAGAACCGGACTTGGGAGTTGGTTGAGCCAGTGAAGACCCGGAGGACTGTTGGGTGCAAGTGGGTATATAAATGAAAATCAGGAATATCAGGTGTTGAAGAAGCTCGCTACAAAGCTCGGTTAGTTGTCAAGGGTTTTAGTCAGAAGGACGGTGTTGATTACAACGAAGTATTTTCTCCAGTTGTAAAATATTGTTCTATTTGTACTCTGTTGTCCTTAGTTGTTTTAGAAGATTTGGAGTTAGAGCAACTAGCCGTGAAGACAACGTTCTTACATGGAGAGCTTGAGGAGCAAATTTATATGAGACAGACCGAGGGCTATGTTGTTGCTGGTTCTGAATATCAGATTTGCTTGTTAAAGAAGTCCTTATACGGACTTAAGCAGACACAGAGGCAGTGGTATAGATGGTTTGACACATTCATGAGGCGAGTATGACAGTTGTGTCTACTACAAGAGGTTATCTGATGGTTCTTTTGTTTATTTGTTACTATATGTTGATGATATATCGATTGCTGCCAAGAGCATATCAGAGGTCAGCAGATTGAAACGACAGTTGAGTGGTGAGTTCGAGATGAAGGATTAGGGAGCAGCACGACGGATATTGGGGATGGAAATGTCTAGGTATAGAGCATCTGCCAGCTGGGAGATTATTTCTGTGGCAGAGGTCTTATGTACTGAAGGTTCTAGAGAGATTTTCCATGCAGGGCTCAAAGCCTATTAGCACGTTGTTAGCAGCTCATTTTAGACTCTCGGCGGCATCAACACCACATTCAGATGATGAGTAGTACATGGCTCGAGTTCCCTACACCAGTGCAGTAGGAAACCTTGTGCATGTTATGGTTTGCACCCGTCCTGACATCTCACGGACCGTCAGTGTAGTGAGCAGGTATATGGCTCATCCGGGGAAAACACATTGAGAGGTCGTGAAGTGGTTCAACAATATTTGGCAAGGACCGTTGACATTGGATTGTCGTTTGGACGCACCAGTTCAGGAGATCAGGTCGTTGGTTATGTCGATTATGATTTTGCAAGTGATTTGGATCGGAGAAGATCTCTGATTGGATATGTTTTCACCCTAGCTGGCAGTGCAGTGAGCTGGAAGGAAACTTTGCAGGCTACGGTTGTGTTATCTACTACCGAGGTGGAGTATATGGTCATTGTTGAAGTTGTGAATGAGGCATTATGGATGAGTGGTTTGCTATATAAGTTGGGAATTGCTCAGGGAGTTACTTTTGTATACTGTGATTCTCAAAGTGCTATCCATTTGACTCGAAATCTCATGTACCATGAGAGGACAAAACACATAGACGTCAGATATCACTTTATTCAAGAGGTTGTCTCGGAGAAGCAGATTGATGTGCAGAAGATTGGGACAACGGACAATCCAACGGACATGTTGACGAAACCAATTCCTGCTGCCAAAGTTCGAGCATTGCTTGAACTTGATCGGAGTTTGTAGTTGAGTGTCATTGGGCACTTGTCGGGAAGAGATTTGTTGTGATATGCTTTAATTATGGTTGCACTATCGTGTACGTGAAGGTACTTGGTGCAGAGGATTTGTGACAATTTGAGCCAAGGTGGAGATTTGTTGATATGGGTGCCTCAAATTGAAGTCTTTAATCTTGTCCGTCATTTTGTATGATGAACAAATGGATGGCCATGATCTTTTTCGGGTCTAACAGGGCGCGGATTAGGTTGAAAAAAGAGAGTCGCTATTTGGGGCCGGTTGGTTGTCGACGGGCGTTTTGGAGAAGGAGAACCTGGGTGATTTCGAAGGGGCCGCTGCTGGTTGTCTGTGTAAGAGGAGAGTGTCGTCATTTTTGGTCGGCAGAAGTGGTGAAGCCTGAGCGATTCTAGAAGTGGTGAAGCCTGATCCATTCTAGAAGTGATGAAGCCTGATCCAGGAAGAGATCGAAGCCTAGGCAAGATCGGAAGAGTCGGGGCCAAGGCAAGCTCTATTCGGTTGGAGATCTGGTAAAAGCTCTATCTTGTAAAGGTTTCCTACTCCCTCTGAGACTCTTTGTTGGTGAAATTCTTCACCTTGGAATTTGGTGTTTTTTTGGGTATAGTTGGCGCCTTGTATCCCTGATTTACTTGATAGTGCAATCCCTCTGTCTGGCCGTGGACGTACCCAAACAGCAAGGGGAACCACGCAATCTTTGTGTTTGTGCATGTGAATTTTCCTTGTGTGTTGCTTTACTTTTTGGTGCGATTTGTTTGGTTTGATTGCTATCATTATTATCAAATCTGTTTTGGGCATCGCTACTGTTGGTTTCCGCTGGTTAATTGTTACAACACATGGGCCAATAATGATATACACAAGAAAGTGGCAGTCTCCAACATTTGTTGGTTGTTCTCCGCGTTCATAAACATAATACCAAACTACTGATAATTTAAGCAGATGTAGAGGATAAAGAATGCAAAAGAGACACCTGAAAAAGCTCATAATTGAGTCGTTTCAACATTAGATCATGAGCTTCATCGCTCGCCAGAACTTTCGACTTAATATCTTCTGGTGCATTTTTGAAGTACTCTTCTTCTGGAACAAGTTCTATATCAGGATACTTGGATCGAAAATCTCTGCACGTTTTGATGGCTTTCAGGTAATGATTCTTCTCATACATCAAGTTATGAAGCTGCAGCGTTGTGAAATCCACCGGTGCCTTCGCAATCTCCGTTTCAGCCTTTATGCGGTCTTCTTCAACCAATATTGTCCGATTCAACTTCAAGAACAAACATATAATCAACTATGAATCCAGGAAAACATATAATCAACTACTAAATTCTAATTCTAATTAAATTGCAGTGAGATTTTTTCAGTATTAAGCACTGTAGGGGCCGCTTGGATTGGTAAGGCAACTACTACTTCAAGAATCCCGACTGCTGGGGTTCTAAGAGTAAGGAAAGTCTAACCAAACAATGCCAATAAGAAGTTGCAGAAAATGAGGTTCGAAGAGATAAATCCAACCCTAAACCCATGCCCTAACCTGGCGGAGAGTGATGAACAAGAGGGACATTTGTGTGCTGAGCTCCCGGAGCTCGGACTTGGGTTGGCTTTCCTTCTTCATGAGGAGAATCTTCGTTGCAATCTCCACCACCGATCTACGTGCCTCGTCTAGGGCTTCGTGTGCCGTCTTTTCGCCGGTCGGCTCCGCCTCCACCCCCATTTCTTTGCTGGCTTCCTCAGTTCAATTTCGACCTAGCCGGGAAGAAGGGAGGTCGGATTTTGAAGCGACTATGATATCGGTCAATTGGTTTCGGCGGTGACAAAAGCAGTTGTAGGCATTGCTGTCCAGAAACAGTTTGTTAAAATAATAGTGACAGTACTGTTCAAAATGAATAAACAGTTTGCTAAAACAGTATTGAGTTTCTATTACACTTAATTATAAAAAAGTATTGTTACACTAATTAAAACAAATTATTACAAATTCAGTTTATTAAAAATAATAATACAAATTAGATATCATAATGCACCAATCCAAGCATAAAGCATTTTTTTTATTTTGAATTGATCAAAATCTTTCTTGTAATTCATTTCGTGAAAATATTAAGCAAAACTAGCAAAAATAATTGTGAAAAATGTAAAATTATAATTAATATTTACTATAGATTTAATTTAATTTAATGATGATAATAATAATAATCATTAAATAATAAAATAATGAAAGTAATAATAACAGTATATAATATTATGTATTATATTAGTCATGGGCAAAAAATCATACGGGCGGGGTTTGGCCCAGTCCGATCGGGCCCGGGCTTTTTCTCAATCAGGCTCGGCCCGAGCCCAGTTTGAATCTGATCGGGCCGGGCTCGGGCTCCCTCTCAAAAGGGGAGCTCGGTTAGGCCCTTCAGGCCGGGCCGGCCTGAATTCAAAAAACCAGCCTAAACAGGCGGGATTTTAATCCCGCCGGGATTCAACCCCGCCTCATCATTGAAAATCCTGTCAGGCGGGATTTTTTTCCTTAGCCCGGCGTCGGGCTCAGGCTAGCCCGACACCCGGGCTTTGCCCGACCCAGCCCGGGCCGGTCAACCGGCAAAATTGGGGTCCCGGTAAGGGCCCCAAGCCCGGCCTTGGGCCGGGCCCGAACGGGCTTTCTGGGCCCGGGCTTTATGCCCATGACTAATTATATATGATATTATAATATATTATATATTATATAATAATAAGGAACTGTTCATCTTCTTGTTTGTTCCGTCCCTCCCTCGCTCCTCATCGATGGCTGCTCCCTCCCTCGTCAAAGCACGGCTCCGCTTGTTGAAACCGGAAACCGGTCTCCGTGGAGTTCGAGGTCCCAAAAGAGGGGTGACCGCGCGCCTACTACACTCATGTGAACGATCGAGGCTCTAAACTAGGAACGTAAGGGACAGGCCCAAGGTCTCAGCGTGGAGGTCCCACCACACACCCGGAAGACTAACGAACTCTTCCCCTCCTAAGCCAAATGCTGAGCTAATTGGGCACCTTTGGAAGGCTCTCTTGGCCGACCAGAACCTTTAGGGAGGATCTCAAAATCCACTCCCTCTTAACTAAAGATGCCACCTCGGGTTTGTGCAAAACGCCCTTTAACTGTCCTCCTAGTAGCATAACCTCGCCTAGCAGTTCTATTTTTCCGCAGCACCCTTTGGACCGCCACCAACGTAACACAAACCTTCAAGGACTAGCAAAAACATTGCGGGCATCTCAAATTACAGGAACGCACGTTCCATACCTCGGCACGCAGGCCGGCAACATAAACAAAAAAGGTCTTCTAGGGCCGGCACAAACTTGGGCTTAAGCCCGCTGCTTTCCGCTACATAAAGAATGCACAACTTCCTCGGAGTCTTCTCCGGGAACCCCAGAACATCACCAATCCGGCTCATACGTCCGGATGGGCTTCATACAGCATGCCTGAACCCGTACTCACGCTTCCGGGTACTAAATGAAATTAACTGCGGGGACGTACATGTCAACCCGTCAGAGAGCACCCTTCCCCCACTCGTCGGTGGAGAGGAGCCTCCATGCAAACATGTAAATTTAGGGCTTCACCTGCCCGAGTAGAAATTTCGTTACCCTTGACGCGTGTTTTGACGAAGGTTCCGGTGGCCGATCTCCCTTTTAGGCCGAACCTTGCTCGAGGCGGCGATGGCGGCGGCCGGCCTTCCTTCTAGGAATGACAAAATAAATATCTCTTGATGGTCGACCTTGCCGGGTGAAGTAGATCTCCTCTTTTGCTATATTCTCCATGAGGGCCGAGCCTCTTGCCGGCGGGGGGAGAGAGGAAATCCACATTTCCGGCTTGGTGTATGATTCGAGCTCCGGCCGGCATCGGGAGAGAAGCTCCCGGCCGACGTAACTTCAAACGGCTGACCTTGACTCCATGAGGCCGATCCCGGCTGAGAGAGGGATGATTAGGGCCGATTCATGCTCCAATGGGTCGGTTATGACCATAGGCGGCGGGGGCGAGAGAGGGGGAAGCAAGGCTCGGCCAACCTTGCTCGATCCAGGCGACGACGAGAAAGGGTGCTGCACTCCTCCTTGTTTGCGGCGGCCTGGGCAGAATATATTAGGAGGTGGCTCGGGCAACACCTCCAGGCGGCAGCCTTGACAGGAGGTGGAAAGGGAGCTCGGGCCGCACCTCCCGGCGGCGGCCTGGACAAGAGAGAGGGGCGGGCGGCCGGACATTTCCCCCGAGAGAGAGAGGCGGGCGGCTGGGCTGCTGCTTCAGGAGGCCGGGGAGAGAGGGAGGCGGGCGGCTGGGCTGCTGCTTTTCCTCTTCCTTGGCCGAACCCTAGCAGGGGGGTAAAAAGAAATCCCGCTGCTCTCTTTTTCTGCTCCCTCCCGTGCCCCCCCTTTTTCTTTTTGCTTTTTGTTTTCTTTTCTTTTTTCTGTACCGCCCCCCCCCCCCCCCACCTGCACTCTCTCCCCTTCTCATATTATATATATATATAATATAATATATATAAATATATTATATTATATGATATATATATATAACATAATATATACAAAATAATATATATGTTATATTAAAGCCTACGCACATGAAACCTTCGCGCGCGCGCACGAGACCCCGCACGTCTTCGAACGGGGCTGCGCCGAAACATCGCTCGTAGCACGTCTCGAGCCCGCTCCCTGGGGAGGATCCCACTCGGCCGGGTACGGGGTTGTACACAATCCCCGCTCTTTTCGAGGTTGTCCAAGCTCGAAAAGAAATGTCCAACCCCAAGTACTCGGCGAGTGGGTTCCGACTCAAAAAAAGTTTGAGAGAATTCCCCACTTGGAGATAAAAAGAGCTCCAGACCAGGGCTTAAAAAAGAATCAACTCACTATCATGAACATGCGGTAAAAACCAATCTATTTATAAAAAATCCAACCAAATCATCAACTGATGGGGAGGCCAATGGCAGTACATGTTTTGAGATGCATGGGTTTGTTATTTCAGATGGGCGTGCTTCGAATAAACACAATTACCCTGATACCTCCTAAACATTTTATGTATCAGCAAGATCAACATTAAAGGAAACAAGATCGATAACGCTACCTTTTCATGTCATGAAAGCGGATGATGTTTTTTATACGGCCGGCTTTGCAAACAATTTAACTATTTTCATAAGACATGAAACAAGTGATGTATTAATATCAGTCTATTCAGTTCATCAAAAAGAAACTATTGATCTCAATTGCGGTTTAAACTATGGTTATTCCCTTTTTGAAGAAGCATTGCACATTTTCTCGCTTTCCTATGAGATCAAACCCTTTCCAAGACCTTTTCCAAGTCCAAGTCCTTTCCCCCCAGGTGTGCCTACCGCCCTGCCCAGGCTAATGAGAGCCTGAGCAGCGAGTCTACCCGGGCCGAGCAGCACTCGGGGTCTCTTACCCCCACAGGCGAGCCTACAGACCTGCCAGCTGGATGGGAGCCTGTGCAGCGGGTCTACCTGGGGCCGAGCCAGACTCGGGGTAGTGCAAAAGTCTCCAAACAACTCCAACCACCGAGTGAACCTACAACCCTGCCAGCTCGATGGTAGCCTGGTCAGCGGGTCTTCTCGGGGTCTCCTCTCCAAAAACAACTTCAACCACCGAGTGAGCCTACAGCCCTCAGCGATGTAGCTTCCAAACACAACTCTAACCACCAGCGACCCGCCAGTCTTCGCGGGGTCTCCTCTCCAAACAACCTCCAACCGCCTCTACAGACCTGTCAGCTCAGCCTGGACAGCGGGTCTTCTCGGGGTCTCCTCTCCAAAACCAACTCCAACCACCGAGTGAGCCTACAGACCTGCCAGCTCGATGGTAGCCTGGACAGCGGGTCTTCTCGGGGTCTCCTCTACAAAACCAACTCCAACCACCGAGTGAGCCTACAGACCTGCCAGCTCGATGGTAGCCTGGTCTCCTCTCCAAAACCAACTCCAACCACAGCGGGTCTTCTCGGGGTCTCCTCTCCAAAACCAACTCCAACCACCGAGTGAGCCTACAGACCTGCCAGCGGGTCTTCTCGGGGTCTCCTCTCCAAAACCAACTCGATGGTAGTCTGGACAGCGGGTCTTCTCGGGGTCTCCTCTCCAAAACCAACTCCAACCACCGAGTGAGCCTACAGACCTGCCAGCTCGATGGTAGCCTGGACAGCGGGTCTTCTCGGGGTCTCCTCTCCAAAACCAACTCCAACCACCGAGTGAGCCTACAGACCTGCCAGCTCGATGGTAGCCTGGACAGCGGGTCTTCTCGGGGTCTCCTCTCCAAAACCAACTCCAACCACCGAGTGAGCCTACAGACCTGCCAGCTCGATGGTAGCCTGGACAGCGGGTCTTCTCGGGGTCTCCTCTCCAAAACCAACTCCAACCACCGAGTGAGCCTACAGACCTGCCAGCTCGATGGTAGCCTGGACAGCGGGTCTTCTCGGGGTCTCCTCTCCAAAACCAACTCCAACCACCGAGTGAGCCTACAGACCTGCCAGCTCGATGGTAGCCTGGACAGCGGGTCTTCTCGGGATCTCCTCTCCAAAACCAACTCCAACCACCGAGTGAGCCTACAGCCCTGCCAGCTCGATGGTAGCCTGGACAGCGGGTCTTCTCGGGGTCTCCTCTCCAAAACCAACTCCAACCACCGAGTGAGCCTACAGACCTGCCAGCTCGATGGTAGCCTGGACAGCGGGTCTTCTCGGGGTCTCCTCTCCAAAACCAACTCCAACCACCGAGTGAGCCTACAGACCTGCCAGCTCGATGGTAGCCTGGACAGCGGGTCTTCTCGGGGTCTCCTCTCCAAAACCAACTCCAACCACCGAGTGAGCCTACAGACCTGCCAGCTCGATGGTAGCCTGGACAGCGGGTCTTCTCGGGGTCTCCTCTCCAAAACCAACTCCAACCACCGAGTGAGCCTACAGACCTGCCAGCTCGATGGTAGCCTGGACAGCAGGTCTTCTCGGGGTCTTTCCATCCATCTGTTTTACTCCCATGCCATAGAACAAACCACCTGAAATTTCATTATATTAGAATGGCATAACAACATTTGAAGTATCGAAAGAATGAAAAATGCTAAGGATAGAATCTTTTCAAATCGTCACTGCTTCGGGCACGATCGAGCGGTATCCCATTCACGTTCGGGAAGTGACACCCTCCGGATTTTGGGACATTAAGTAAACACAGAGACATTAAGTAAAAACAAACAGTGAAACATAAAAGATGTTGGCATGATATATTAAATTATAAGGAGGCACACTCCTAACAAATACCAAGGCAAACTTGTACTGTATCAGGAGGCCTGAGTCAAATAAGTGAGAATTTTCAACTTAAGACCAAAGAAAGTTCAACAACTACCTTGATTCATTGTAATCACCTCCTAATTACTCAATGTTTAAAATGTTTCACAGTTTCAGCAGTTATGTTTCTTAAATCACAACCAACCAAATGCAACTTGTTGTCAGCAACAAATTAAATTCCATTTGGGCAATTAAAAGAGGATACTCAGGTCGCATGGGTGGCAGGTTGGAATGAGCTCGATGTGTAAGCGATGCGGTGCCTTGAAACATGCAAAAGCCAAGGCCTTTCACTGAGCACAACTACATCTGCATCAAGTGAGTCATCTAGAGGCACCAAAACCCAATTCGTCGGATCGCAATCAACTGTAACAGCATTCCATTCGTCAAGCCAGTGCAAAATTAACACGTTTTTGTTTTTAAATTACAACTTCCATATCCATATCAAACGTATAAATAAAGATCAAAGCCTCACTCATAGAAATAAGGCGCACTAAAGAAGTCAAACACACGAAGGTTATTGTCTAAATTGGAGTCATAAACAATCCTGAAAACCCAAAAAACCAAATATAATTGATACTAAGCTATTCACCCGAGCATGTGGTTCTAGATGAACATCTTTATTAAATGAAAAACATTTGATAAATGGACTTCTCAATGAATTAGCTCGAGAATTACTGGATGTAAGCTTCGGCTCACTTGGAAAGAAGCCATATAAAACCTAAAGGTTGAAGAGCAACTTTGGTTGTTTTGGACTTTCAAACCATGGGTATTGTATACCATCATTTTGGTGATACTTTTCATGAGAATACAGTCTGTTGTTTTGTACGATCATATGATCATGTCAGAAGTATTTTGTCATGCTAATTTAGCTGAATAATTTATATCAAAATATAAAAGGTTTAGTATTTTTTATTCTAAGATGAGCCTTTTTCTCTTGCTAAGGTAGGAAATTCATCATAATAACCCTCATCATTGAACTTATCCCAATTATTTGGCCCAGGATCTATAGTCATTAGCTTCCATTTATTCATTTTTAAGTATATTTTCAATTACCATATCTCTGATGTTACTTTTAATCATCCTCTAACACAATCATTTTATTTATCCTTCCTTCTTAACTCTACATTCATATTACATTCCTAAGTCTACCATGAGCAACTTAGCTATCAATGAATTATTTTTAATATCCAAGACTTGGAAAGCAAACAACAAAGCCAACCTAACTATTTATTATCTTATTCCCATAAAAACGCTCCAAAATGCATTGAAATTTGGCATGCTAGTCTCTCATAAAAATGTTATAAGATAACAAGCGGCGTTTAATATCAGAGTACCTTCCTGGTCATATTGCTAGTAGATATAAAGTAACACAATATGCAAAATAAAGCCATCAAAACGCAAGCCCTAGTTTCAAGATGTTGGACCTAGCCGAGGCTTGAATTACCATGAAGTTTAGAATTGAATTCAATCAAACCTATTTTCACATTATTTTAAGGAACCCAAGCCACTTAAAGTATAACGCTAATAAAACATGTTCTACGGTAGGGTACGTTGTCTTTTACTCATGAACTATTCAGTTAATATCGAAGGAGGGCATAACAAGTCAACCACCAACCCATTGTTATTTTAACTTCTCTTTTTTTTTGGGGGGGGGGGGGGTGCATCCTTGTTTTATTCTATGCAAATCAAGTAAGTGAAAATGCGAGGTTTTTCCTCATGGTGATATAGACGTCATATAAAATTGTGTAACAGGTTGTGTTGAACAAAGAACAATCAAGTCTGGGAAGATGTTGAAATTTGTAGGGTTGATACAAGTAAGTTGCATTTAGTACTTCACTTTACTCTCGCCTCCTCTTTTTTTTATAGATCCCTCACTATTTGCTATAGGTCACTATTTGCTAGAGGTCGTAAATATCTAGACGATTCTAATAAAGTAGAAACTCTTTTTCAAATTCTAATTATCAGTAAACTAAGCATTACAAAAGAAAATAAGATTATCCTGCAAGGCTGACATCATCCCCAAGGTCATACTCTGATTGGCCCAACGGTATTGAAAATAACTAAACACGATTGGTGATGTTCCCGAATTAAGGCGCGACATAATTAGATGAAAAGTCCGCTTCCTCAAACAGGTGCAAATCCTACTCCAAAGACTATGAGATTTCAACAACAACCACAAGGTGGGATGACTCAGTGTGTGAGGACCTTACATACAAAGAACCAACACATGACCCTGGTTGTCACTTGGTTCCTTGTCTATAGCCATGACGTTCGCATGAGTTCTTCTGTGCTGGTCACTCTCCACGCTCACCGCACCATAAATGTTGAAACCGGAAACCGGTCTCCGTGGAGTTCGAGGTCCCAAAAGAGGGGTGACCGCGCGCCTACTACACTCATGTGAACGATCGAGGCTCTAAACTAGGAACGTAAGGGACAGGCCCAAGGTCTCAGCGTGGAGGTCCCACCACACACCCGGAAGACTAACGAACTCTTCCCCTCCTAAGCCAAATGCTGAGCTAATTGGGCACCTTTGGAAGGCTCTCTTGGCCGACCAGAACCTTTAGGGAGGATCTCAAAATCCACTCCCTCTTAACTAAAGATGCCACCTCGGGTTTGTGCAAAACGCCCTTTAACTGTCCTCCTAGTAGCATAACCTCGCCTAGCAGTTCTATTTTTCCGCAGCACCCTTTGGACCGCCACCAACGTAACACAAACCTTCAAGGACTAGCAAAAACATTGCGGGCATCTCAAATTACAGGAACGCACGTTCCATACCTCGGCACGCAGGCCGACAACATAAACAAAAAAGGTCTTCTAGGGCCGGCACAAACTTGGGCTTAAGCCCGCTGCTTTCCGCTACATAAAGAATGCACAACTTCCTCGGAGTCTTCTCCGGGAACCCCAGAACATCACCAATCCGGCTCATACGTCCGGATGGGCTTCACACAGCATGCCTGAACCCGTACTCACGCTTCCGGGTACTAAATGAAATTAACTGCGGGGACGTACATGTCAACCCGTCAGAGAGCACCCTTCCCCCACTCGTCGGTGGAGAGGAGCCTCCATGCAAACATGTAAATTTAGGGCTTCACCTGCCCGAGTAGAAATTTCGTTACCCTTGACGCGTGTTTTGACGAAGGTTCCGGTGGCCGATCTCCCTTTTAGGCCGAACCTTGCTCGAGGCGGCGATGGCGGCGGCCGGCCTTCCTTCTAGGAATGACAAAATAAATATCTCTTGATGGTCGACCTTGCCGGGTGAAGTAGATCTCCTCTTTTGCTCTATTCTCCATGAGGGCCGAGCCTCTTGCCGGCGGGGGAGAGAGGAAATCCACATTTCCGGCTTGGTGTATGATTCGAGCTCCGGCCGGCATCGGGAGAGAAGCTCCCGGCCGACGTAACTTCAAACGGCTGACCTTGACTCCATGAGGCCGATCCCGGCTGAGAGAGGGATGATTAGGGCCGATTCATGCTCCAATGGGTCGGTTATGACCATAGGCGGCGGGGGCGAGAGAGGGGGAAGCAAGGCTCGGCCAGCCTTGCTCGATCCAGGCGACGACGAGAAAGGGTGCTGCACTCCTCCTTGTTTGCGGCGGATTGGGCGACAGAATCCTGGGCAGAATATATTAGGAGGTGGCTCGGGCAACACCTCCAGGCGGCAGCCTTGACAGGAGGTGGAAAGGGAGCTCGGGCCGCACTCCCCCCCCCTCCCGGCGGCGGCCTGGACAAGAGAGAGGGGGGGCGAGAGGGGCGGCCGGACATTTCCCCGAGAGAGAGAGGCGGGCGGCTGGGCTGCTGCTTCAGGAGGCCGGGGAGAGAGGGAGGCGGGCGGCTGGGCGGGCGGCTGGGCTGCTGCTGCTTTTCCTCCTCCTTGGCCGAACCCTAGCAGGGGGGGTAAAAAGAAATCCCGCTGCTCTCTTTTTCTGCTCCCTCCCGTGAGGCCCCCCCTTTTTCTTTTTGCTTTTTGTTTTCTTTTCTTTTTTCTGTACCGCCCCCCCCCCCCCCCCCTCCCCCCCCCACCTGCACTCTCTCCCCCTTCTCATATTATATATATATAATATATATATATAATATAATAAATATAATATATTATATTATATGATATATATATATAACATAATATATACAAAATAATATATATGTTATATTAAAGCCTACGCACATGAAACCTTCGCGCGCGCGCACGAGCACCCGCACGTCTTCGAACGGGGCTGCGCCGAAACATCGCTCGTAGCACGTCTCGAGCCCGCTCCCTGGGGAGGATCCCACTCGGCCGGGTACGGGGTTGTACACCGCTGTCCTTCGCCGGAGCAAGGCACCGCCGACCCTCGCCGGAGCTATTCAAAGAGAGCCATGGAAATGTCGTTCTCCCCCGTCCCTCGCCGGAGCACAGCTCTGTCATCCCTCGCCAGAGCGGGAGCACAGCTCCATCAACCATCACCATTGCAGATCTGCGTGCGCCTCCTGGTTGCGGATGTTGAAAACGTGCTTTGGCGTTGGAAAGCTCCGTTTAAAAGGAGCTCTCAGGAGTTGTCACGAAGCTCCGTTGAGAATGGAGTTATACTCCTCCAATGCGGACGCAACACCCAAACAAACTAGCCAAAAAAGTTTTGTTCTGATACCAACGCAATAGAGCGATAACGTGATCCAAACTGACCCTAAATCACAAATGCACCCTCATTTTATTAATCCATTTATTCTAATAAAATGAAACAGCTGAATATTTGGAGGAGGGGTATTTTGGTCTCTACAACTTTTTCGGCGGCCAAATCATTTAATTCATTTGTCGTGGCCCTACGGCAATTCCAAAGGCCAAATCAAGTAATTTGTTTTTCAAAATACTTCATATTACCTCAAATTATAGCATATTATCTCAAAATATAGCATATTACTACTCAACAATCAACAAATCAAGCATACCTGGGTTCAGAAAACAAAAAAATAATACCTCAAAATAAAAACATGAGTCCTAGTTATATGGCATATTACATCGTCCAACAAAAAATCTATCAATCACACAGTTTAATTTTGAAACCTCAATTTAAAAGACGCAAAAAATAGTCCTGAATTGCAAAATTCAATATGTTCTTCAAAAGACAAAATCACAGAAATCATAAAATCACACAAAAAAGCTTTGTAACGGTCATATAAATCCAGTGTAGTCTTCGTAACCTTTTGGTTCAGCTGCAAAAAAAACAAAATAATTATTATAACACCAATCATAAAATCACTAATTTAATATATTTATTTACTACTACTTGGAAAAGTAAAATGTGATGTTTCACTCAATGCATCTTTCTCGACGTCGGTATTTGAATCTACAACCTTCTTCCTCATCTAAATGAAAATAGAAAATAATCAATATATCTTCCAACAATGAATGTAATACACAATAAAACAATGTAATTTAGCTAACCGGTAGCTTGAATTTGGAAGTTCATTTTGCGGGCGATGTTGGTTCGTTGTTATCGAAGGATTGACCACACTTTTTTTGTTATGTTCCCACAACTCCACACCTAGAACAAGCATATTTTGTATCAATTCTATTTATACCATATTTCTTGTTAGGAAGCTCGTCTTCCTCTTTTCTCCTTGCATGCTTTGAAGGTCGTCCCGCCGTTTTGGTCGACATATTCGACGGCACCGCATCATTTAAGTTACATTGAGGACACTCACCTAGCCCGCTGATAGGATTCAACATGTGCTCATAAGCTTTCAAAAATGTAGTCTCCTTATACCAATAGTCAATGTAGTCTTCGACCTCCCTTTTATAGAAGATGCACGTTATAGCATGCATACATAGAATTCCACTAAGATCTCACTTTCTACAAGTACATTCTGTTAGATATATTAGTATATGTCTGCACGTGTCGAGACCGACTCTGAGCGTGTTTATGGGTCTGTGTCGTCCTAGGGTTAGGCTCTACGCTGGAAGTACTATATATACTTATTCCAAACTTGATAGGTGTACGAAGAATACTTTGAGCGGTGCCTCCAACATTCTCAAAGTAACCGATTAGGGTTCTGCTCATGTTCTGCGATTCCACCGCAGCGCTCTCGTCTGCTCCTATTCGTCGTCGATCACGAAATAGGCCACCGTCGTCGCTACACGCGGGAAGCCGAATAATTTCCATGTCGATCTTTGTCTCTCCCGACGCCGCCGAATCTCTATCGCGGCTCTTCTTCGACCTTTTTTCGCTCGATTGGAGGAAGGCATCTTGTTGCTGCCGAACGGTAAAAAAAATCACCGGATCGTGAAGCAATCTCCCGTACACCATTTAGTGATCGAGAAGGATCCCGCTGCCGCTCCTAATCACGAAGATCTGCGTCGATCTGCCCTCTGCGCCGCTCCTACCATAGCGGTGCTGCATCAACTTAAGGCAGGCCATTGTTTCCTCTGCAGATTCTATTTCGCCGATCTGCCGTCATTCATCGCGAGAAGACTCATTGTCGGTCAGAAAGGAGATCTCTTCCTGTGCGCCGACCTCTCTCTTCATGGGCAGATCTGAGTTTTGTGGCAGTCTTATCAATACATGGAATCAAAATCCAGATTCGATCAACAAGAAGGATTTATGCTGTCCTTTTCGCTTTTTTTGTTTGGGCTCTTTAATTTTTGTCATTCGAGTGGTTATTCCTTTCTTGGATCGAGGCCCTACAAATGGTCCTCAGTTCATGATCAGATCAAAGAATTTCATGTCGCGTCTCAAGGATCAGAATCAGGAATTTCTATTAGAAAGGATCTCCATTGATGTTTGAGATCTCATACACCAAAGCAAATTCTGTGGGATTTCTGTTTGTGTGGATCACGTCTTTGGCGATCGTGTTCAGTCAGAGAGGAGCAAAATTATTGTCTGGATTGGATCTGAAGACACTGGTTCATTGTTGGGTATTGTATCCGCAATAACCCGAATTTGAAGAAGGGCCCAGTTAAGCTAAGATGAATTGTGACTGTATTTGATGTTGCTTTTGAGTTATGTACTTGTAGGTTTTCAATGTCAAGTACACACCAATGTCAGGTTACAGTGGGTTAGTAAACACAGAACTATACAATTTAATTCCTCAGTGTGTAGACCAATGCGTTTACTCACGTGTAATCTCTCTATTGGGGTGTACTTCTATCCCAAGTACAAGAGAAGGCTCAAGGATGGTCAAGGGATAGACCCAGGAAAAATAGGAATTTTACCTAAGTAAAATTCGAGGAGTATGGTTAAGCATACACGTCGAATTCGTCGAGTATCGTCATTGATACACGCCAAATTCGTCGCGTATACTTACCAATACCCGTCGAATTCGTCGTATATACTTAGGGTAAATTTATTGAAGATATTGAAAAATCTGTTAAGAAAAATTCGCAGAGTATCGTCGTGCATACTCGTCTAATTCGTCGAATGTATCTAACGATACTCGCCGAATTCGTCGAATATGTTAAGTGATACACGTCGAATTCGTCGAGTTCAGTCGACGCTACTTCTCTAGATTTTTCCAAGTCTTTTTCGTCGAATATCAAAGCGTTGAATGCGTTGAGTTAACTCGACGATATTCGTTGAATGCTGCATATGGCGTTGAGTGAGCAAAAGGCGTTGAGTGCCACGGCATTGAGTGTGTTTAGTCATTCAGCCGATACTCGATGAATTTGTCGAGTATACCTGCTGATACTCGACGAATTCGTCGAGTATGACTCTTCGCCATGGCGTTGGTGACCAGCCGGCCTGGGATGATTTGACTAAGTCCTTTTCATCGTATATCAAGATGTATTCGACGAGTATCATTATGATACTCGACGATACTCGACGAATTTGACTTAGGTCATTTTTTCGAAAATTTTCAAAAACCAGTCACGGGTTCGGTCAACCATGCACAGTACTTTCTTGATTTCGTTTTTGGAAATATTCTTTATACCGTTAGATGAAATATCTCTATAAATACCTAAGGATATTTTTCTTAATTGTTAATCTTGCTATTGTGTTATTTTGCTCTCCGATTCAAAACGAGAATAGTTTCCAAATCAGCGATCGTCGGCTTCCTGTGCATACGCGGATTTCCGATCGGCCGACAACCGCAAGCACTGCAAGATCACATCTTCCTTGGTCTATACTTCTGGATTGCTGCCTTTTAAAGACTCCTATTCCTCCAGATCTAGACGAGTGAAGATTTAGGTTTCAAGATCTTAAAGATTTCAAGTTTCCGAGTTCTCCAAGTCCAAGATCCATTATTTTTGAAGAACGTCGGACTTAAGTTTTCAGATCTAGTGTAATATTGTTGTAACATTTATTTCCTCTTGTAGGATAATTTTTCTCCGATTTTGTAGATCTGTTTGTGGATCGAGTTTGTAAATCCATTTGTGGATCGAGTTTGTAGATCCGTTTGTGGATTGAGTTTGTAGATCCTTTTGTGGATCGAGTTTGTAGATCCGGTTATGGATCGAGTGGTAGGAGCGTCGTCTCTGAGTTATAAGAGTTGCGGCTCCGAGGTGTAAGATTTAACGAAATATGAGTTTGGTGAAGTAGCCGAATCTAGCCTTTGTGGTAGATAAGCGAGGCGGGAAAGTGGACGTACCCAACTCGGGGAACCACTATAAATCTCTATGTCTATGTGTTTGTTTTAAGTGATTTTTATTCCGTGAAAAGACACAAATATCACATATTCACCCCCCCCTCCCCCCCTCTAGGTGATTCAGGTAGACGCTAGATACTTTCAATTGGTATCAGAGGGCCGTTTTGTTCGATAAGGCTAACATCTTGAACAAGATCCATGATCTAGCTTTTAGAGATTCCGTGTATTCACCATGGACAGAAGTAAAGACATGTCCTCTATGAAGCTACCGGTGTGCACGAAGAAAAACTTTCTCATGTTGAAATAAAGAGTAAGGTTCTACATGGAAGCTACTGATCCCATGATATTTCAGATTGTGGATATCACGAAGGATGAAATTGCCATAGTTTCCGTAGATAAAAAGACAAAGAATATTATAGCAAGCGCAGTGGATGACTCTATGCTCCAAAACTTATTCCACTGTAAGTCTGCCAAGGAAATGTGGGATTGCTTAGTAGTTTTGATGGAAGGGACTGAGGAAGTTCGAGACGATCAAAGATCTTTACTGAATCAAGAGTATGAAGCATTTAAGCAAGGATCAAGTGACACTATTGCTGATAGCTTCGAAAAAAATTTCAAGATCGTCAACGGCCTCAGGAATTATGGTCTAAAATTCACTAATGGCAAGCTGAACGACAAATTTCTTATATCCCTAACAAAGGATTGGGATACCAAAGTTGTTGTCATTAGGGAGTTTAGGAAACTGCCGGAGATAGATCCTCAAAACATGTTCGGGAAGCTGCTCTCCTACGAACTTCAAATGAACACCAAAAAGAAGGAGCAGAATAGCAGAACTTCAAGCAAAGGCAAGTCAGTTGTTTTGAAGGCCAAAGGTTCTAGAAATTCTAGAGCTGTGTCACCCGTAAGGACACAAGCTCTAGATACTCCTGAAGACTCTGAGCCAAGCACGTCAGGCTCTGAGCTATCTGACGGAGAGTTCTCCCTCATTTCCAAATAGTTCAAGAAACTGCTGAGCAAGAGGAGACAAATGAAAAATCAGTCATCCTCTTCTAATTTCAGGAGATCACGTCGTGACGGTGATCGAACGAAGAATAGCTACAACAAGGAGGACATGTATAAATCAAAACCGAACAAACAGTTTTCCTCTGGCAATGTTTGCTACTGTTGTAATAAGTCAGGGCATGTGATTGCGGATTGTCCCTATAAGAAGAAGGATGGTTCCAAGAAGGAAGAAAAGAGATCCTTCAAGGAAAAGAGAAAAGAAGAAAAGAGTTTTGTCGCCAAGAAGTCGAAGACTCTAAGTAATAGTGACTCGAGTGAGTCGATCTCAGAAAATGAGGAAGCCTACTTCGGTCTTATGGCACAATCAAACGAGGAAGTGACGACTCCAAGTACAACGGGAAGGTAAATTCACACACAATACTCTCTAAGTCTGAAACGTCCACTAATGGTCATAAAGGCTATTCTTCTGATGAGAACGAATCAGAATTGATGGCTCAATACGAGCATCTATTAAATTCTTTCGACAAATGTCGTAAGGTAGTCTGAAAGCAGTTAAAAGAGATTGTCTTCCTCAAGGCAGTGGAAACTAATCTGAAGGAAGAAATTGCAAAATTACTTCCTCTCAGAGATGAAGTCCACTCCTTGAAAGAGGAACTCAATGGCTCCGCTGAGACATTGAGTCTAAAAGAAAAATATCTTGATGAGCTGGAGAGAAGCTCGCGGTGGAGAGAAAACTCGTTGAGAATTACTCTAAGCCGAAGACTATTCTCCCTCTCATTGTTGAGTTTTCAGCTCAAAAGAAGGATAGTGGTCTTGGCCAAGTGGCTGGGAAGGGTAAGGCTGCCAGGAATGCTAGCGCTAAGGAAAAGGGGAAGGCACCCATGGGTCAACCCTCGTTTAGGAAGGTAATCTTCCCGACAAACAAGTGTGAGCTGGAGTCATCCTATGGTCATTATGTTAGGCCTACTTATGTGGAGCCCAAGAATAAATACCAGGTATGGACCCGTCCCCGTGACTTTGGTGTCAGCGTGTTTAAAGCATCTTATGAAGAAATTCAAATGAAGAGTTATGATTCATATGTACATTGCCGTAATAATAAAAAGCCACAAAAAGCCAAAACTATTGTGCCTAAGGCTAAAGAGATGGAGAGCTCCTGTGTATGCTGCAACCAGGAGGCCTCCACCTCTAAGAATGATTCCCCTGGTGGACCTCAACACCAAAAGGTAAAGCAGGAGTACAAAAGGAGGTACAATAGGTTTGACTGTTCGTGCTGCGGCAAGATTGGTCATTTTGGCGCAGATTGTTGGTACAATCCTGCTAATTATGTAACCCCACGAGTTAGCAATATGAGACTGCCCACTCGTAATGTTAATGTTCCTAGTAGTGTTCAGCTGACCAGGAACCAATGACCCAAATACGTTTGAGTTCCTAAGGTAAAATGATTTGTTTTTGCAGGTATGTCCAAAGGCCACTAAAAATCTGATCTGGTATTTGCAAAGTGGCTGCTTTCGGCACATGACCGGGACAAAAAGCCTTTTACTTGAGTATACACCAGTCAAAGATGGACCAAAAGTGATCTTTGAAGGGTCAGATAGAGGAACAACAAAAGGTTATGGTATGATCTCCAATGGAGTAGTCTCTTTCACAGACGTGACTTATGTTGAAGGATTACACCACAATCTTATAAGTATAAGTCAACTATGTGATAAAGGCTATATTTTTGAGTTCTGCAAGGATAAGTGTTTGATAAAATCATCTGCAAATTTGGAGACGGTCTTAACAAGCACTCGGAGCAGAAATATTTTTTGTTTGAATTTTCTTTGTTTAGACAATTCTACCCCAGTGTGTTTTTTTGCTAAAAGTAGTGCGTCTCTTTGTGATCAATGACACAAGAGATTAACACATATTAAATTCAAAATAATAAACATGTTATTTTCTCACAACTTAGTGCGAGATGCCCCCAGCATTAAGTGTCTTAAAGAGAGTCCATGTCACTCCTATCAAATGGGTAAGCAGATAAGGGCTACCTTCAAGGGTATTGCTGAAAAAGATTCTACAAGAAGCTTATACTTACTCCATATGTACTTATTCGGTCTCATGCCAATTCACAGCTTATGAGGCAAGGTCTACACGTTAGTTATTGTTGATGACTACTCACATTTTACTTGGGTGTTCTTTCTGAAACATAAGTCAGACACCCTCGAGTCTTTCACCAATTTTGTCTGACAAATTTAGAATGAATTGAACTGCTTAGTGGTCAAAATCAGAAGTGACCATCGAACAAAGTTTGAGTCTAGTGCCATGATAGAATTTTATGAAAATCAAGGTATCTTTCATGAGTTTTCCTCCCCGCGTACTCCATAACAAAATGGAGTGGCAGAGAAAAGGAGTAGAACCCTTATTGAAGCATGTACAATGATGTTGAATGACGCTACACTTCCGGAGTACTTCCTTGCTGAAGCAATCAACACCGCTTGTCACATACAAAATAGAGCATTGATCAACACGAGCTATCGTAAGACCCCCTACGAACTGTTGAAGGGCAGAAAATCGATTGCGTCCTACTTTAGGATCTTTGGAAGCAAATGATTCGTACTTAATAATGAGAAGTATTACCGGACTAAGTTTAGTGAAAAATGTTTTGAAGGTATTTTTGTAGGATATAATAGTCATAGTAAGGCATATAGGATTTTCAATAAGAAAACAATGGTGGTAGAAGAGTCAATAAATGTTATATTTGATTAGACAAGCATGCTCCAAAGCAGCTCGTCCAGTGTTATTAGTGCAGATGTAGGTACCAGGTTCAAGGAGCTAAGCCTAGATGAAGCTATAAAGGAAGACGCTCCAAGCTCAGTCAAGCTCGTCGATCCAGGCTCGGTGGATGAAGAACCACTAGAGAAAGAATTGCCACAACCTATAGAGGATGCACTAGATGTTGCAGAGCCTTCTAGAGGGAGAGCAAGGAATCTGGGTTCAAACACCTAAGAGATCATCCAGCTGATCAAATAATAGGAGAGCCAGGCGACGACGTCAGAACTAGAAGAGGTACGGCTAATGTGATTATACATATATGTTTTTGGTCGCAGTTTGAGTCAAAGAAATTCAAAGAAGCAAACAAGGACGCTTCTTGGATATTGACAATGCAAGAGGAGCTCAATCAGTTTGAACATTACAAAGTCTGGGAGTTGGTACTCAGGCCCAAGGGACAGAACATGATTGGCACCAAATGAATATTCAGAAACAAGCTGGACGAACACAGAGTAATCATCAAGAACAAGGCCAGACTTATAGCACAAGGATACAAACAAGAAGAAGGGATCGACTTCGACCAGACTTTTGCTCCAGTGGCTAGGCTTGCGGCGTTCAGGTTGTTTCTTGCGTATGCTGCCCTCAAAGGCTTCACCGTCTACCAAATGGACGTGATGTCAGCATTTTTCAATCGGAATCTGAAAGAGGAAGTATACGTAGCGCAACCCCCAGGTTTTGTAAATTCCAATTTCCCTGATTATATTTATTATTTAAATAAAGCTCTATACGGTTTAAAGCAAGCTCCCCGAGCTTAGTATGAGACGTTGTCTAGCTTTCTTCTTGAGAACAAGTTCATAAGAGAAAAGATAGACAAGACATTATTTCTTAGGAAAGTAAAATGCAAGATTCTGCTAATACAAATCTATGTTTATGATATTATTTTTGGCTCTACGAAAGACAACCTTTATAAAAAGTTTTCCAAACTTATGCAAGGGAAGTTTGAAATGAGCAGCATGAGAGAACTGAAGTATTTCTTAGGACTTCAGGAGAAGCAATCTGAAGATGGAATTTTCATCTCTCAAACGAAGTTCACCAAGAAGCTTCTTAAGAAATTCTGAATGGAGAATGCAACCTCTATGAGAACTCCAGTGGGTTTAACTGTGTCTCTATACAAGGATGAGAAAGGGAAACCTTTTGATGAAACCAAGTACATAAGCATAATTGGATCCTTGCTCTACCTCACTGCCAGCAGACTAGATATAATGTTTTCAACATACGTTTGCGCTAGATTCCATGTGAATTCTAAGGAATCTCATTACATCGCTGTAAAGCGAATTTTAAGATACCTTAAAGGCACACCCAATCTTGGCTTATGGTACCCGAGAAATAATGATGTCGAGTTAATTGATTTTTCAGATGCCGATTTTGCAGGAAGCAGGGATGATAGGAAAAGCACTTCTGGGACGTGTCAATTCCTCGGAAGACGGCTTATCTCATGGAGCAGTAAGAAGCAGAATTGTATGGCAACTTCTACAGCCGAGTCAAAGTATATCTCTGCGGGTAGTTGTTGCGCACAGCTTCTATGGATCCGGAATCAACTAGAAGACTATAATTTGAAGTTCAGAGAGATTCCAATGTATTGTGACTCATTCAGTGCAATAGCGATCACAAACAATCCAGTCTCCCACAGTCGGACAAAGCATATCGAGGTGCGCTATCACTTCATCCAGGAGCATGTGGAGAACAAGGACATAGCCCTCATCTATGTTCTGACGGACAAGCAGGTCGCAGATATTTTCACGAAGTCACTAGACGAGGCCAAGTTCTCGTTTTTCAAAACGGAACTAGGTATGCTGAAAATTGACTCCTGAAGAAGTCCAAGCAAACAAAAAATTTCTCAGGAACCACGTCTGAAAAGCAGAAAAATTTTCAAAGAAAATTCTTTGTTACTATATTGGATTCGAAGAACCAATGATAAATAAGGTACGTGCCTCCTAGACAAATTTGAAAATTATATATATATATAAGGGGGCAGCCGCACAGTCAATTCGTCGAACTTCAGTCGATTCGCCAAAATTAGAATCCCGACGGTTTGGCTCCCGCAGATCGTTCCTCGTTCTCGATAAACAGTTCCTGCTGTGTGCGCATCTTCTCTCTCGATAAGGGTTGTCAACTCCTTCCAAACCCTAGACGTCAGTCGTTCCAGGTTCTCCTGATATTGTGCAGTGGTGTGTTTCCGACAACTCTGCTTCACCGATTCCGACAAGTCCAGAATTCCAGTGGCATCATATTTCAGTTTTCCAAGTCCATATTTCAGTTTCTCCATGGCTCCTAGAAGCACCAGTGGCTTGCTAGGGGAGCTGAGTTAGTCCGCACAGGGTTTGCTCATGCTTCAGATGAATTCAGAAATGTCATTCTAATGTTGGAGACCACTGGACTCTCCTTCGTCCTAGAACACCCATGCAAAGTTCTAGACAAGGAAGTTCTTGATTTTTTTCCACAATGCGAAGCTCCGACACGAAGATACAGTAATCAAGAGCAAAGTTCGTGGAACTTCCATTAAGGTGAAGGCCTCTCATCTCACCCGACTCTTGAGGCTCCCAACTTGTGGAGAAGCAGATCACCTCGGTGAGGAGGACTTCACAAGGGCTATGTTATTCTGTGGTTTGCTCAGAGGTACAAAAGTGATCAAAATAAAAGAAATGAATGAAGAAGGAAAGCTGCTGTCAGACATCATCAGAAAAGTGTTTCTATGCAAAACTGAATCACATGACTACCTCTCGACTGAGATGCTCAAGACTCTCGTTGCAATCCTTTGCAGGAAGAGGTTATACTGGGTGCTTTGTTGTTCGAGAAAATCAAGGACAACATTCACACTCCCAACTTTGGGAGGATTATCAGCCTATACTTGAATCAGATGAATGGTGACAGGTTTGATATGACCAAAGGGGTACCTATCCATCACCTGAAGAAAATTGACTCATCTATATTTTCCAGGTGGGATGGGAGAATCACCAGGGTAGGGGAGCCCCAGATTTGACTATGGAGGAGGCAGAACTTGCTCCTGAGGTCAGCATTACCTCTCCACACTCCAGTGACATTCCTGAGAGTTCGAGGGCAGGAATAGAGGGGGAGTCAGTTACTCCACACCCTAGAGCCAAAAGATCTGATGATAGAGATGTCCAAGATGGCTCAGACTACTGCTGAAGAGTTGGTGCCTGAGGAGGGAGAGGCTGATACTATTGTTGAGGATGAAGTTGTTGCTGATAATGTTGAGGAGGCAGAGGCTGATACAGTTGAGGAAGATCCTGAGGAAGAGGATATAGATGATGTTGATGATGATGATGATGATGAGATGATAATTAATTTTGATAAGTCTGTTGATGCTGAGGTTAGTGCTGATAATGCACTCATTGTAGTAAAGAACCTGATAGCCCCTCTCCCTGAAATTGTTCCCTATTCATCTTCTGAGGGGGAGGTGACTAAGACTTCTATTTCAATTCATACTGAGGTTGCTAGGCTTATGCGCAACATGGATAAAAGGATAGCTTCGATGCCAGAAGCACCTCCTGCGGCTGAAATGGAGGTTATGGATCTTACTAACGAGGAGGGAGATGCAGAGGAGCACACTCCAGCTCTCACTGCTGCTGCAGATCAAGCTACTACTTCCAGAGCTCATTTATCTCCGATAGATGAGTCTTCCAGTGAGGATCTACCCAACACTCCCATCCCAGAGACTCCAATGTTGACTACTGACAGTACACTTCTGCATAGTATAGAGGCAGCTAGCCAAGCAGAAGGCATATTTTGATTCTTCCATGAAAAATGTTCTGAAAAAGATGAAAGAGACTGAAAGATACCTGAACAAAGGCCTAGATGAGGTTAACATAAGATTTGACAAGCTAGATGCCAAGTTAGACTCCCGATTTACCCAAGGGGGAAAAGGAGTTGAATTTGTTATGAAAGGATTAGAAAGCAATCAGAAGGTGATGTGCAATGTCGATACCAATGCCAAACTATGATTGAAACGCACAATAATTCTATGGCTCATTATGACAACAGCTTACAAGCATATGCAAATGCTCTAGCTGCATAAATCAGAAAGGGGGAGGATTCCTTGGAAGTTAAGGTGGCAGCTAAGGTCAATGCACTTGAAGTAGCAATGTTAGCAAATTTCAAAAGTGTAAATGACTACAGTTACAACAACTGTGTGTGGCTGCATAGTCAGTTGACAGGATCTCAAGTACCTGTTGTGCCTGTACCAGCACATGATGAGACTCATCCTGCCTAGTATTTCTCTCAGTTCTGGTCAGACACACGTGATTTTTCTCAGGATGATACTGGTGTTGCTACTACTGCTGAGGCTCCAGAGGTCGAAATTGTTGAAGACTCCCCCCTCCAGTTCACAAGCGAAGAAGATATGGGGAAGGTCTGTCTGCTGTCAGGTCAGAACCAAGCAGAGAGATGGAAGAAGTGTGGAGTCCTATATCTAGAGGTATTATATTGGATAAATTCTCCTTGGTCGACATTAGTGGTGAAAAACATCAACACCACTATGATCAGAAAGAATGGAACAAGTACAAGTTGTCATGTAGAAAAATGAGAATTCACTTCAGAAATCATAGAGATGTTGATCTGATGCCTGCACTCCCTCCAAAGTACTTTCCAAAGCCAAATGCTTATTTTGATAGATAGAGGCAGAAGAGTCAGAGTAGGCTGGACCAATAGTTATATTTTGTGTTGAGTTGTGGGTTGCCCCCCCCCCCAACTATGGACAATTTGATATATATATATATATGCTTTCTATGATTGTATTGGAATGTGTGTTGTGTTTAATTTTTGTTATCCTTTCAAGTCTTATGTTTTATTATTTTATTTTTTTTATGTACAATTCACCTTACCTTATAGGGTTCTGACTTCTTCAAATAACGAGAGATTGTTGGGTATTGTATCCGAAATAACCCGGATTTGAAGAAAGACTTAGTTAAGCTAAGATGAATTGTGACTGTATTTGATGTTGCTTTTGAGTTATATACTTGCAAGTTTTCAATGTCAAGTACACACCAATGTCAGGTTACAGTGGGTCATTAAACACAGGACTATACAATATAATTCCTCATTATGTAGTCCAATGTGTTGACTTACGTGTAATCTCTTTATTGAGATGTACTTCTATCTCAAGTATAAGATAAGGCTCAAGGATGGTCAAGGGTTAGACCTAGGAAAAATAGGAATTTTACCTAAGTAATATTCGGCGAGTATGGTTAAGCATACACGTCGAATTCTTCGAGTGTCGTCGTTGATACACACCGAATTCGTCAAGTATACTTACCAATACCCGTCAAATTCGTCGTATATACTTAAGGTAAATTTATTGAAGATATTGAAAAATCAGTTAAGTAAAATTCGCTGAGTATCGTCGTGCATACTCGTCGAATGTACCTAATGATACTCACCAATTTCGTCGAATATGCTAAGTGATACACGCTAGAATTCGTTGAGTCCAGTCGACGCCACTTCTCTAGATTTTTCAAAGTCTTTTTCGTCGAATATCAAAGCATTGAGTGCGTTGAGTTAACTCGACGATATTCGTCGAATGCTGCTGTACAACCCCATATTCGCTGGGTGGAACCCCAAGGGTTCAGTGGTCAGGATGGGGCTAGCCTCAAGCTAGCCTTGGGTTATCCTTAGGACGAACTTATAGAGTTCTCGCCAGGCTTCGGGTTCCAGACTAGATGAGTTTCCGCCTGGAAGGAGCTCCCGCCAAGGGCAGGCGAAAGCGGGGGAAGCCAAAGCAGATAGTCGAGCTATGGAAGCTCCCGCCTCGAGGGAGCTCCCGCCCAGGGCAAGCGAGAAGGCGTTAAGTAAGCCTTCAGTCGCAATAGTATCAAGACCGTGAAGGGCGAGAACCTCCCTGGCAGGGGGGCTCGCCAAGGTTAGCCCAGTTGGGGATCCAGCGAGAGCCTTCTCGGCCAGGGTTCTCGCCAAGTGGGCCCACGTGGTAGGGCCCGGCGCTCGAAAAGAGGATTATTTTTATTATTTTATTATTCGCAGGTAAAATTACCTTGGTGCCCCTGGGATGACAGCGGGATTTGGCTATTTGCAGACCCATCAGGGGTGTTTCAGTACTTTCAGGTCAAAGGAAGACTATAAAAAGATCCATAGGGGGCTCTTTGGAAAGCAGGCTTTTTCATTATTCTCCAACTCTAGTGCTTTCAGAAGAGCTCCCAGCCCGGCATTTGGCTTTGGAGGGGAAGCTCTCAGAGATCTTCCGGGTGTGAGGTGGGACCTCCCAGCTGAGACTTTGGGTCAGTCTTAGGACCTTAGCAGCCAGTCAGGGGTCGAGATTTGGGAGAAGTAGGCGTTGGCTACACTTTGGTTCGTGAACATTCGTTGAGGTCAATTTTGGCTTCAACAGTTCTGGTGCGGTGAGCGTGGAAGTAGTTGGCGCAAGAAAATCTTGAGTTAAGTCCCATGGCAGGAGGTGAAGGTGAAGGATCTGGCGCAGGAGGATCCCCCACCCGGGTGGACGAGGCGACGAGGAAGATGTTTGAGGACTTCAGGCGAGAAGTCATGCAGACGATCGGCTTGGCCTTCTCGGCAAGGAACGAGTGGGAGACGTCGCAGATTCCTGTGGAGGTGGTTCCGCTGTTAGGCGAGAACGCCCCAGGGCAGCGCCCCGGGAAGGAAGTCCCGGCGGAGGCAGGCGAGAGGGACGTAGCCGCGCGGGAGCTTTTCCCAGGCCAGCGTCCCGAGAAGGAAGTTCCGGCGGATCTGGGCGAGAAGGAGGCGATAGTGCGGGAACTCTTACCCGGGCATGGTCTCGCGGATCGGTCCAGCCAGCCGAGGCCGCGAGACGTGCCTTCTCGCCAGGCGGGAGGCGAGACCCCATTTAGCGAGCTCATCGTCTCGGCTCCAGTGCCGGAGGGGTTCCGGGAGCCAGATATGACCTACTACACCGGGAAGGATGACCCGGTTCAGCATGTGCAGTGGTTCGAAGACGTTGTGTCGATCAGGCAAATGTCTGATGCTTTTAAGTGTAGGCTTTTTGCCATTACTTTGAAGGAAAAGGCCAGGGATTGGTTCCACCAATTGCCGGCAAGCTCCATCTACAGTTTTGAAGATCTGCGCAGGGGTTTCTTGTTGAGGTTCTCGACTTCAAAGAAGCGGAAGAAGGAGGCTGAATGCCTGTTTGCAGTGAGGCAGGGGCCGGAGGAGACGTTGGGTCACTATGTTGACCGGTTCCAAGAGGAGGTTCTCCTGGTCCAGGAGGTCCCGGGGTATGCGCTGATGCTTGCCTTCACCCTGGGGCTGAGGCCAGGGTTTTTCAGCATGGAGTTGAAGAGAGTGCCCCCTCTCTCTTTTGAGGAGCTCATGGAGAGGGCGGCTAAGGAGATAGACTTTGAGAGGGCTAACCCGGCGTTTGCAAGGAAGTTGGCCAGGTTGGCCGAGGACGATGTGAAGGAGCCGGTGGCAGGAAGGCAGAGGGTTGAGGGAGCAGAGGGAGTAAAGAGAGGATAGGAGAAGAGAAGATCCCCGAGGGCAGGGGCAGCAGCATGGGGGGCCAGGGAGCCAAACAACCGATTGGGTTGGAGGCCTCAGGAAGGTCGCCCCCAGGGCCAAGGGGGTCCTCAAGGAAGAGACATTTACCGGGAACCAAGAAGGTTGGAGCAAGGAGGATGGAGGCAGGGACCGAGGGGTCACTTCCCACCACCGCAGGAAGCCATGGAGGTGGGAAGAGGAAGAGGAAGAGGAATTCGGGGAGCCGGGAGAAGGGGAGGAGGAGTAGGAAGAGGGGGCAGGGTGGCGTTGCCCTATTGTGACTTCCATCAGGAGGAGGGCCACGCAACGGCCACCTGTCCGGAGTTTCTGGAGATGAGGGAGGCCAGAGGTGCTGGGAGGCAAGATCTGCCCGCAAGGATCATGGAGGTGCAGCGAGAAGAGGTTGAGGACAGATGTGAAGACAGGGTCGACGTGGGGACCCGAGGGGGGATCGGAGTGATCCATGGGGGAGTAAGGATCGAGGCAACCCGCAAGGGGAGCCTGCAAACCATGTTCCGCAGAGGGGTCGCCTTGACCTCCTTAGCTCCCCCCCAGAAGAAAAGATCATCTTCTCATCCGCAGATATGCCAGACTATGAGGATCCGTTCTGCGACGCGTTAGTGATCCAGACAGCGGTGGAGAACTTCACCGTCTCCCGAATACTGGTGGACAACGGGAGCTCGGTGAACGTGATTTTCAAGAAGGCCTTTGACGAGATGGGGGTGGAAGGGAAAAGGGTCATAGCTTCCGATGGACCGCTTTTCGGCTTCTCTGGGGAGAGAAAAGAAGTAGAAGGGGGAGTAGGCCTGCATGTAAGGCTTGGGGGCGTCTCACGGAACTGCAGGTTCGTGATCGTGGACGCCCCAAGTAGTTACAATGCCATCTTTGGACGTCCCCTCATCAGCGCCTTTCGCTGCGTACCCTCCTCATTCCATCAATGCCTCAAGTTCAACAATGGAGGGGTGCAGGTTAGGATCAGGGGGGATCCGAAGGTAGCGAGGCAGTGCTACGTGACGGCGGTCAACACCGTGTCGTGGATGGTGGAAGCGGAAGATCTGGAGAAGGAGATGGCTAAGCAGGAAGGAGGTGTTGGAGAAGGGGAGACAAGCCTGGAGGAGGCGATGGAGGTTGTCGAAGAGCAAGCGGAAGAGGTGCAGGAGGCGAGCCCGCAGGAAGCGGAGGAGTTGGTGGTAGAGGAGATGGAGGTAGAGGAGATTGGCCTGGAAGAGGCAAGAGGGGCGGCAGGAGAAGGAGAGCAGAGGCAAGGTGAGAGCTTGGAGGAGGCGATGGAGGTTGGTGAGCTTGGAGGAGAAGAGCTTGAGCCAGAGGAGGCAAGGGCAGGTTGGGAACGGACGGGATTGGAGCCGGCCGAAGAGGTGATAGAGATGGAGGTGCACACCAGGGCGGGGCAAGTACAAAGGGTGCGGGTCAGCGGAGGCTTAAGCCTCGAGGATTAGGAGAGGATGCGAGCCTGCATCCAAAGCAACGTCGACATCTTCGCTTGGAGCGCGGCAGACATGCCGGGCATCGACGCAGACGTGGCTTGTCATCGCCTGAACCTGGACCCCAGGACTCGCCCCATACGCCAGAAGATGAGGGCCATCGCCACCAAGCTGGAGGAGCCGATCCGGGAAGAGGTCAAGAAGCTCTTGGAGGCGGGCTTCATCTCGGAGATCCAGTATCCAGGCTGGATCTCCAATGTGGTAATGGTGAAAAAGGGGGGAGGAAAATGACGCATGTGTATTGACTTTTCCTTGTTAAATAAATCATGTCCTAAGGATTGCTACCCCCTGCCTCGGATCGGCGCGCTGGTTGACTCAGCCGTCGGTTTTTCTCTTATGAGTTTTTTAGATGCTTTTTCAGGTTACCATCAGATTCGGATGCACCCTCCCGATGTCAAGGATGTTTCCTTCATCACAAGAGAGGGATGCTTCAGCTACAAGATGATGCCCTTCGGGTTGAAGAACGCAGGGGCAATGTACCAACGCATGATGGATCGAGTCTTTCGGGATCAAAGAGGGAAGAATCTAGAGGTCTACGTCGACGATCTGATGGTAAAAAGCAAATGCCTGGAGTCCCACCTACGAGACTTGGAAGAGACGTTTGCCACCCTACGGAGATTCAAGATGAGGTTGAATCCCTTGAAGTGTGTCTTCGGGGCCAGTCGCGGGAAATTCCTTGGACACCTCCTGACCCCGGCAGGGGTAGAACCTAACCCAGACAAGGTAAAGGCCGTCTTGGACTTGGAATCACCTCGCAATGCCAAGGAGGTCCAGCGCTTAACCGGAAAGCTGGCCGGGCTAAGCAGGTTCCTCTCTCGGTCCGGAGATAGGTGTTCCTCCTTTTTTAAGGTGCTCCGTGGTAATCAAGTGTTTGAATGGACGATCGAATGCGAAGAGGCTTTCCAAGGACTGAAGAGGCAACTCTCCCGGGCTCCGCTACTCCAAAGACCCAAGGAGGGAGAAGACCTGACCTTGTATCTCGGTGTGGGGGTAGAAGCTGTGAGCTCCGTCTTGGTTAGAGAAGAGGGGAAGAAGCAGCTGCCAGTTTATTATGTAAGCCAAATCTTAAAAAAGGCGGAGCTCCGCTACCCCATCCTGGAGAAGCTGGCTTATGCCTTGGTCGTTTCGGCAAGGAAGCTCCGTCCATATTTCCAAGCGCATTCGATTAAGGTTGTGACCGATCATCCTCTTCGCAAGGTCTTCGAGGGGGTGGAGCATTCGGGAAGGTTGGCAAAGTGGTCCATCGAGCTTAGGGAGTTCGACATTTCTTTTGTTCCAAGGCTCTCCATCAAAGCCCAGGCCGTGGCAGACTTTCTGGCGGATTATGTCACCGAGGCCGAGGAAGAAGAGCCGAGGTCGCAGGAAGCATGGAGAATGATCGTCGACGGGGCTTCAGGAAGGCACTCCCTGGGAGGAGGCGTGGTGTTGGTAAGCCCTCAAGGGGTTATCATAGAACAGGCGGTGGCCTTCCACTTCCCTGTGACTAATAATCAAGCGGAATATGAGGCCGTGATAGCCGGCCTTTGGTTGGCCAAGGAGCTGGAAATTCGGGATGTGGAGGCCTTCACCGACTCGATGGTAGTTGCGTCACAAATCCGTGGGGAGTTTGAGGCTCGGGAGCCCACCCTCGCGAGATATCTATCCAAGGTAAGGACTATCATCGGAGGTTTCCGTTCTTTTTCTATTCAACATGTTCCCAGGAAGGAAAGCATGGCAGCTGACCGGTTGGCGAAGCTCGGGCCTCGGGGAGGAGGAACCCTAACTGAACTTTTCCGACCGGCGATTGAGGAAGGGGAGCTAATGGAGGTGGGTCGACGATCCTCATGGGTGGAACCATTGGCGGCATTTCTCACCTCAGGTGAGCTACCTGAGGGGATCAGGGACGTAAAGAGCTTTAGGCGAAAGGCAGCCCACTACATGATGATGGATGGGGGCTTACATCGAAAGATGCTGTCGGGGCTCCTCGCGAGGTGTGTGAGCGAGGAGGAGGTCCCAAGGATCCTGGAAGAAGTGTATTCGGGAGAATGCGGCAGCCATTCAGGGGGCAGAACGTTGGAGGCAAGGGTGACGAGACAAGGGTATTTCTGGCAGACCTTGAGAAAAGATACAGTTGAATTTGCAAAGAGATGTCAAAAATGTCAAGTACATGCTATAACGGTCCAGGCCCGCCAACCCGCGGGACCCAGCTGGCACCGCCGGCCCACCAGTAGTCCAGACCCGGGCCCACTACTGGCAGTAAGCCTATCACATTCAAGCCTGCAGGCCAATGCACCCCAACCCCTCTCCATCCAGGCGGGTTGTTGGTGGCCGTAGCCCCCCTTAGATGAGTCAAACTCGATAGTCAAGCCTGCACTACGGGGACTTCCCAGGAGGTCACCCATCCCAGTACTACTCCAGCCCGAGCACGCTTAACTATGAAGTTCTTTCAACTCTCATCACCAATTGAGCTGCAGCTCAATTGGTGATGAGAGTTGAAAGAACTTCATAGTTAAGCGTGCTCGGGCTGGAGTAGTACTGGGATGGGTGACCTCCTGGGAAGTCCCCGTAGTGCAGGCTTGACTATCGAGTTTGACTCATCTAAGGGGGGCTACGGCCACCAACAACCCGCCTGGATGGAGAGGGGTTGGGGTGCATTGGCCTGCAGGCTTGAATGTGATAGGCTTACTGCCAGTAGTGGGCCCGGGTCTGGACTACTGGTGGGCCGGCGGTGCCAGCTGGGTCCCGCGGGTTGGCGGGCCTGGACCGTTATAAAAAGTGCACTTTTTATAACGGTCCAGGCCCGCCAACCCCGCGGGACCCAGCTGGCACCGCCGGCCTACCAGAGTCCAGACCCGGGCCCACTGCTGGTAGTCAGCCTATCACATCAAGCCTGCAGGCCAATGCACCCCAACCCCTCTCCATCCAGGCGGGTTGTTGGTGGCCGTAGCCCCCCTTAGATGAGTCAAACTTGATAGTCAAGCCCGCACTACGGGGACTTCCCAGGAGGTCACCCATCCCAGTACTACTCCAGCCCGAGCACGCTTAACTATGGAGTTCTTTCAACTCTCATCACCAATTGAGCTGCAGCTCAATTGGTGATGAGAGTTGAAAGAACTTCATAGTTAAGCGTGCTCGGGCTGGAGTAGTACTGGGATGGGTGACCTCCTGGGAAGTCCCCGTAGTGCGGGCTTGACTATCAAGTTTGACTCATCTAAGGGGGGCTACGGCCACCAACAACCCGCCTGGATGGAGAGGGGTTGGGGTGCATTGGCCTGCAGGCTTGATGTGATAGGCTGACTACCAGCAGTGGGCCCGGGTCTGGACTCTGGTAGGCCGGCGGTGCCAGCTGGGTCCCGCGGGGTTGGCGGGCCTGGACCGTTATAAAAAGTGCACTTTTTATAACGGTCCAGGCCCGCCAACCCGCGGGACCCAGCTGGCACCGCCGGCCCACCAGTAGTCCAGACCCGGGCCCACTACTGGCAGTAAGCCTATCACATTCAAGCCTGCAGGCCGTACACCCCAACCCCTCTCCATTCACAGGCGGGTTGTTGGTGGCCGTAGCCCCCCTTAGATGAGTCAAACTCGATAGTCAAGCCCGCACTACGGGGACTTCCCAGGAGGTCACCCATCCCAGTACTACTCCAGCCCGAGCACGCTTAACTATGAAGTTCTTTCAACTCTCATCACCAATTGAGCTGAGCTCAATTGGTGATGAGAGTTGAAAGAACTTCATAGTTAAGCGTGCTCGGGCTGGAGTAGTACTGGGATGGGTGACCTCCTGGGAAGTCCCCGTAGTGCGGGCTTGACTATCGAGTTTGACTCATCTAAGGGGGGCTACGGCCACCAACAACCCGCCTGTGAATGGAGAGGGGTTGGGGTGTACGGCCTGCAGGCTTGAATGTGATAGGCTTACTGCCAGTAGTGGGCCGGGTCTGGACTACTGGTGGGCCGGCGGTGCCAGCTGGGTCCCGCGGGTTGGCGGGCCTGGACCGTTATAAAAAGTGCACTTTTTATAACGGTCCAGGCCCGCCAACCCCGCGGGACCCAGCTGGCACCGCCGGCCTACCAGAGTCCAGACCCGGGCCCACTGCTGGTAGTCAGCCTATCACATCAAGCCTGCAGGCCAATGCACCCCAACCCCTCTCCATCCAGGCGGGTTGTTGGTGGCCGTAGCCCCCCCTTAGATGAGTCAAACTTGATAGTCAAGCCCGCACTACGGGTACTTCCCAGGAGGTCACCCATCCCAGTACTACTCCAGCCCGAGCACGCTTAACTATGAAGTTCTTTCAACTCTCATCACCAATTGATCTGCAGCTCAATTGGTGATGAGAGTTGAAAGAACTTCATAGTTAAGCGTGCTCGGGCTGGAGTAGTACTGGGATGGGTGACCTCCTGGGAAGTACCCGTAGTGCGGGCTTGACTATCAAGTTTGACTCATCTAAGGGGGGCTACGGCCACCAACAACCCGCCTGGATGGAGAGGGGTTGGGGTGCATTGGCCTGCAGGCTTGATGTGATAGGCTGACTACCAGCAGTGGGCCCGGGTCTGGACTCTGGTAGGCCGGCGGTGCCAGCTGGGTCCCGCGGGGTTGGCGGGCCTGGACCGTTATAAAAAGTGCACTTTTTATAACGGTCCAGGCCCGCCAACCCGCGGGACCCAGCTGGCACCGCCGGCCCACCAGTAGTCCAGACCCGGGCCCACTACTGGCAGTAAGCCTATCACATTCAAGCCTGCAGGCCGTACACCCCAACCCCTCTCCATTCACAGGCGGGTTGTTGGTGGCCGTAGCCCCCCTTAGATGAGTCAAACTCGATAGTCAAGCCCGCACTACGGGGACTTCCCAGGAGGTCACCCATCCCAGTACTACTCCAGCCCGAGCACGCTTAACTATGAAGTTCTTTCAACTCTCATCACCAATTGAGCTGCAGCTCAATTGGTGATGAGAGTTGAAAGAACTTCATAGTTAAGCGTGCTCGGGCTGGAGTAGTACTGGGATGGGTGACCTCCTGGGAAGTCCCCGTAGTGCGGGCTTGACTATCGAGTTTGACTCATCTAAGGGGGGCTACGGCCACCAACAACCCGCCTGTGAATGGAGAGGGGTTGGGGTGTACGGCCTGCAGGCTTGAATGTGATAGGCTTACTGCCAGTAGTGGGCCCGGGTCTGGACTACTGGTGGGCCGGCGGTGCCAGCTGGGTCCCGCGGGTTGGCGGGCCTGGACCGTTATAAAAAGTGCACTTTTTATAACGGTCCAGGCCCGCCAACCCCGCGGGACCCAGCTGGCACCGCCGGCCTACCAGAGTCCAGACCCGGGCCCACTGCTGGTAGTCAGCCTATCACATCAAGCCTGCAGGCCAATGCACCCCAACCCCTCTCCATCCAGGCGGGTTGTTGGTGGCCGTAGCCCCCCTTAGATGAGTCAAACTTGATAGTCAAGCCCGCACTACGGGGACTTCCCAGGAGGTCACCCATCCCAGTACTACTCCAGCCCGAGCACGCTTAACTATGAAGTTCTTTCAACTCTCATCACCAATTGAGCTGCAGCTCAATTGGTGATGAGAGTTGAAAGAACTTCATAGTTAAGCGTGCTCGGGCTGGAGTAGTACTGGGATGGGTGACCTCCTGGGAAGTCCCCGTAGTGCGGGCTTGACTATCAAGTTTGACTCATCTAAGGGGGGGCTACGGCCACCAACAACCCGCCTGGATGGAGAGGGGTTGGGGTGCATTGGCCTGCAGGCTTGATGTGATAGGCTGACTACCAGCAGTGGGCCCGGGTCTGGACTCTGGTAGGCCGGCGGTGCCAGCTGGGTCCCACGGGGTTGGCGGGCCTGGACCGTTATACATGCTCCCCTCCAGCTCCTACCCGCCCAAAGGCTCTGAAGCGTCATAGCGTCGTGGCCCTTCGCTATTTGGGGGATGGATCTAGTCGGGCCCTTTCCTCCAGCTAGCGGGCAAAGGAGGTTCCTCCTCGTCATGATTGATTACTTCTCGAAGTGGCTGGAGGTTAAAGCTCTAGCCAAGGTTACCTCTCAGGTCATCAGGAACTTTGTTTGGGGGGAAATCATATGCAGGCATGGGTTACCCCAAGCAATAGTGAAGGACAACGGTCCCCAGTTCGCCAGCGAAGAATTCATCAGTTTCTGCGCCCAATCGGGGATTGACCTCAGGTTTGCCTCTGTCCATCACCCTCGAAGCAATGGCCAGGTAGAAGCGGCAAACAAGATTATTGTTAACTTGCTCAAAAAGAAGGTGGAGAACCTGAAGGGTAACTGGGTGGAGCAACTCCCTTCCGTCCTGTGGGCCCTGCGAACAACTCCGAACACGGCCACAGGGGAGACCCCCTTCAAGCTCTCTCATGGGTGCGAGGCAGTCCTCCCGGTGGAGTTCGAGGTTCGGTCTCCGCGGGTCGCGGCCGCAGGTGAAGGAAGCGAAGCTTGGAGGCTGGAGAATGAGGAAGGGTTGCGCCTCTCGCTGGACATGGCGGAAGAGCTACGAGACATCGCTGCCATCAGGCAAGAAGAGATAAAGCGGCGGATGGCCAAGTACTTCGATAAGCACATTCGGGTCAAGCAATTCGCCGAAGGGGACCTCGTGCTGAAGAAGGTCGACGCAGCAGGAAGATCGGCCCCTGTCGGCAAGCTCAACCCTAGCTGGGAAGGGCCGTACATAATAGAGAAGGCTCTGGTCAATGGAGGTTACTACCTCCAGGATGTGGAGGGAAAGACCTTGAGCCATACTTGGAGCGGTGATGATCTAAAGCGCTTCTACCCGTGAGGGGAAAGAAGGATTGTAACGTTGTAAATAACTATTGCCATTTCAATAAGTTCATTTCAGAATATTGATTCTCTAAGTATGCAATCGCAATGCCTTTTGTTTTAACCGGCTATGTCTTCTCATCTTCATGATAGAATAGGTCCGGTTGACGGAATCTTCATCAACACCCCGAGCTCGGCTCGGCCCCAGGTAGACCCGCTGCGCAGGCTCCCATCTAGCTGGCAGGTCCGAAGGCTCGCCTGTGGGGGAGAGGTTTGGAAAGATCCATCAGCACCCCGAGCTCAGCTCGGCCCCAGGTAGACCCGCTGCGCAGGCTCCCATCTAGCTGGCAGGTCTGAAGGCTCGCCTGTGGGGGAGAGGTTTGGAAAGATTCATCAGCACCCCGAGCTCGGCTTGGCCCCAGGTAGACCCGCTGCGCAGGCTCCCATCTAGCTGGCAGGTCCGAAGGCTCGCCTGTGGGGGAGAGGTTTGGAAAGATTCATCAGCACCCCGAGCTCGGCTCGGCCCCAGGTAGACCCGCTGCGCAGGCTCCCATCTAGCTGGCAGGTCCGAAGGCTCGCCTGTGAGGGAGAGGTTTGGAAAGATCCATCAGCACCCCGAGCTCGTCTCGGCCCCAGGTAGACCCGCTGCGCAGGCTCCCATCTAGCTGGCAGGTCCGAAGGCTCGCCTGTGGGGGAGAGGTTTGGAAAGATTCATCAGCACCCCGAGCTCGGCTCGGCCCCAGGTAGACCCGCTGCGCAGGCTCCCATCTAGCTGGCAGGTCCGAAGGCTCGCCTGTGGGGGAGAGGTTTGGAAAGATTCATCAGCACCCCGAGATCGGCTCGGCCCCAGGTAGACCCGCTGCGCAGGCTCCCATCTAGCTGGCAGGTCCGAAGGCTCGCCTGTGGGGGAGAGGTTTGGAAAGATTCATCAGCACCCCGAGCTCGGCTCGGCCCCAGGTAGACCCACTGCGCAGGCTCTCATCAAGCTGGCAGGTCCGAAGGCTCGCCTGTGGGGGAAAGGTTGGCTCTTGCGATACTTTGTTCTTAGCCACTTCTACGACACCCCGAGCTCGGCTCGGCCCCAGGTAGACCCGCTGTGCAGGCTCTCATCAAGCTGGCAGGTCCGAAGGCTCGCCTGTGGGGGAAAGGTTGGCTCTTGCGATACTTTGTTCTTAGCCACTTCTACGACACCCCGAGCTCGGCTCGGCCCCAGGTAGACCCGCTGCGCAGGCTCTCATCAAGCTGGCAGGTCCGAAGGCTCGCCTGTGGGGGAAAGGTTGGCTCTTGCGATACTTTATTCTTAGCCACTTCTACGACACCCCGAGCTCGGCTCGGCCCCAGGTAGACCCGCTGCGCAGGCTCTCATCAAGCTGACAGGTCCGAAGGCTCGCCTGTGGGGGAAAGGTTGGCTCTTGCGATACTTTGTTCTTAGCCACTTCTACGACACCCCGAGCTCGGCTCGGCCCCAGGTAGACCCGCTGCGCAGGCTCTCATCAAGCTGGCAGGTCCGAAGACTCGCCTGTGGGGGAAAGGTTGGCTCTTGCGATACTTTGTTCTTAGCCACTTCTACGACACCCCGAGCTCGGCTCGGCCCCAGGTAGACCCGCTGCGCAGGCTCTCATCAAGCTGGCAGGTCCGAAGGCTCGCCTGTGGGGGAAAGGTTGGCTCTTGCGATACTTTGTTCTTAGCCACTTCTACGACACCCCGAGCTCGGCTCGGCCCCAGGTAGACCCGCTGCGCAGGCTCCCATCTAGCTGGCAGGTCTGAAGGCTCGCCTGTGGGGGAGAGGTTTGGAAAGATTCATCAACACCCCGAGCTCAGCTCGGCCCCAGGTAGACCCGCTGCGCAGGCTCCCATCTAGCTGGCAGGTCCGAAGGCTCGCCTGTGGGGGAGAGGTCTGGTTAGCTTCATCTAGTTGGTTGAAAGATATACGGGCAAGACTCTGGCCCGGAGGCAAGGCCCCAAAGGTCTCGGCCCAAAAGGGTCTCGGCTGAAAGAAGCCTCGACTCGAAGGTCTCGGCTAGGGGGTTCTCGCAAAAGAAGGCTCCCTGGCAGACCTAGGCAAGATAACTCAATCAATAGCGCAAGGCTCCCGCCCGGTCGATCCCCAAGGAAGGTTAACTTAAAGAGACTAAGGGTCTCGGCGGAAGCCCGCGCGGAAGCCACTCGGCTGACTAATCTACTCGTTCGAACACACACCAGCAATAAAAATATAACATTGCATTATACTCAACGATTACAGGGGTTTAGAGCTTCTCGCTCGTTACAAAAGAATATCAAAAATAAGAAGGGGCTTCACGGGGATGCGCTGTAATCCCCGCTGGTGCTCTCGCCAGAGTCCTCGCCAGAGCTCGCTTCAGACGTCTCACCGGCCTCGGTGGAAGACTTCGGGACATCTGAGGGAGGAGAGTCCGGCGCGCCCGGGGGCTTCGGAACTGGGTCGAACAGCCAGGGAAGGAGTTGGCGAGCGTTGATGGTTGCGCCATCCTCCCGAAGCAGCTTCGCGTCTCGCAACGTCTCGACGATCAGCTTGACGGTGGCCTGAGCATTAACCTGCAGCAGCTTGTCGATGTCGTACACCGAGAACTGGCGGCTCTTCAGTCTTTCGTCAAGCATCGGAGGTGGGCCTTTCGCCGCTTCTGCACGCTAGAGTTGGTCCCTCAGCAGGACGTCCGCGTATCGAACATCAGCCAACTCCGCGCGAAGCGCCGCGGCTTGGGCGGAATCCTGTGAAGAAGAAATCAGCTCAGTAAATATTGCGCAAACGAGACTTCGAGAAGCGAGAGAGGGGGCCGAGAAGATCTCTCTTACCTCGACGGCGGGACGCAGAGACAACGCCTCTAGAGCTTTCGCCAACTCCTGGTGAGCACTCGCAAGCTCTGTCTCCGAAGCGCGTGCTCGGGCCACCGCCTCTTCCCTCGCCTTGTACATGTCGGCGAAGTTCTTGTCGATACTGATGCTTCGATGCGCGCACATATGCGCAAGCTCGAACCCACGTAGTAGGGCCCGGATAGAATCGAAAGCCAGGAGCCGGGTGGGCATCTGGTCGAAGATACTGGCGTCCTCTCGGCTATAGAGGCCATAGCCAAGCGAGAAGGCTTCGCCAGTAACCTCCTCCCGCTCCACCCAACTGGGAAGGAGCTTTGAAACCTTGACCAGGTTGACTTCGGGATCCCATTGGAGCAGGGGCTTCCCCTCGGCGTCGATGTGCTTCACGCCGAAGCCGTAATTTCTGTGCCCTTTCGGCACTTCCTTGGGCGGGGTCCGGGTGGAGGTCTCGACGACCGCTCCCTCTCCTTCCGCCGCGTCAGCGGCCGGTGGGTTCTCGGCAGCGGCCTCGGTACGCCTCCTGGCGGCAGCGCCCATCTCGCTGGCCATCCGGAGCAGTCCTTCGAAGGACTCGCCCGGGGCGGGAGGCCGGGCAGGCGAGACGGCCAAGCCCTTACCCTTATCCGCAGCGGATGGCTTCGGCCTCTTCAGCGGTCGCGGGGCGGGAGCGGGGCCTTTCCGCTTCTTTGCTCCGGTCGACAAGGTTAGAGCGGGCTCATCTCGGCAGGCGATAGCGCTAGCCTCCGCGAGAGCGAGAGAGCCTCTCGCGGCCAGACCCTCGGCACCTCGGGCTTCAGCAAAGGGTTGGCGCAGGGGGACCTCCCGCTCTCCTGCAAAGTTAAAATACTTCAGCACAAGAAGATCCTTGACAAGGGATTGAATCTGGGGCGAGACCGTACCTTCACCCGGGTGGACGGGTGGAAGGGAGTCGACGTCTCGCCTGAGGAAGAGAACGTCAAACTCCTTGGTTCCAAAGAATTCTAGGATTGCGCTCTCGCGCGATCCCAGGGTAGGCGGTTTGTAGGCGGCGTTCTCGTATTGTACAGGCTGAAGCGGGACGTTGCCGAAGTCCCCGCTGACATAGACAAACTTCTCGCCCCAGTGATGATGCTTGTTGGCGAGACCGGTGGTCTTGAGCAGCTGCCCGGAGAAGAAGACCACCCCTCCCTTGGCGCGGAAGATGAACAGCTTCCGGAAGATTGACAAACTGAACTCGATCCTCTCGGATCGCATGTAGCATATGAATGCTATAAGGATCGCGACTGAGTTCGGGTTCAGTTGGGCGGGAACCACCCCATAGTAGCGGAGAGCAAGCCGAACCTCCGGCCAAAGGGGAAGGCGGAAGCCCACCTCGAAATGCTCGAGGGGGATGGCGAGCTCTCCCGCCTCCGGAGTATTCACCTTATCGTGATTACCCGGGTTCCGCGCCGAGAAGCCAGCGGGAATGTGGCGGTTGACGATCAGGTTATATTCATCTAAGGTGAGCGTGCAGGAAGGGAAGAGGTGTTTTCGGAAGGCTTCCGCGCAGTGGGCACGACCCTCGTTCTCGCCAGGCATAGTGGGTTTGCGAGTGAGAGCGAGAGCTGAAGAGAGGTGAAAGCGGAAGCAAGAACGCGAGAGCAAGAGAAGGGGGTTGAGATTCCAGATCAGAGAAATAAATGCGGTTGGTAGGCATCCCTATTTATAGGGAACCATGATCATGGCGGCTCCGTCCGATAGAGAGAAAAATGACGGCGGAGCGCAGCTGTCACGATCTGAACCGGCGACGCCTCGGTTTTCCCCCTCAGAATGACAGCAGTCGACGATCGTCTCTCATAGGCGCGAGCCTCTTGGTTTTGGCGCAAGCTTCTTAGCTTTGGCGCAAGCGACCTAATTCTAGCATGTTCTTAAAATTCACAGCGCAAAGAAGGGAGAGAGAAGTAATAGCGTGCTCTCGCGGCCGAGAGCTGGATAAAGTTAACAATAGCAGTTATTACAGAGGCTTAAGGGTACATGGCGGAAGGGAAGGCTAAAGAGGAAGAAGGGGCGAGATCTAGAAGAACTAATATGGCTCCCAGCGCCATCGCCCTCGTTCTCGCCGCCTGGTTCGCGGAGGGGCCAGCGGGTTGAAGTAAGAGGACAGTGTGGTGCACCCCAGGTTGATCCGCCTAGCGTGATCCCGGATCTGCGCGATGCATCTCCCTGGCGAAGACTGGGCGGTAGGTCCTCCCGGCCGATCAGCCTCGCCCAAGAAGAAATCCCGTTCCAGGGCCTCCAGCCTTTGTTCCACGGACTCGCGGAACGCTTTTGCCGTGGCAGCATGGGCGCGGTCTCGCCGGATGAGCTTGGCCAAAATGGTCGAGATCTTCTTCCTCCGCTCCTTCGCATTTCCTGCGCCGTTCAAGGTTTCCTCTATCTCGCCAGACGAAGGAGGAAGGGAATTGTCTTCCTCCTCTTCTTCGTCTTCTTCTTCTTCTTCTTCTCCTTCTTCTTCTTCTCCCTCCTCGTTAGCTCCCGGCCGAGAGCTGGGGTCCCCTGCGAAAAGTGCGCTCAAGGTTATGATTAAGGCTTAACGATCAGCCGACAAAAATGTCTCGCATACCTGTAGTCTAGCGAGACCCATGGACTGGCAACGGACGAGAAGGCCCGACCCCTCCGTCAATACCATAAAGGAGGTGGAGAGGCTTACCCCGCCCTGGACGGAAGGGTTCACGCACAGGGGCCCCGGTCGGGCCGGAAGCATGGAGAGGGTTGTCCTCTCCCGAGGGATGATCAACATCCTTAAGGGTAGTGAAGGGCTCGAGGGCCACCCCTCCCGCCGGCAGGGCGGGATTTGCCGCAGAAGAAACCGCCGCACCGGTTCTCGCTTCATCTTCCCGGGTGGCGAAACCCGGGAGTGCGGAAGCTGGCTCTGCGAGAAGGCAGTTCAGAAAGGGAAAGGCATGATTGAACTAGCGAGAAGTAGCGAAAAGCGTACCTATCACCTGGGTCCCGGCTGGAGGAATTTCCTCCAAGACCCTCGTTCGACCCTCGGGAGGGGGAGCTGACAAATCGGGGGGAATCGGGGAAGACCCGGCGTCGTCATTAGGAAGGGATTCCTGCGAGAGGCCACATTAGCTGTCGGGCCTGTAGCATAAGCATCTTGGTAAGCAGGGCTGGAAGGCGTACCTTCTGCGGGGAGAGGGCCTCCGCGGGATTGGGAGTAGGAGAAGGTGGATCCCTGTTCTAGCAAGCAAGGTCTCGCCGGACCACCTTCGCTTTTCGTTTTCCCTTTTTCTTTTTCGGATCCGAAGGACCGGCGTTTGGAGATTTCCTCGATAGCCAGGGCGCCACCGCATCGCATTTAGCTAAGGCTCGCGCTTGAGTTGCGGCCAACCGATCCTGAAGGTCCTGCGGAAGTGGCTTGCCGGCGCGCTTAGCATACATCTTGGTATCGCACAAAAAGCCCCGGGCGAGAGCTCAGTAAAGAAGCAGTAGATCGGAGGCAAGACTTATGGTCACCCGACGGCGTGTATTTATAGCCGCAGTAGGGCCCGCCAAAAGATTCTCTTGGCTATCAGGCACGTGTCCAGCGAATATTTCGGGGTTGGACTTGTCTTGTCGAGCGCAGGGCTAGCTCGAAAAGAGCGGGGATTGTGTACAACTCCATATTCGCTGGGTGGAACCCCAAGGGTTCAGTGGTCAGGATGGGGCTAGCCTCAGGCTAGCCTTGGGTTATCCTTAGGACGAACTTATAGAGTTCTCGCCAGGCTTCGAGTTCCAGACTAGATGAGTTTCCGCCTGGAAGGAGCTCCCGCCAAGGGCAGGCGAAAGCGGGGGAAGCCAAAGCAGATAGTCGAGCTATGGAAGCTCCCGCCTCGAGGGAGCTCCCGCCCAGGGCAAGCGAGAAGGCGTTAAGTAAGCCTTCAGTCGCAATAGTATCAAGACCGTGAAGGGCGAGAACCTCCCTGGCAGGGGGGCTCGCCAAGGTTAGCCCAGTTGGGGATCCAGCGAGAGCCTTCTCGGCCAGGGTTCTCGCCAAGTGGGCCCACGTGGTAGGGCCCGGCGCTCTAAAAGAGGATTATTTTTATTATTTCATTATTCGCAGGTAAAATTACCTTGGTGCCCCTTGGATGACAGCGGGATTTGGCTATTTGCAGACCCATCAGGGGTGTTTCAGTACTTTCAGGTCAAAGGAAGACTATAAAAAGACCCATAGGGGGCTCTTTGGAAAGCAGGCTTTTTCATTATTCTCCAACTCTAGTGCTTTCTGAAGAGCTCCCAGCCCGGCATTTGGCTTTGGAGGGGAAGCTCTCAGAGATCTTCCGGATGTGAGGTGGGACCTCCCAGCTGAGGCTTTGGGTCAGTCTTAGGACCTTAGCAGCCAGTCAGGGGTCGAGATTTGGGAGAAATAGGCGTTGGCTACACTTTGGTTCGTGAACATTCGTTGAGGTCAATTTTGGCTTCAACAGCTGCATATGGTGTTGAGTGAGAAAAAGGCGTTGAGTGCCACGACGTTGAGTGCGTTGAGTCATTCAACCGATACTCGACGAATTCGTCGAGTATACCTGCTGATATTCGACGAATTCATCGAGTATGACTCTTTGCCATGGCGTTGAGTGAACAACCGACTTGGGATGATTTGACTAAGTCCTTTTCGTCGTATATCAAGATGTATTCGACGAGTATCATTATTATACTCGACGATACTCGACGAATTTGACTTAGGTCATTTTTTCAAAAAAAATTCAAAAACTAGTCACGGGTTCGGTCAGCCATGTACAGTACTTTCTTGATTTCGTTTTTGAAATATTCTTTATACCATTAGATGAAATATCTCTATAAATACCTAGGTATATTTTTTTAATTGCTAATCTTGCTATTATGCTATTTTGCTCTCTGATTCAAAACGAGAATAGTTTCCAAATCAGCGATTGTCGGCTTCTTGTGCGTACCTCGGATTTCCGATCGGCCGACAACCGCAAGCACTACAAGATCCAATCTTCCTCGGTCTATACTTCTGGATTACTGCCTTCTAAAGACTCTTATTCCTCTATATTTAGACGAGTGAAGATTCAGGTTTCAAGATCTTAAAGATTTCAAGTTTCCGAGTTCTCCAAGTTCAAGATTCATTATTTTCGAAGAACGTCAGACTGAAGTTTTCAGATCTAGTGTAATATTGTTATAACATTTATTTCCTCTTGTAGGATATTTTTTTCTTCGAGTTTGTAGATTCATTTGTGGATCGAGTTTGTAGATCCGTTTGTGAATCGAGTTTGTAGATCCGTTTGTGGATCGAGTTTGTAGATTCATTTATAGATTGAGTTTGTAGATCTGGGTTTGGATCGAGTAGTAGGAGTGTCATCTCCGAGTTGTAAGAGTTGCGGCTCCGATGTGTAATATTTGATGAAATTTGAGTTTGAGTAAGTAGCTGAATCTAGCCCTTGGTGGTAGATAGGCGAGACGGGAAAGTGGACGTACCTAACTCGGGGAACCACTATAAATCTCTGTGTTTGTATGCTTGTTTTTAAGTGATTTTTATTCCGTGAAAAGACACAAGCATCACATATTCACCCCCCTCTAGGTGATTTAGGTAGACGCTAGATACTTTCAATAGGGTCATCTCCGCGCGGATCAGGTGACTTCTTTCTTGTTTACTGTTCTAGCTTAAGTGAGATGCCAAAGCTTAGTTCGTACGACATTGTCAAGCTTCAATTGTTCGACCTATCCGATTTCCATGCTTGGAAGTTGCACGTCCAGTTGGGAATAAAGGAACGCGAGATATTTTACACTGTTCTGAGTGACTTCGCCACTACCGAAGAGTACGTGGAGGAATTTCAATGGAGAATGGACGAAGAATTCTATAGGGACTACCTCCTAAATTCCCTGAACCCTAGACTCACCCTGACCTACAACAATTATAAGACTATAAAGGAAATTTGGGATCGCTTGAATGCTAACTTCCAGAAGGAAGAGGGGTTGTCGAGGACTCTCCTTGATGAGAGACTCTTCAATTTAAGATTCAATCTAAACTTGTCAATCACCTCTTAAATAATCGATATGGAGAGTCTGTGTTACAAGTTGGCGGACGATAAGTCCGAAATTTCTGATAATCTCTTTCTGTGTCTGATTCTTAGCAAGCTACCTCCTGAGTGGTTGACCTTCAAGACTGAAATACACAGGTTGAAGAAAAAGATCGCACTGGATGAACTCGAAAGGTTCATTCATATCGAGGATCAAAATATCATTGACAAGAGTTTGGAACAAATTGGTCAGTCTTCACAGACTGTCAATTTTGTTTCTCAACCAAGCAAGCCTCGATGGAAGCCACCAACACCTAAAGGTGAAGCATCTGCACAGTTGACGCCTAAAAAGCCATCTTTCAAAAAGAAGAGGGGTAAGTGTCACAACTGCGGCAAGTGGGGACACTATGCGACTAATTGTAAGGCTCCTAAGAAGAAGAAGGAGGAAGCCCCATAAAATGTGGCGAACATGCTGGCAGATGCCTCAAATCTCAAGTCCTTTGTGGCTATGATCGGGAGCAGTCACCGCAGTTCGTCCTCTGAGTGGTGGCTAGACAGCGGTGCTACCTGTCATGTGATGAATGATAGAGGTTTACTAGCTTAGGTCAAGGTGGTCCAGGAGAAGGTGGAGAACTGCAATGGAGGAGAGACTGAGGTGACCCATGTTGGGACAGCTGAGCTGGTCCTCTCATCAGGTAAAATTTTATTTTTAAATAATGTTAAAGTAGTCCCTACATTAACTAAAAATCTGATTTCAGTGAGTCTATTAGATAAGACTGAGATGTCCTTCACAACTCAAAACGGTAGAATGATCTTAACGGTAAATTCACATTACTTTATGTGTGCGTACATGATCAATGGAATGTATAGACTTAATTTAAACAATGATAACATCAACCAAATCAGTTCGAACCTTATCGATCCTAAGTTGTTACATAACAGACTTGGACATATGGACAATAAAAAATGATAGATCTAGCGAAGAGTCATAACATCCTCTTAGATCTGTTTATTCGATTTGACAAGTGTGAGGTGTGTGCTCAAACCAAAATAACTAGAAAGCCTTTCAAATCGGTTTCTAGAAGCACGAAACTCCTTAAATTGATACATTCAGACCTCTGTGATTTCCGTAGTCACGTCACCAGAGGGGGAAAGAAGTATCTAATTACATTCATAGATGATTTTTCTAGATATTGTCATGCGTATCTGTTAAAATCGAAAGACAAAGCTTTTGAGACATTTAAGACCTTCAAGTCTCGTGTTGAAAATTAGTTAAACCTGAAAATTAAGAGATTTAGAAGTGATTGAGGAGGATAATACACTGTGACTGGGTTCAAAAAATTTTGTGCCTCTGAGGGAATAATCGTTGAAACCACAACTCCTTACTCACCCCAGCCAAATGGTGTTATCGAGCATAAGAATAGAACTTTGACAGAGATGTTAAATTCTATGCTCCTAACAACCGACATGCCTAATTCCTTTTGGGGAGAAGTGGTTCGTGCTAGAAATCACATTCTGAATAGAGTGCCTCATTCTCAGCTCACTTCTACCTCGTATGAGCTGTGTCATGGTCATCCTTGTAGATACAATTCTCTAAAGACTTGGGGTTATATTGTCTATATGCAAATACAAGACCTTAAGAGGCCTAAGGTGGGAACTAAAAAAATGTCGTGCGTCTATCTAGGGAGTGTAGAAGATAGTACATCTGACAGATTTCTTGATCTATCCATGAATACCGTGATAGAGTCTAGAGATGTCATATTCTTTGAAAATAAATTTGTCAAGGATCATAGTTTGTCTGTCTTCGGGTCTAATGATATGATTTCAAAATCTATCATAGAACCTGAAGCTGGCCCTTCTGGTATTGATCCCAAACCTCTAGAGGTGGAACTTGTTCCACTTAGAACATCTACAAGAGAGAGAATTCATAAAAACTTTGGTGAGAATTTTGTCACCTATCACTTAGAGGATGATCCATTCTCCTACCAGGAAGTAATGAGATCTAGAGATTCGTTATTGTGGGCAGAAGTCATTGATGATGATATAGACTCGCTGTTACATAACAATACTTGGCATCTAGTTGACTTATCAAAAGACGCTAAAGTCCTAGGATGCAAGTGGGTGTTAAAGAAGAAACTACATAGTGATGGGTTTATGGTCAGGTATACAGTGCGTCTCATAGCTAAAGGTTATAAACAATATAAGAGAATAGACTATTTTGATGTTTATTCATCAGTGTACCACCTATCGACTATCAGGATTCTTCTGGCCTTAGCATCTATCGAGAACTTTATAGTTCATCAGATGGATGTGAAAACAGTCTTCTTAAATGGAGAACTTGATGAAGAGATCTACATGACTTAACCTGAAGGTTATGTGCATAAAGATCTAAAAGATAAAGTGTGGAAATTGGATAAATCAATCTATGGGCTTAAGCAAGCGCCTAAACTGTGGCACATGAAGTTTGACCAGGTGGTAAAGAGCCTCGGATTTCAGTCTAGTCTCTCAAACAAATGCCTTTATCACCACTTATTGTCGAATTAGACAGTCATCATATGTTTATATATGGATGATATGCTGATTTTGGGGTCTAATCTTTCTGCAGTTAGGGATATTAAATCCACTCTAATAGAAGTTTTTGACATGAAGGACCTTGGTCTTGTGGATACCCGATTAGATATAAAGGTTAGAGTTGACAAGGGTCTGGTTACTCTTAGTCAGGATCATTATATTGAGCAACTTCTGTCTACCTGGGGATATGATAACTGTAGGCCGTCTGAGACACCATTTGATCATAATGTAAAGTTGAGTCCTAATAAAGAGATTGGCATTGATCAAGTTAAGTATTTCAAAATAATTGGTAGTATCATGTTTGCCACATGTTGTACCAGACCGGGCATTGCTTTTTTCGGTTAGCATGTTGAGCCAGTTTACCAGTAATTCAGGCAAAGAGCATTGGGAGGCCCTAGATAGGATGTTGAGATACCTGAGAGGTACTAAAGATCATGCTCTGTGATACACTGGTTACCCACTTACTGTGGAAGGACATTCCAATGCCTCGTGGTGTTCAGAAGTCAGGAACATCAAGTCTATTAGTGGATACATATTCACCTTGGGTGGAGCTACTATCACTTAGAAATCCAAAAGACAGACCTGTATAACACTGTCGTTTATGGAAGCCGAGTTGTTTGCCTTAGCTTCGGCTGGTAAAGAGGCAGATTGGATCAGGAACTTGATTTTACACATTCCCTTGTCTAAGTTACAAGTCAACTCGTTGAGCTTATATTGCGATAATCAAGCAGCAGATCAAGTCATTAAGAATGCCCTCTATAACACTAAAATAAGACATGTACGACTAAGACATGTCATATTGAATTATGTGAAAGAACAAAGAATTATCACTTTGATCGATATATGTTCAAAGGATAAACTGGTTGATCTATTGACGAAATGAATGCCCAAAGATCGTTTAATCTAAACAGTGGGGGAAATGAGACTAAAGGCGATTTAGTTCGGTCTTAGTTCAACATCAGGCGATTTGATTCAGCCTTTGTCCAAACGTTTTGATTATTCTGATTTCATTTATCAAAGCAAGCATGTTATGCTCCGTTGATGCTCTTGGTTACTGAGTTCGGATATGGTAAGTTGTTTCATTCCAAACTTGATGTTAAAAACTTCACCTGGATTCGGCTGTTGCCTTGAAGGAGAGTGTTATTCAAAACTTGATAACACAATTTGACTTGGCTTGTCTCTTCTTCTGCAAATTGGTTCCATTCCAAACTTGATGAGTTCCAATTAACTTTAGAAGGGCAGTAACCACGACATTCCATATAGGATCATAGATATAGCTGCGGTGTCCAGAAGTCAGGAAATCGTTTCGTTTGAAAACAGATGACAGATTCTGAGGTCAAACTATGAGTCTTTGTGAAGGTGTCCGCTCAGCCAATAATAATGAAATTAATACTAAGTTCTTATAAAGGAACTAGATATATGTAAATTTACAAATGATTGAATTCATTCTAAAATGAAATTCTCTGTTGAAATTGCAGGGGCTGACGGTTCAGGAGGAGCACTAGTAGTCTGGGATTCGGATCATGATGATCTTATGGATGACGACTGTTAGAGCTTTAGTAGATTTCTTTGTTTTGTTATCTCTGTTCAAAGCATTGTTTAGCTCTTTTTGAACTTATTTGTTTGGACTTTATGATCTCTATCTAATGTGAGATGCTATGCGTTTAGGGCCTGCGCCTTTATTATACCTGAGACTTTTCTTTATTGTAGCTGAGTTATATGTTTTACTTATGCGTGCATATTGTTTGTATTTAAGTCCAATATGTGTGAACAGGTGCTGGACACGGTTGTGAATGATTCATGTTTGGATTGAACGTTGCACAAACCACCTTTTATCCGAAGTCAGGGTTCACGACGAACATATGAGGAGATTGCTAGTTATATTAGTATATGTTCGCACATGTCGAGACCGACTCTGAGCGTGTTTATGAGTTCGTGTCATCCTAGGGTTAGGCTCTATGCTGAAGGTACTATATATACATATTCCAAACTTGATAGGTGTACGAAGAATACTTTGTGCGGAGCCTCCAACACATTCATGGGATTCTAAATCAACTATACATTTATCTCATGCCCATCCCTTCACCTCAAATTTATCCTTTCCATTCCACTTTAAAATATAGTCGTGCACCCCCTTTTGTTATTTTCCGAAATCTTTTGAATAGTTGGACATATATCTCCACAAGATTTAAATATTTTATTTCTCTATGTATGTATCCTTTTCATCAGAATAATTCTTATAATAATCTCCAGCATTATAATAATGGGTTTGTCTCTAGCCTTCATTAGTACATTATTAAAGCTCTCACATAAATTATTAAGTAACATATCACATTTTGGCCATCTACTAAAATGTCATATTGCCCAATTTTTGGAATCTCTCACTCTTGCCCATTATAGGCCGCAATGTTGTATTTTTTTCATCTTCGCCATCTCCCTGTTAAAATCAACCAATCTTGTTGTGGATGCTGCCTTCCACAACAAAAATTTGAGTTGTAAGCCTTTTTGAATTTTCTTGAAGTCACTATAAATGTGCATTAAACAAAATCTGTGTTCTACACGTGGTAATAAATCTTCAACTACTCGAATCAGTCCTTTTTGCTTATCAGATATTATAGTCATTATATATTGATTCACAATGTTTAAATCTTCAATTAAAAAACTAAGAAACCATTGCCAAGATTTTCTATTCTCTCGAAGCACCATGACATACGCTATAGAATACATATCATTGTTACCATCAATACCAACAGTGCATAATAGAACTCCTCTAGTAGTGGTTTTAAGTGAGTACCATCAAGTCAAATTATTGGTCGGCGCCCATCAATGAAACCCAATTTTAAAGCACACTAACATATATATATTCTTTTGAAAGCACATGATCGATTTTCGGATACCTGTTTACATTGTAGTTTTACCGTTGTTTTAGGGTTACTACGACGGATCTCTTAACAATAATCACATAGCCTGACATACTGCTCTAATTCTGATCTGTTGATTATCTTGTTTGCTTGCTTTTTCGCTTTATACATTTTCTAGATTGAGAGAGATGTTTTATTCTCGATTTGCATTGTTTCTTACATTGAATTTACTGGCCACTCAGGGTTACTCCGTAAGTGGTGTTGATATTTATTTGTAAGAAAATCAGACGTACAATGTTTTGAACTTGATGCTCTGTAGCATGAATGTTCTCTTTTGATAGTCTTTACTTGGAAGGTGTTGTCATTCTTAGAGATGAATGTAGCTAAACTGAAGAACACACGAATCAGTTAAAAAATCAATAACAATAAGTTAAGGATAACTGAAGAAAAACCCTAAACAATCAGTTAAAAAATAATTGGAAACTGAAGAACACACGAATCAGACACTGAAGAACACGCGAATCATAAACTTTGTTAAACCCTAAATGAGTTAAGAGTCATATTGGCTTGAAGAAACAGTTTGTACCCGCACATAGAGAGCACTTACACGGTTAATGGGGGTTGACTTGAAGAAACTGAAGAACAACGCGAATCGGGTCTCTCTCGCAACAACAATAAACTGAAGAACCCTTGGAATCGGGCACCTCCGGTCGATAGGAAGTCGAGAACGACAACCCTTGGGTTTGCTAGAGAGAGGATCGGGAAGCCCTAGAAGAGCTGTGAGAGAGGCGATCGGTAGCGGGTGCGAGAGAGACGATCGACGGCGGTGTGCGAGAGAATGATCGGTTGTTTGCGATATGCGAAATGGGGAAATGGGTTCGGTCGGCTAGGTTTAGGAGCTTAGCAATTTAGTTCATTGCATATTCAGATGTTTAATTTTATTAGAATAAATGAATTAAATGAAATGATGGTGCATTTGTGGTTTTAGAGGGTGCAAAGTGCCAAGATTTTAATTTGAGGGTGCAATGTGTCAAAACCCCCTAATTGGGGAAAAAATTGTAGGTTACTCTCATATATAGGTGGGAGATACGGCCGAGATCTGCAGTTAAATAAGGATTAACGGCGAGATACGGCCGTATCGATGCGCGGTACATACAGCTGTATCTCCAACAGATACGGCCGTATCTCGGCCGTTGAATGCTCGATCATACGGTAAATATGCATCTCCCACCTAAAAATACATGGGAGTGACCCATCTACAATTTTCTTTTAATTGGGAGGTGCAAAGTTCCAAAAATCCCTAATATAGAGATGATTGAAAAATATTTAATAATTGAAATATAAATGATAAATTATATATTTTATTGCTAGGAAAATAAAATAACTAAATAAGGAGTGATGTTATAAGTAGTCTTATTCTCACCCAAAAAATCGTAAAATCTCTAAATATAATCGCATACCTAATATAGCTTTCAACTCCATTATTTTCATTCATTGCGACGCTTTGGCGCGGAACCCTCACGGGTTTGGAGATTTTTCTTCTGAATCCCTACTATCACAAGTGCTGGCAGCAACCGTTCTTCAATCTCAACCTCGATAGTTCACAATCCAGTCTCATCTGGTCCAGCGCCTACCACCACATGCTCTTCACTTCAGAGATAAACTCCGCCCAAAGCGGGCTAAGCCTTGATTACAATTGCTCCCATCTGTCCTACTTCCTACACTGCCTCGGCAGGACTATTCACTAGAACCATACCAAACAATCTCCATCCCTCCAACCAGCTCACTAGAAGGATGAGTTTTTAATGGTGGTAAAGGAGGTGGCGAGTGAAGGATGGGGTCGTCCTTGTCAAGCCAAAGGAGGATAGCCCAAAATGTGAATATTTTTGGACCGTGAATATCAATCGACTGTGAATAACTTTGTTAGAATTGTTAGTGACATCGCTCTTAAATAAATGTTGGAACCACTATCACAATCACATTTGATTCATGCCATATGTGTTTGGACATATAATAATGTCAGCAATTCTTTTATATGATAATATTCAGTTTGTAAATATTTATTATTATTATGTGAAGACATTATATTGTAATGTTTAAAGATTGGAGTGTTGTAGATTACACATGGCTAGCATGTAACACCTATTTCAAGAAGCTGTTATAGGCTATATAATAATATTAACATTCTAATCAGAAGGGGTTGGGATAAATTATAAGTTATTTTTCATCTCCCTTCTCTTCACATTCGTCTCTTTATCCTTAGATTGTTCTAAGATGTTCATCTCTATCGACATCTCTAATAATTGGTGCTCTCGTCTTGCCTTCTCTCCTTAGATGTGTGCATGGCCCTTTCTGAGGAGATTGAACAACAACTTTTGGAAATCAAGACCATCCAAAGAACATAATGCTTGACTATCTTAGTTTGTTGATCTTCAAAAGAAAATTGTTTCAACAAATTCTTGGGATCCGTGAAACCACCACGTGCCATATTGTTCTAAGAAATGACGTCGCAAGAGATCCAAGTAAGGTGGTAATGACTCAATAACATATGAGTTTACATAAGACTTAAATTGTTTTAATGATGCCCAATGAGAGCCAAAAAGGATTAAATTGGCAAAATTTATGGAGAAAGTCATTTTTTGATTTATTAGAATTAATATGTGGCTTATAGAGTTGGGAATGCAATAAATTTTATTTAAAAAATGTTTATTTCATAATATTTGGTGTAGCTTGTATGGTGTTTGAGCTCCGCATCATATGTTCAAAAAGCCAAAAATTGAAATGGAGGGAACTCGAAATATTCAGAGGGAAACTTTTTATGAAGAAAATGATGAATCATTTAGGGCATGTTTGGGAAGGCTTTTTAGCTCCTTTTCGTTTTCTGGAAAACGCTACCACACTTAAGAAACCGTTTGGATTGTCTATCGGTGAAAAAAACTACCGCGAAAAACTCCATTTGCTCATCTTTAGGAAAAGTCACTTGCCACCTACTTTTCAACCTTTTCGAAAAGCACTTTCTCATCCAAAAACACTGATCTCTTTAAAAAATCTACAACTTGATTTTTTTTGTCTTTGCGCGATTTTTTTCCCGAGCGTACTTTTTTGCCCGGGTGTTTTTTTTGCCCGGCGCGATTTTTTCGCCCGGACGCAAATTTTTCGCCTGAGCTAGCATTTTTCACTCTGGCTGGCATTTTTCGCCGAGCTGGCATTTTTTGCCCCGACGCGGGGTTTTTTCGCCCGGGTGAGTTTTTTTCGCCCGAGTGCGGTTTTTTTGCCCGTGCATGATTTTTTTTCGCCCGAACGTATTTTTTTTGCCCGGGCCGATTTTTCGTCCGGCGTGATTTTTTCTCGGGTGCGTTTTTTTCATCCTGATGCGATTTTTTGTCGTTGCACGATTTTTTTCGCGCGAGCCGATTTTTTTGCCCGGGCGCGATTTTTTTGCCCGGGTGCGTTTTTTTCGCCCGGGCGTGGTTTTTTTGCACCAACACGATTTTTTGCCCGGCGCGATTTTTTTGCACCGGCGTGATTTTTTCGCCATCGCGTGATTTTTTCTCCCACGGGCGATTTTTGCTCCCGCACGTGTTTTTTTTTCGCCCGGGGCATTTTTTTCGCCCGGTCGCGATTTTTTTCGCCCGGGCTCGATTTTTCGCCCGGGCGCGATTTTTTCGCCCGGGCGCGATTTTTTCCCCAGGGCGCGATTTTTTCGCCCGGATGCGATTTTTTCGCCCGGGTGCGATTTTTTTCTCTCGGGCGCGATTTTTTTGATCGGGAGCGGTTTTTCGCCCGGGCGCTATTTTTTTCGCCCGAAAGCGAATTTTTCGCCTCGCCGTGATTTTTTTCCCGTTCGTGGTTTTTTTGCCTGGTCGTGTATTTTTTTCGTTTGTAAGCTATTTTTTCGGCTCGAATGCAATTTTTTTCGCTTTCGAGCGGAAATATCGCGTCCGTGCAAAAAATTCGCGTTCGGGCGAAATTGTCCCGCCTAGTCGAAAAATTAGTGCTCGTTCGAAAAATTTGCGCCCGTCCGAAAAATTTGCCGTCATCCGAAAAATTCGCGCTCGTCCGGAAAATTCACGCTCGTTCAAAAAATTCGCGTGCGTCCAAAAAATTGGCACCCGGGCGAATAATTGGGGCCCGGCCGAAAATGTAGGGCTCGGCCGAAAAATTGGCGCCCAAGCTAAAATATCGCGCTTGTGCGAAAATATCGTGCCCGGGCGAAAAATTCACGCCCGGGCGAGAAAAACCGCCATCCGGCGAAAAATTCGCTCCCGGGCGAAAAAAACCTGCCCCGGCGAAATAATTGCGCCTTTTCCCCCGGACGCGCATTTTTAAAAAAAAAAGTTACCGCAACGGATGTTTGTCAAACGGTTTATAAAGTGCTTCTCCTTTTTGAAAAGCTCTGCAAAAAAAGTTCACCCAAACAGTTCTTTTCTAATAGACATTTTTCAAAAGCTCATTTTCCTACCATTCTTTTGTCACCACTGCTTCTCCTTTCTGAAAAGCCTTCCCAAACAGGCCCTTAGTCTCATCATGATTATCTCCATTCATGTTAATGAGTACGTAAATGAATTCACTCCTTATTTGTTCAAAGGAACATGAGGAGAAATTATGAACTGTGTGTGCGTGCACACACTTTGCACTGTACAGGACCTGATTTCGGCTTTCGGTTTTGGGGTTTGGTATTTAGAGAATAATTGAATTGTATTTTCTATAAGAGATTTTGACGCTACGTTGATGTCCTTCTGCTTCGATTTCTCTTCTCGTAGCATCAAATTTCTATCGATCGCATCGAGTCGATTTCTGTCTTTTGCATAGTTGTGTCAATTCCATCGATGCAGTGTCGAATTTTTTTATGCCGAATGCATTACTATGCGCAAACCCTTATATAAGAGTTTTCTGAGAATGGAAAAATACGATTATTCTCTATCTCTTTTGTTTTTTCTTAATGTTTCCATTTTTCTTGTGATTTTCTTTATGTGTTTGTTTTATTAAGTGAGAGTTCGGGTGTACAGCCCGTATTTGATGAGTCTGATCTGGTTGCACCTATGCTAGCAAAGCGAGATCCGAACCTATTTCACCAAGGAAGGCGAGCTCGAGCAAGAAGGATGAACTCCACTATACGAGTAGGCGAGACGAGCCCAGTCACTAGCCGAGTTAGCGAGGCGAGTCCAGACACTACGATCAGCATACTTGCCTAGATCCATCGTAAGAAATCTCCTCGAGGTGGGGGTGGCTACCCGCACCCCGCCCGTGTCGGGGATTAGTGTTTTGCTTAGGGTTGAGAACGTTGTCTGCATACTACTTGGGTCTGCGGGTAGTATTTTGGTTAATGCGGGGGTAGCTATTTGTAGGCCAATAAAGATCATTTTACCCTCAAGATGCTTTGCCTATAAATAGGACTCATAACATCTCGGAGAAGGCATACACAATCTCCTAGAGCTTGCCCGTCTCTAGTTTCTTCTTTATGTAATCCGAGGTGTTGAGCTCAATTTTTGTTTTGGGTGGGGAAATTGCGCGAGAACTTCCGGGTGTGTGGCAGGACCTCCCCACTACAGCTTATGGGTCTGAGTGTAGACAAATCATTCTTCCTTGGGTGAGGTCAAATCTAGTATCAAAATTTTCGGCTTCCCGCGTCTGACGGTGAAATAATTAATACGGGCCGCCCCTTCTTAGTCTGAACTCCATTGAACCAGTATTTCGTGTAAAAATTTGTGATAGCGGAAAACGGGAAACCAGACGCAAGAACACTCAACCAATCCGGGTCCAAAAAACCAAATACAAATAGAAGAATAAGAAACTTATACTATCAAAAAATCTTTACAAGGCGATGTATACATGGTGATACATGATTCGTCGATGTACCAGATGAAAGCAAATTATAAGGCAGAGAAAACAAGCCCCGCGGACTCCAAGAGTAACCACCGACCCTGCTGCTAACCGCTATGTAATCCGCTCAAACCGACAGATCGCCAAACCGCAACCTAGCCGCGCGGGCTACCCGTTATTCCAATGTTGAACTCTAATCGCCGATCTGCAAGCCGCCTAACAACACGGTTGCTAGCCGCCAGATCGCGCGAGCTGCTGCCGAACTGAACCAAGCCGTCAGATGCGAACAACTTATTGAACTGAGAAACTAGTTACATAAGAGAGACTGCATAGTCGCAAACCGCAACCTGCTGTTAACCGCTAGTTGCTATCCGCAGAGTTCGCACTGTCCCTGACCGCAGTCAGAACCAAGTCCCTGGCTTTCCAATGCTACCCTCACAACCTGCACAACACAAACTGGTCAACCTCCTCAAACCGCACGAATACAAAATCCTAACCATAACAACTATCCGCGAGTTCACTTACTTTTAAGTAGGATGTCAATTGATGTGACATGGGGTCCTATTTATAGGCGCGGAGAGGATTGTGATCACCGCCCTAGCTGATAGGATAACCGCCCTATCTCACGGCGAGCACCACGTGTATCCGCCAAGCCGCGAATACACAACCAGACAACCATAACTCGGCAAGACAGACAGTCCGCCAGGGTTGCACCACCAAGGCCAGATACCAAGCCAATCCGCCTTGTCGCCATTCGCTAAGGCCCAGCCAGACTTGATCGCCATACAGGCGAACTCTGCGAGATCTGCCCCAGTCCGCCCACCTGCGGACATAGCTTCAGTCCGCTCGCGCTTGCGGACACCACTCTAGTCCGTATATCCTGAGCTCATAGCCAAGGCGCGCAAGGCTAACTATCGACCACGGCAGACAGAGATATCAGTCTGTGTAGACCGCGCGACCTCCCGGACTGAGCCATCCCGCACAACCTGGTGAATTCCGGAGCCAGTTCGCTCTAATCAGCGAACTTCGCAGTTACCACCAACCGCGCTACCAGAGATAGACCAAGACACACGCCATGCCGATCTCCCGATCTCTGGTCCAGTCCACAACCCAGACTCCGCGAACTTCAACCGAGTCCACACCTGGACAGTCTTGGCGAGCTTCGCGGATAGCAATTCTGTCCGCCCAGTTACTTTCTGGGAACCAACTGCCGGCTGAACACAACCCGACATGGCAAGCCGCCTCTGCTGTCCACACAGTCCACACAAACAGACCGCCCATGCCGCTAGAGTACAAGCCGACTGTAGCACTATTGCTGACCTGGCAAGCTGACAGTTCTGTCTGCACAGCCCGCGCGGACAGGTCGCCCAGTCCATCACTTTCACTTCATGATTTTCAACACTCCCTCTTGAAGTGAGAAGTGGTAAACAACCCTAGCAGTCCCCGTAACCGTAAACATGGCCCCTCCGATAGCGACATCGAGAAGATGTCCATGACATAATCCTCACTTCGCATATTCCAGACCATAAGGGATCCGTCTAGCACCTCCATAAAGGAGTCATGCTTCCCTCCGCCTTTTTCTCCAGCTTCAACACCCACTTGTACGCCACAGGAGTAACATCAACCTTGGGCACAAGGTCACAAGCCTCATCACCCCTGAGGACAGTCATCTCCTCATCCTTGGCACTTTCCCCCTCCTTGACTCCAGTGGTGCCTTCAAAGCTAGAAGACTATCACTCGATCTGAGGGCCTGAGAAGAAACAAGAGACCGAGCTCACCGCATTTCCTTCGCAATATCGAGATGGTGGGTTGGTGATCCTCTTCGACCTTCGAAGAGCCTGATCACGGCTAACCACCTCCGCTGCATCTCCTTAACCAGCTCCGATCCCTGGCAAACCTGGGGTATCACTCCCCTTGCTTCCTAAACAAGAATCCACTGCCCTGGAACTAGAAGCACCTGGAGCATCGCTCCCCCTACTTCTTGAACCAGAACCATTTAGAGCATCGCTCCCCTACTTCTTGAACCCGACACCTCTGCCCCGGAGCTAGAACAACGTGGAGCTCATGGTGACACATGCAACTCCAACCGAAGATCTTCAGCAGCCTCCTTCTGCCCATCGTCTAACTTGCTCTCCTTTAGCTCCACAGATGAGGTAGCTCCATATGACATCAGTTCATCAAAGATAACGTCTCTGGACACGATGAACTTCTTCGTCGCAGGATCCATACACCTTCATCTCTTCTTCTGCTCATCATAGCCCACGAAGGCAAGCTTCCTCGTCTTTGCATCTAGCTCTGTCATGAGAGCATATGGGACGTGTATATAACAGGTCGATCCAAACACCCAAAGGTGTTCTACGCTGGGCTTCTCCTATAACATCAGCTCAACCAGAGACTTCATGTTGATCGGACTTAGAGGCATCCGATTGATGACATACACTGCACATGTCATCCCTTCCGCCCAAAAGGCCTTAGGAATGCCTTTTCCATGAAGCCAACACTTGTAGGTCTCCATCAAATGACGGATCTTCCGATCTGCTACTCCACTTTATTGTAGAGTATGCCCACAAGAAAGCTCTCTCCGGATTCCGTGCTTCCTGCAAAAGTTAGAGAACACGTTTGAATCAAATTCACCTCTGTTGCCCGTTCTCAACTTCTTGATCTGCAGGCCAAGTCGGCCCTCCACAAACTTCTTGAACTCCACGAACAAACGGAATGCGTCTGACTTCTCCTTCATAAAGTACACCCAAGTGTACCTCGTATAGTCATCAATCAACACCAACATATACCTGCTGCCTCCAAGACTGGTGGTGATGGTCGGTCCCAACAAGTCACCATGAATGCACTCCAATGGTTGAGAACACCCGGGCTACAACTTATCAAACGTGAAGCGATAAGCCTCACCTTATTGACATCCCGCGCAAACATGACCGTCGCCGAAGGATGACAACCTAGGCAAGCCTTCACAAGGCTCCTTTCGGCCATTGCTTTCAACTTGTTCATCCATATATGTCTCAGTCTTTCATGCCAGATAGCTGCACTATCATTGGTTCTCATCCGATCAACATAAGAACTTGTTGAAGCCACAACTAAGTTCCCGTCCCTTCTCCCTATATGAGCGAAGTTTGCCGACTGAAAGATAACCTTATAGACCTTCTTGAAGTGGCCAGGCTGGTTGCATAAATAGTACATCGACCCTTCTTTCCTCTTCCCATCATGCTTAGGAGCATACCTCTCTTCTTGTTGATATGAAGTAGAAGGTCCATCACCAGCAACCGACTTCTTCAACTTGTCCCATCTCCTCTTCTTCCCTGAGAAGAGTGCCTTACCATCTTCTCCAGAGACAGTGACTCCAGCCATCTGACTTGCTAAGCTTTCCTGCAAAGCCAGCAAGTTCTCTAGCTCCAGCAAAGACGGCCGACTGGCCCAGCCTTTAACAGAAGTGACAAAGGCCACATGTTCCTTTCACAAACCGCGGATTATGTGCCTTTTCAGCTTCTCCTCCTAAATAGGTTCATTAGGGTCCAACACTAAAATCTCAGCGCATAAGTTCTGCATCTTCAAGAAAAACGTTGAGATAGACAAATCTCCCTAAGTGGCTCCCGCCAACTCATTATCTAGGAACTGTAGTCGAGTTACATTTTTCCTGTTGAACAACCCATCAAGGGAAGTCCAAATCTCCGCAGCAGATCGACATCCGATGATGTGGTCGAAGAGTTCCTATGAGATATCCCGCTTGAGAGTAAACTTCGCCTTCGCGTTTGTCTTCCTTCAAGCTCTCACCGCATCAGAACTAGCAGCATCATCCACCTCTTCCACAGACGACCTTCCAAAGGTCCTCGCCCAAAAGATAGTTTTCTATACATGACTTCCACTTTTTAAAGTTAGTCGATGTAAGACGCTCAATTCCAAGACCTCTTATCATACCACCTTCCATTGCACTAACCCTGGTTACTTAGACACCCAGAAGCAATGAAGCAAACTGTCGGATGATCTGCTGCTACGGCCTCTATTTCCTTTGATACCATATAAAAATTTGTGATAGTGGAAAACGAGAAACCAGACGCAGGAACACTCAACCAATCCGGGTCCAAATAACCAGATGCAATAGAAGAATAAGAAACTTATACTATCAAAAAATCTTTAAGGGAGATGTATATATGGTGAGACATGATTCGCCGATGCACCCGATAAAAGCAAATTACAAGGCAGAGAAAACAAGCTGTGCGGACTCCAAGAGTAATCGCCGACCCTGCTGCTAACCGCTACGGAGTCCGCTCAAATCAACAGATCGCCAAACCGCAACCTAGCCGCGCGGACTGCCCGTTATTCCAATGCTGAACTCTAACCGCCGATCTGCAAGCCACCTAACCGCACAGTTGCTAGCCACTAGATCGCACGAGCTGCTGCCGAACTGAACCAAGCCGCCAAATGCAGACAACTTATTGAACTGGGAAACTAGTTACAGAAGAGAGACTGCCTAGTCGCAAACCGCGACCTGCTGTTAACTGCTAGTTGCTATCCACAGAGTCTGCAGTATCCCTGACCGCAATCAGAACCAAGTCCCTAGCTTTCCAGCGCTACCCGCACAACCTGCACAACAAAAACCAGTCAACCTCCTCAAACCGCGCGGATGCAAAATCCTAACCGCAACAACTATCAGTGAGTTCACTTACTGTTCAATTTGATGTCAATTGATGTGACAGGGGGTCCTATTTATAGGCGCGAAGAGGAGTGTGATCACCGCCCTAGCTGATAGGATAACCGCCCTATCTCGCTGCGAACACCAAGTGTATCCACCAAGTCGAGGATACACAACCAGACCGCCGCAACTAGGCAAGACAACCAGTCCACCAAGGTTGCACCACCAAGGCCGGATACCAAGCCAATCCGCCTTGTCGCCAAGGCCCAGGCAGACTTGATCGTCATACAGGAGAACTCTGCGAGATCCGCCCCAGTCCGCCCACCTACGGACACTACTCCAGTCCGCTCGCGCCTGTGGACACCACTCCAGTCCGCATATACCGAGCTCACAGCCAAGACACACACGACTAACTACCGACCACGGCGGACAGAGATATCAGTTTACGCAGACCGCGCGACCTCCCAGACTGAGCCATCCCGCACAACCCGACGAACTCCGACGCCAGTCCGCTCTAACCGGCGAACTCCACTGTTACCACCAACCGCGTCACCAGAGCTAGACCAAGACACACGTCATGCCGATCTCCCGAGCTCTGGTCCAGTCCGCAACCCGGACTCCGCGAACTTCAACTGAGTCTGCATCTCGCCAGTCTTGGCAAGCTCCGCAAATTGCAATCCTGTCCGCCCGGTTACTTTCTGGGAACCAACTGCCGGTTGAACACAACCCGGCCTGGCAAGCCGCCTCCTCTGTCCGCACAGTCCGCACGGTCCGCACGAACAGACCGCCCAGGCCGCCAGAGCACAAGCCGACTGCAGCACCATTGCCGACCTGGCAAGCCGCCAGTCCTGTCCGCACAGGCCGCGCGTAAAGGTCACCCAGTCCACCACTTTCACTTCATGATTTTCAACATTTGGGTTTCAACTTCTTTGATGTGATGAGCATGGACTGGAAACTTGTGAGGAAAACCTCACCTGACGACGCCATGACTGGACATGGGGAGATTAGGGATGACCATGACAACTCGCACTTGTCAAGCGAGTTCATCAAGCTGAGTGATTTCACAGAGTTTAGGAAGTCAGTGGAGAAAATGTGGCGAGCTCTGCTCGCACCTCGCGGCGAGGTGGCAGAGTCAGTGCTGTCGATTATCATCCCTCATAGCTAAGTGGGTCAAAGCAGATGGCCCGACATGGAAGTCGTCCAAGAGGGAGAGAATCATACTAAGCACACGTGAGTTCTCTTCGCGAGCCTGTCAGCAACTCGCTACTTAGAAAGTGAGTCTGAACGAACTCTCCCTACTCTCCGAGCTTCCCCGGCGAGCCCTTTTTACGAGTTTATCCGATCAGTCCCAATGCCCGAGGGATTCATAGAACCTGCGATGAACTACTACTCGGAGAAAGATGATCCCGTATAGCAGCTACAACAGTTTGAAGACGTAGTCTCAATTTGACTGATGACGGACACATTAAAGTGCACACTATTCGTCATTTCTTTCAAAGTAAAAGCGAGAGATTCATTCCACTAGTTGGCGCCGAGCTCAATGCACAGCATTGAGGACCTCTGAAGCGGTCCGGGAACTTTGTTCCTCATCAAGCAGGGCCTTTAGGAGTCGCTCGGGGCGTACATCAATCGTTTCTAGGAGGTTATCACCGTTCAAGAGGTACACACATCACATAGGTGGGAGATGTGTATTTACCGTAGGATCTTGATTTAAACGGCCAGATTTTGACCGTATCTACTGCAGATACAACCATATTTACGAGCAGATACAACTGAATCATATACGGTCGGATTTGTGCCATTGAAATCCAAATACAAGGCAAAACTTATGGAAGAACGTGCCCTTCTCCCACATATTAATAGGTGTCTCACCCTAAAAAAAATTCTGCAACTCACCCTCGCAAGTGAATTGCAGGACGAACTCTATACGATAAGATTGCTTGAGGCCACCGACATTGTTTGAAAATCCAATTGGCCAGATAATAGTTTTTATAATTTATAACAAAAAAAAGGAAAGCTCAGAACTTTGCCAGTCATCTCAAGAGATGTTGCATGCTGGAAACCAATCCAAACATTCAAAGCAATTTCATCACAGCAATTTCTAAATAGGCGGGCGGTTGCCAGGACTCGAAGCGTATACACCTCCACGGCCAACTGCGCCAACACTCGCTGATGTTTCGTTATGATATATAACGTTTTTATATCTGCATTATTTAGGTTCCATTTGGTTCGGCAGTGGCGGGTCGATTCGGTAGGTGGAAACGGAGTGTTCGAACTGGATGGGGGAGGTGGCTGCTCCAAACAGAGTTTTTTGGGACGTTTCTCAAGGCGGGCGGGCGGGCGGGCGGGCGGGCGGGCGGGCGGATGGAAACGTAGCAAACGCTGTCGGAAGGAGGGTAAACAAATGAACTTCCGGCGGCGTTTGCTCTGTTTCCACCCCCCTCATCTTGAGAAATGCCCCCAAAAAGCTCCGTTTGGAGCAGCCACCTCCCCCCTCCAATTCGAACACTCTGTTTCCACCCGCCGGATCGACCCGCCACCGCCGAACCAAATGGAGCCTTAATCAATTATAATAAAAATATCTTACATAAACAGCAATGGGACACACGGCCCAAATGCCCAATGTCACGCATATACTTTTCCCCAACATTACGGGGATCATTTGATTACATTTTTTTTCCTGCTGCACTCATTCCACAAGAAAGAGCACGGATAGCCCGGGAGCCCTACGATGGAGCTTTGTATATCGTGCAATGCGAATACCTTTTCTTTTCTTTTTGTGCTTTGTTTTTTCGCAATCGCCGGATCAAAAAATAAACATTCCAGATTTTACCCGCTCCCACTTTACAGAACACTACCGTACCTAATTATTACTCCCATTTGATACACCGCTCGTGTTCTACGTGTATATTGTGTAGCGGTGATCACATCCCAGTTCGATTGATATTCGTTGCATTGATTTTTTTTTAATACAATAATTAGATAATGATTTGAGGAGATCAAGTGAACGAGAGGTTATACAATCACCACTACACAATGCAATATTCATGCATTTGGAGAATCTCATGGATCTTGACGATTTTCAAACATTATTGTGCATAATTAGGCTCCGTTTGGCACGGTGGTGGCTGCGTTTAGCGCGGCTTATTTGTTCCGGTGAGTTTGAACAAAAACGTCATTGTCATAGAATATATGTTGGTATGACGTGTTACTACTTTTACAAAAAAATAGAAAATAGTTTGGGGCATAAGATTTTGATATGACAATGATATTTTTCTCCAACCTCACCGGAACAAATAAGGTACGATAAGTCGCGTCAAACGCGCCCAAAATTTCTTAGATGAGCGTTAACGAGCGACAATTTAACCCAAATATTCATGACAGCCACCATCATGGCAAATGAAGCCTAGTTTTGATGCTCAAAAGAAAAGAAGAGAAAGCAGCTGAAAAGGAATTGAAAAATCTAACATAAAACTATGAATTGTCTGTAAAACAAAATTTGAATAACCTGACAAATTCGACGAGTATCAACGGGTATACTCGACGAATTCGACGAGTATCAACGAGTATACTCGACGAATTCGACAAATATCCCTTATAATACTCGTCGAATTTTACTTGGGTAAAATTTCTGTTCTTCTGATTCCAAGGCCCTCTCCTTCTTAGATCATTCTCATGCACTTGGGATAGAAGTATACCCTAATAGAGAGATTACACGTGAGTCAACACATTGGCCTACACAATGAAGGATTATATTGTATAGTCATGTGTTTACTGACCCACCGTAACCTGACATTGATGTATACTTAACAATGTAGACCTGCAAGTACATAACTAATGTACAACCTCGTATTCGCGGAGCGGGGTCCCCAAGAAAGGCGTAAGACTTGCTACACATTTATAAGCTTTTAGGGAGTTTTGCACTCTTGGAGTCAAATTTATTGTTGATCTGCATGATATTCTAGTAGGGGAACAAAAGACTTGTCTAGCTCGCTAGTGTTTTGGTGTACTCTTGGGGCGAGTGCGGCGGGAGGCTGGCACTCGCCCTGACCCATTCTAGAGGCGGGTGCGGCGGGAGGACGACACCTGTCCCGACCACATCTTGGGGCGAGTGCGGCGGGAGGCCGACACTCGCCCCGGTCCCATTTCAGGGGGCAGGTGCAGCGGGAGGACGACACCCCCCCCCCCCCGACCTCATCTTGGGGCGAGTGCGGCGGAAGGCCGGCACTCGCCCCGGTCCCATTCTAGGGGGTGTGCGGCGGGAGGCCAGCACCCGCCCGACCTCATCTTGGGGGGCGAGTGTGGCGGGAGGCCGACACTTTCCCTGGCCCCATTTCATGGGGCGGGTGCGGCGGGAGGTCGGCACCTTCCCCGGCTCCATTTCATATGGCGGGTGTAGCGGGAGGCCGGCACCCGCCTCGGCCTCATCTTGGGGGATGAGTGCGGCGGGAGGCTGACACTCGCCCCTGTCCCATTTCAGGGGGCAAGTGCGGCGGGAGGTCGGTGTCACAACCCGCATTTTCTCAGTATAAAAATACTATCAGAGTGAGAGAAAATACGCGATCGTGATGCCACGCCGTGCAGGGGACAACTGCAGACGTTCAGGCAACCCTGACCTACCACTAATTTTTATAAAAAGACCATGAGTTATGATTTAAAACATTGTTTTATTATTATGCATGCTGACCGTGTCCCTCAGTCTAGTGGATCAACTAGTCCACGGGTTAGAAAGTATAGGTTTACACAGCGGAAAAACCCAAGTTTGATTCATTTATCGTCCTATATGAGAATAACAATTCAGCTTAAAATACAATGAACATGTGACTTCTAGGTTTACTATAGGTAAGAAAACAGTTTTATAGCCCTTAAAATAGTGATTTGATCTTTTGAAAAGCAAGCTAAAGAGTCATGTAGGAAAATGCAGTTTTATTTTATATTAAAATACCTAACATGTATCCTAACATAAAGCATTCCCAGAGAGCAAGTACTAAGCTAAAAGCAAGTAAAACAACACGAGTAGTAAGTAGTCTATCTCAGAAGTCTAAAACTATGGGCGTCAACAGCTGACACGAACCCATAGAAAATCTATCAAGTCTAACAAAAGTCTACCTCAAAACCCTGAGGTGGAACTAAAAGCGGTGGCGGCAGCCCGCAACACCAGCAACACAACCCTGTCAGCTAACTCTGCTCTTGTCCTGGACCTGGGGTATTCAAAAGAAGAACACCTCAGAAAGCAAGTTACAAGCGGTGCAAGAGTGAAAAGAAAGCTAACAAACCTCGAAACGAGCGAGGTAAAACAAACAGCTACAAAAGGAGTCAGAAGCATGGTATAGGAAATCAAAACAGCAAATCTAACAAGTCAGGAGAACTAGGCTAGAACAGTCTGCACAAACTATCACATCTACTATCAGAGTTCTTCTTTATTTCTTTTCTTCGGTATTCTAGTCATTCAGTATTTTGAATTGAGATAAATCGGCTCATCGGGACAGAGTGCTGTGCCGGGGGAGTAGGTCCACTACGTGCAATAAACCCAGCCTAAAGGCACTATGCCGAGGGAGAAACCCCAACGCACACAGTCCTACAGCTAAGGTAACATGCCGGGGATGAAAATCCACCACGCGCACAGACTTCGCCCTAAGGCACTGTGTCGTGGGAGAAACCCCAACGCGCACAGACCATTTCAAGCTTTCTTCATTTCATAATTTTGTGCCGTGGGAGAAACCCCACGCGCACAGACCATTACATAATTTAGTATTCAATGTTCTTATATTTAAAGTTCGGACAACTAATTAAATCGGACGGACAAGTGACACGTCGACCGAACGGCACGAAAATTAAAGGCCGCGACTAAACATTTTCGTAGAAATTAACCCTGTCAAAACGGCGAGACGATCTAAACGTCATGACCACTACGACACGCCCGTAGACCACTATGTTTCCGACGAGTTCACCCGCGACAATTAGCCTATTTACGAGGCGACACTAAGTAATTCTGAGGCGACGTTTGCTAACGTAAATCGTGACTCCAAAAATTAAAACTACGCTAAATTCTACGATCGTAGACGAGACGAACGACGGGAAAGAAAGTTGCAAGGGTACACCACTTGCCTCAAACGACCAAGAACTTCTTCTGAAATGATCCACGCGGCGGATCGGTCCAAATGGACGCACGGGAAAGCGAGATCTACACGAAAAACGCACAAACGGAGTTAGGGTCGAAAAAACCATGGCGAAAAAGTCACCGAAACGGGAAAAGCTTACCGCAATCTCGAAGCTCTCGCCGAGAGCTTTCCAACCGCCGCGATCGGATCGAAATTCCGTCCACCGGATCGGCGGTGGCGGCCGCCGGAAGATTTGCGAACGAGAGGTTTCCGCCCTCGTTTTTCTCTCGCACAGGAGTGGGGGGGGGGGGGGGCTGCTGGTTCGGGGGGGGAGAAAGGGGGGTTTCTTCTTTTTTTTATAACCTTAATAATAATATTAATAATAGTATTATTATAATTATTATTAATATTAATAAGTAATATATAACTATAATAAGCCTAATAAAAAGAGGGGGGGGGCGCCGGGTTCCACTCCACGTATGAGGGGGAAAAAAGGGGGGAGGGGGAGGGAAGTGAAAGAAAAAGAGGGGGAGGAGAAGACAAGGGGGGAAGAGGGAAAAGAGAAAAGGAAGAAAAAATGAAGGGAGAGACTTGACATAAATTCGCCGTTGTTGTGAGAGTCGGCATAGCTTGTTGCGGCGTTTTGTTTTTAAAACGTTGATGTAACTCGTAATGATTCTTCAAACATGATAATGACGCGGGTTTTTTTAATGAAAACTCATCCCTTTGAGATTCATGGACTGTCGATGAAGGAAACTTATGGCATGCAGTAACTTGATCCTTGAATCTCAAAAAACCTCGTGCAGAAAATGTTGATCATGTCAAACATTTCACGACGGCGGAGCAAAAAAGATGCGTAAAAACAAACCCTGGGTGAGCTACTTCTTGTGTGTGATTTCTTTTGTTGTTGTAAGTTGCATTTTTATTTAATCAAAGTGGATTCGGATTTTTGTCACTTTGCGCCCTCCAATTAGGGGTTTGACAATTAGCACCCCAATATTCGTTTTTTGGCACTTTGCACCCTCAAAAACACTTGGTGAAGCACTTTGCACGCCGATTTAATATTTTTGATATTTCATATTAAAAGAAATCTATTTTAAATACAAACTAAGAGCATTTTAGGGATTATGAAAATGGCTAAAAATAAAATGTAGGTTACGCTCTTTTTTCTTTTTGCTCCGCCGTTGTGAAAGGTTTGACATGATCACAACACTTAAAACTGTCACCAAGGGGAAAAAACTAATTTTGAACATAAAAATGAATGGTTAGCTCAAGTTGGGCATTCACGAACGACAGTTCGTGAACATTGCTGCGTCACATAACCACACCGTGGCAAACAGAACTTCATCACCCAAGCATTTTAAAAGTGAAAAAACTCACAGTGGACAAACATAAGATTAAGGCTTCGTTGGCACTGCTTGTTTGCTCGATAAGTTTTGAGCATAAAATGCAAAGAGTTTTTAGATCGCGTAGGCGCTAACAAACAACGTTCATGACCACGCATTCACGCCTGCCACCATCGCGCCAACGAAGCCTAACTTGCAATTAATTGGGTTGGACTTAGAGAGATCAATTTATCCCGAATTTTCAATGATATGAAAGTAGAACTTACAAGATTAAATCGTTTCACAAATCCAGAATACATATATTTTTCATAACACATGATTCTTCTCTTCAAATCTGCTAAAATCAAACTCACTAAAACTTTGAACACTCATTGCAAACTGCTGCAGTGTGTGAAACTCGAAGAACTCTGTATCAGAGGATTTCTTTGTTCAGACCATTAAAGTAAGGGTGCTCCAAGACCTTCTTTGCAGATATCCTCTTGCATGGCTCGTACATCAACATTTTCTGCAACAAATCCATACATTTTCATTTTCAACTTAATCAACGGCAGAGTTAAAAGCATACTCAATAATAAAAATGCCGGCTCACCGAAAAGAAATTAGAAATGCCGGCTCACCGAAAGAAGATCAATGTCGTCCGTGAGGTTTGTGACGACCAATGATAAGCTTTTGGGTCCACTGAGGATACTCATGCCAGTTTGCCAACTTGCTCACTCCAGGCCACATTTCTTCATTTGGGGTACCAAGTTGCCTGATTAAGGGGAAAATTGATGAGCGGAGAGATTGAATGTAGTAAAATGGGAATGAGGAAGAATGAGACAAGATGGACACACCTGAAAATGTGGAGAAGCTGTTGTAATTCTGAGTCGCCCCGCAAACAATGGTTGTGTTGTCACTAGTTCAGCTGCAAATAATGGTTTGTTATCACATGAGATTAACGACTATAGTCTAGGAAACCGTTTGAAGGAATGTTGCTCTCATCTGTATGTTAATTTAATTATGGAGCCATGAACAAAATAGTTGAACATTTAAGGGTGACATTAGTACTCGATTGTCGCACAAATGAAAGCCAATAATGAATTAAATCATAGTATGCAACTCAAAATGATGTTTTTTTTTTCAATTCACTGTTTAAATTGACTAAAAATTTATACAGTAACAACAGATTACAGTTATATATATATATATATATATTTATATATATATATATATATATATATATATACACGAGTGCCCGACACGGGGCTCCGCCCCTATGGCTACGCGCCACAGTACCCGTCTCGTGATGGCGGGCTGCGCCGCATCAATGCGAGTGCCTGACACGGGGCTTTGCCACTATGGCTACGCATCTTTCACTCTATGTTAAAAGAAGTTAAAAGCTGTAAAAATATGATAAAATTAGATGCAGCATGAACCCAAACTTGTAGAAGCTGATCGAATGTGAAAGATGTATGAACTGAGCTTCCTTTTCCACTCGCCATGCGCGACAATGCACCGCCAGCGACGGCAGGCTTTGCCCGCTTTCGAGCTTTGCCCGTGCTCGCTGACTCTTAGCGGGTTGCGCCCGCATCCAGCAAGGATGGCGACATTCGGCGTGGACGGCGACATTCAGCGTGGAAGACGACATTTGGCATGGACGACGACATTCGGTGTGAACGGTGACATTCGGTGGCGACGACAACATATTGCGGGGGAGGCAACATTAGGCGGGGCAACTTGAAAATCAATTTCTTTGATTATTTTGAGGTCGGCTCAGTAGAAAAAATAGAACTATAGAACCTAATATCTTAAGAAAAAAAGTGAAATATATTGAACGCATTGCGAAGTGAGGTTCTAAAAAGTCTGCCTATATACAAAAGTTGTCTACACTGCGGCCACTTCAGTTAATGTATGAATGTCCAAGTGGGTAGGATCAATAGCTCATTACTACTTCACTTGCACATAACTAACTGCGTAGGGGTGGCCAAGGAAACCTTCCTTGGAGTTTCTATCTTGTCGATTTCCCCATCTTCACAACTAATCGCCTCCTCTATCGCAATATACAAAGAAAAATTTGTGCATTATGAACAAAAATATATATGTTGGTTTCTCAACACGTACCTCTGAATCTTGAAGAATTTGACTTTGTTGTAGCACTAAATATGGACATTCAAAAATATATTTCCCTCCAAGTACATGCAAACTTGGAGCTGTAAATGAAAAATTCTCCCCAAGCATTTTTCCAACACGCGATAGAGGAGGCACTGAGCTCACACCTTTATAATGAAAATGATGGAGTGTTGTCATGGAGTGTCATGATCAAAAAGATTACCACAGTTGAAACCTTAAAGTGATAGGAAGATACAAAATAAGTAGTAATTATCTGTGTAAATAGATATGTAAGCCTACTAAACTAAAATAAAATATGACCTTTCTGAGAATAAAGTTGGATATACTATCAAACTTCTCAAACTACCTGTCAAAGAACCTTCAACACGCGATAGAGGAGGCACTGAGCTCACACATTGATCTCAATGAAGAACCTTGAACGCACAAGGGTAGAGAGGATTCAATTTGACAAAAGTTTGCTTGGAACTACTAAGTGCTACGATTATTTTATTCTACTCTCAAGTGCTACGATTATTTTATTCTTCACTGGTCATGTGGTTGGATTTGTTTTTCTTAGAGCCCTGTTCAACTTTAGCGTCGTGATAGTATTTGTAAATGTGAGATGAATTATGATGTTATTTATAGTAATATCAAAAAGGTATGAGTTATAAAGAATATTTAAAGGGTAGCATATATTACTCCCATATCCCACAAAGCCTTTAGCTTTTCATACATCTAAAGGTCTTTCCTCCTATCACTCCTGATTACTCGCAGGGGAAGAACAAAGTTGCACACATACAAATAATAGTAGCAGTACATATATAATCATATCAAGATTACCCCCAGTTTCCTATGAAGATCAACTATGCAATAAAATAGGAAAGCAAAAGATTAGTAGAATACAACATATATGCTATAAAAATAGTAGTATCAAAAGATAAGATGGCATTTTCGCTTGTTTAACCTAGTTTTTTGCAAGGATCGAGGATCTTTCTCTAACGAATCCTCTACAATGGAATCATCCGGGATAACAAGGCCTCGATTCCGTGTCAATTTTCTGATATGTGTGGAATGTGCAGCATTGGCTTCAGTACAGGATGATGCAGCATTGTGTTGGGTATTCCCACAGAAGGAATCATGATGTGAGTGCTCAACCAATGGTCTATCTCCTATGCGGCATTAGCACTTCCTTGGGTCCCACGGTCTCCATTATTGACTGCAAATCAGGAATGAAGTGCAAGTGATTAAGACACATAATGATGTTTTAATAAGGTATGACCCTAGCATTAACGACGGTTCATAACCATTACGTTCACGATGCCCTAAGTCTCTTTAAGATGAATTTTGGCAATTTAGCACTTAAAAGCATCTCCCCATTATAAGGGAGAGCGGAATAGAATTAGCTTATCCTATCAAATCTTTTGTAAACTCTCGCTCGAAGAGGGATTCTTAAGGGGAACCAAACTCCCGGGTATAAGCACGAGCATACCTCCTGAGTTTGCACCCAGCTTACTTACAAAACAGTCCATTACTCTTCCCATCGTCTATAAGAGTTAAATGATATTGTAGCAATAAACTTGAGAGGAACAAAGGATAAAGCTTACTGAAAAGCTGTCCCAAACAATTATCATATACTCAATTGAGCTGCTCAAGATTCAAAAATCAATAGCATGAGACACATTTTTACCTCTCACAGAGATGATTCAATTGAACACGTCGGAGAACTTCTCAACCTCGCAAGTTGCAAGTGTCAGAGGCGCCATGAGAGGAAGAAGAGACGTAGATGCAAGGTTGCTTGTGAGGAGCCATCTTGATTCCAGACTGCAAATGATCGTCAAAATTCTAGCAGAGAAGATGACACGGAGGTTGCTAACTCTTAGTGGGCTGCGCAACTATGATTATTGTCAGGATCTATATTCCACAGTGATAGCTCACAAACATTTATCAATGTCATCATTGCATATAGATTACTTGTGCTGCAATTGGATAAATGATAGTTGCAACTATGACTACGACATTGGAACTCCTAATTAGATTGGATAAAATTAGAACTCCTACATTGGAACACGACTACGACATTGTCCCGGCGTGACGCCGCTCCCGCCGCTCACAAATATTTATCAATGTCATCGTTGCAATCTAAATCTTTGACACTAACTTTATATACTCTATAGCATTTTCCAATGTTAACACACAAAAACCTAGACATGAAAATCATTTGGTGAAACATAACCTGTACACATAAATGCTTTTAGAAAATCGAATAATAATTAAAGATTCGGAAGGAAAATATACCCATTGCACCACAGCTCCTGTGGAAAATGAAGCTTCTATGAGAAATGAAGCTCCCATTCTTCGACGGAAAATAGAGTTCAAAATGAAGTTTTTGACATTTCCCATTGCACCACAGCTCCGAAATGGAGCTTTACAAAGTACACCAATTTCTTCAGTGAGATTTTTATAAAGCATAAACAAACAGGGCCAAAATCATTAATAAGTCTAATGTCAGTGACTTTATTAGGAATTTCACTTTCTAAAGTCATTTGAAAACTTCTCTTTGTATTCTATAATTTAAAACACCATTCATTAATCTGAATGCTGGTTTTATCAATTCCCATTCAAAATTACTAGCTCTGAACCTCATTCATACCAAATTGAACGAAACAGTGTAACTGATTTATAAACCATGCCGGGAAATCAGAGTCACAAGAAGTTAGATGAAAACCTGACAATTGAAGTAATTGATGCGAGTATGACAACAGATGCGGGGGGTGGGGAGTCGGAAGTCGGAAAGAGAAAACTTTCAGATCACAACACAGTCGATAGGAAACAAACAACTCTCATCTGTTGAAGTTGGAAGTCAGAAGAGCAATCCAGTGGAAGAGTCGATTGAGCATACGGCGGAAGAAAGAAGAGCACAACAAGGGGGTTACACAGGAGAAGAGCACAGCAATGGGGTTACGCGGGAGCACTTCAACGGTGAGAGAGCGACGATGAGAGAGCGGCGACGAGAAAGGGACGAGCACAGGAATATCATGAAGTTATGTGGTGGTCAGTTAAGAGCACGGCGACAGCGAGAGAGCGATGGGGTTACGCCGCGCGATTTTGAACCCTGCACGCAAGCATGCGCTACTCTGTTCAAAATTAAATGAAGCGGGCGAATGAGGTGAGAGGGGGAGAGATCGAATCGAATACCTGCGACTGCGAGGACGTGGGTGCTCGGGAAGAAGAAGCGAGGCGTTTTTAAAGCCTTTGGCGGCATTTTAAAAACGTCACTATTGATATATTTATATACATGCGTAATTTTTTTTCCCTTTGGCCTGTTTCTATTTCTGGCTCATTTCATGTTAGATTTAGGGACCAAAATGAAGAAAAAAGTCATGTTTTGATCCCTTGAAAACATAAAAACAAAACTTTGGTGTGTGTGGGTTTGTTTCTGGAGAAGCATAATTCAAATATTAATGCAATTTCAATGAATTTCTCTTCACCAGACCTTACACTAACTATATCCTAGACTCACCTGTTGATTTAAAGTTTAGATAACTGCAAAAAGAATCAGCGTACATATTCCAAAATTTAAACTTTATCTTAACTAGTGATGTTCTCTACCCCTCTTATTAACCAAAGTGAGTGTGTTTGTCATGTGAAGCTGAATCATTTTCTGCTGAATATATGGAATTATCAGCCACTTCCTTGCAAATTTCTCTTCCATTATTTCCTGAACTACTAGAGAAGTTGCTAAATTTTCTACTATAATTATTGTTGATTTTTAATAAAAAGACTTTCAGAGGTTTTTGAAAATACCTGATGCAATCCAATCGGGAAAACTACTTCATGGAGAGGGAATTTTAAAAAGTAGCTTCCAATGAAAATATCAATTGGCTTCATACCTTCATAATGAACTAAATATTTTGAAGTTACAATATCAACTTTACTACTCAGGTCAATTTTTCATAGTTGTAATGTTCAGAGAATACAACAATTTATAGTTGTAATGTTTAGAGAATACAATTCAGAATGGTCGGGTATTATGGAATGCCCGATCATATCAATTTGAAAATACAGTCAATGTGAGCTTACAGTTCAAAGCACATAAATACACATTGTTTCCAAACTACAAATCTTTGCGTGGAATTATATCAAACTTCTTTTGTGCAAAAAATACAAAGTCTGTTAAGAACAAATACATAATTCCCCTCCCCCAAAACCCACCCACAGAAACAGTTTTAGGTTTCTACTTCCCTCCCTACAACATCCAATCAAAGCAATTCCTGCACCTTATGCCACACCCACTCTCAATTCTGCATTTACACATATTGCATCACTCGTTCCCCTCCAACAATAGGCTCCATTTCAACCCCCCCTGTTTTGATTTCCTGCTCAAAAATAACAGTCTCCATGGCCTTTCCTGCCACCATACAACCTCAGCCGACACCTCCCACAACTTCATAGTTCCGCAATCACCCCACAAACCTCAAAGACCCTGGTAATCCATACTTACAGCAAGAAATTACAACATTAAATTATCAATATCAAGAAAAAAAATTGGATAACGGAATAGACGCCGCCTTGCCATTAATCCAAAGCAACAAAACTTAAACAGAAGCTACAAACTAACAGCCAACGCCTGCCAGCCGATAAAAAACACGAACGAGAGAAATACGGCGGGTTAAACCCGGGGAAAAGGCAAAGAAAACAGAGCACCGGCGAAATCACGGGGGAAGACAATAACAGGGTCTGTTTTCTTTGAATGAGGAGAGATTGAAGTAGAGTAAAAGTAGAAATCACATGCCTTGCACTGCCCGCCCTCTTCCTACAGTTCGACCCTTCTTTTTCGCCCTGAATTCAACTCCAGCAACGCCCCGCTGTATAAATCCTTGAGGAAGTGCAGTGGTCTTCGGCAGATTGCTGCCTTGGAAAAGGAAGCCGCCAACGCCCATCCTCCCCGCGACGGGCGAAGCTGCGTCGGGAGGTGCTGCAGCGGGCGGAGCTGCGTCGGGCGGTGCTGCGTCGGGCGGTGCTGCGTCGGGCGGTGCTGCGTCGGGCGATGCTGCGTTGGGCGGTGCTGCGTTGGGCGTTGGGCGATGCTGCGTGGCCACCGGAAATCGCAGAGGCGGAGAGGCTGGGGAGAGGCTGGGGAGAGAGAGGGATTTTGCGATTGTGATGAGGCGGTAAGCGGCGCGAAAAAGAAGCGGTGGGAGGGTATTTTCGGAACAGTGAAAATTCAGTCTGATTAAGTCGTACCAGAGTGAGGCCCGACCGGGGGGGGGGGGGGGGGCAGAATCACCGATTCCCTCTTCCTAAATATATATATTATTATTATTTTTTTATTAATTTTAAAACTCTTTATTACTTTATATATATATATAATAATAATATATATATAATAATAATAGCAATGATATCGTATTATATCGTTACGGAGGGCCAAACGCGCGCCGAATCGAACGAAATTCGCACCGTAGGCAAATGACGACGCTACGAATCCAACGGCGAAATCGAAACCGAATTCCGACGCACCGTTTTCGAGATAAAAATTTATAAAGCTAACGGCGTACGCGAAAACATACAAAACTTCAATCGCGCGCCGAGGCACCAAAAATGCTCGGAACGCGACGAAATTTGACGAGCAAGTCTAAATTATCCAGTCTAATTTCCTAACGTAAAAATTCCCACTTCCGGCGCTAATCCCAAAATTTGGCCGGTCAAACCTAACGGACTCAAAACGCGCTAGCGGCGACGCGTCGTCAACTCGCGGAAACGTAACGCCCTTACGTCAAAATGACGTCACCGACATGATAAAATAAATTACGAAAACCTGGGGCGTTACAGTCGGCACCCGCACCGACCTAATTTTTAGGGGGGCGGGTACGGCAAGAGGCTGGCACCCGCCCCGGCTCTTCTTCAGAAAGGTGGGTGCGGCGAGAGGCCGGCACCCGCCTAGCTCGCCCTACTTGAGGGTCTCGCCCGGCTTGAGGACCTCGCTTGGCTTGAGGGTCTGCTACTTTACCCCTGGTGGGCTGGGAATAGCCGTTCAAAATAGCGGAGTTTGGCTATTGGTAGACCAGCCCAGGGTATTTCAGTAATTTTAGAGCAACAGATGTCGGCTATTTGCGAGAATATCTCTGCTGTAGAAGTTCAAAATACGCGTATATATACCCTGATCCAACCCTAAAGACCGTTGTGGGGCCCACAAGGAGAAGCCCTAGCCCCGGCCGAAATAGTGCACAACAAGTTGGTTCGGTCCAGCGAACGAGAAAATTTGCCTAAGGCAAAATCGGCGGGAATCGTTGGTGATTCCCGTCGATGTCGGCGGGAATCATTCACGATTCCCGTCGATTCTACCTTAGCAGAATCCCTGTCTGTAAAACTGTCAGCCGAAAGAAGTCGGCGGGAGAGGCTAGCTGATACTCGACGAATCGGCGGGAATCACTAACGATTCCCGTCGAAGTCGGCGGGAATCACTAACGATTCCCGTCGAAGTCGGCGGGAATCACTAACGATTCCCATCGATTCTGCCTTGGCAGAATCCCTATTTGAAAACTGTCACCCGGAAGAAGTCGGTGAGAGAGGCTAACTGATTATCAACGAATCGGCGAGAATCACTAACGATTCCCGTCGAAGTCGGCGGGAATCACAAGTAACTCCCGTCGAAGTCGGCGGGAATGACTTAGTGATTCCCGTCGATTTTGACTTAGAAGATTTTTCTCTTCCTTCCTTTGAAGACTTGGTCTTTGACCCATCTTTGCTCCTTCTTCTGCTCTTGATCTACCTTAACCCTATACTTGAAAATAAGTACACTCCAATAGAGAGAGCACACGTGAGTCAATACACTGATCTACTCAACGAGGGATTACGTTGCGCAGACCCGTGTATATTGACCTACTGCACCCTGACATTGGTGTGTACTTAGCATGGAATAGCTGCAAGCACAACTTGATAGAAGATCATCAAATACATTGTGAATCCATCTTAGCTTGACTGGAGTCTTCTTCAAATCCAGGTAATTGTGGATACAATACCCAACAATCTCCTACCAAAAGGAAAGGAAAATCAAGAAGCAGAGCGGTGGATCAAGCAGGAAAAACGTATATACCTCAGGGATGACCTCGACACCGCAGGCCAAGCTGGAGGCGGGGTCATCGCGCCCCGGAGACCGCCGGACGATCTTTGCTTTCTTTGTCTTGAAAAGGGGGTCAGGCGACCCGCGCGCCAGCCACGGGGCAGCTTCGAGAGCCGCATCCCGGGCACCCTCCCTCGCAGCCGCCAAACGAGCCCGCATCTCCTCAGACATAGGCATTTTCTGACTATAGATCGCGGAGGGGGCAAAGAGGAGGAGAGTTATTCTAGAGGCCCGACAACTTATTTATAGCGTGAAGGTGGGCCCCACCAAAAGATTCCCTCCAGCTCAGCAGGGTTTTCGCCGAATACGTGGGGTTGGATGTTTCTTTCCGAGCCTTTTGCAAAGCTCGCAAAGAGCGGGGATTGTGTACAACCCCGCGTTCGCCGAAGGGACTCAGGCAAGCAGGGGGGTCGACCCCGGACCGCGCCTCCAAGGGTCGCCAAAGCGGGCCAGCCTGGCCCGCGCCCTCCCAGGCTGGTCAGCCTCCGACCAGTGCCTATTCGGCGGGTCAGCCCTGCCCGCCTCTCCTAGGCGGGTCGGCTCGCGCCCTCCTAAGCGGGCCACCCTCTGACCCGCGCCCACCCAGGCGGGTCAGCCTCCGACCCGCGCCTATTTCGGCAGGTTATCCCTGCCCGCCTCTCCTAGGCGGGCCGGCCCGCGCCTTCCCAGGCGGGCCGGCCGCGCCTTCCCAAGCGGGCCGCCTCTAACCTGCATCCCCCTAGGCGAGCCAGCCCTGGCCCGCGCCTCCCGTCGAGTAGAGGCATTGAAGGGCTACTCGCCCAGTCCCTAGTGGGAGGGATTCCTTACCCTCTTGCCCCGTTGTCCTGCCCTTAGCCAGTCAAAACAGCGGAGTCCCGCTATTGGCAGACCCAGGTGGGCTGCACATAGCTGTTCGGAACATCGGAGTTTGGCTGTTGGCAGGCCAGCCCGAGGAGTTTTCAGTAATTTCAGGACAGTAGAGGTCAGTTATTTGCAGATCACCTTCAGAATTCTATAAATAGGACCCAAGGAATACCTCAGAGGGCATGCTTACTTGCCTCTCAGTCTTCTAGTGCTTTCTGAGGTACCTTAGCCTGACACTTGGCTAAGGAGGGGAAACACTCAGTGATCTTCTGGGTGTGTGATGGGACCTCCGCGCCGGGTCATTGGTCTAGTCCTTTTGCTTTCTTTTCCTTGTTGTTTTCTTGTAGGAGCGAAGTAGGTGCACGACCACCCCTTCCCAAGGGTGAACTCCACAAGAGACCGGTTTTCGGTTTCAACATCTGTGATGACAGACTAGCTGTAGTTAGTTACTTTTCTGCTCAGTACTTACTTTACTGTTCTTCCTTGCAGTACTACTGTTTTTTACTTACTATGCATTGTACTATATAAAACTATTAGATAGTTTATTTTCATAATAAAGTAGACCCCCAATCACCTGCTATTTTGATATTGTTTAGTTGTCCTCCGCCTTCATCATTCACAGAGGCAAGGCGAGGACAAAATGACTTAGTCTTTATGACTAACGGTCGGTTGTGACCGTAGGAGCTCGAGGCGCTGGAGCACCAGCAGGACCAACAAGACGAGGTGGTAGGACTTGGGGAGCAAATGACGTGTACTACTACAGCTCATCGTCAGGTGACGATGAATGTTCCAGTTTTTGCTTCCGCTTAGAGTGATGTGTGAGAGTGTGATTTATTCATTTGACATGTATCAGGCATAAACCCTTACTCTCTATTGTACTCATTGTTGGACTGCATTTATATCTCTACTATTATATGAAAACTACTCTTTGGTGAAACATTGCCTGATGTCCCTATATTGTCCTTATAGTTGTATTCATAATTACACAATTATACCAAACTTTATATTAGTATATTATAAATACAATATTCTATTAGGTAATTACATAATTTTACAATATTAAAATACAAAAAATAAAAACACTAAATACCATAAACCTATTGTCTATAGCTAGGAATGTCAAGAGAAAAATTAATGTTTTAATGTTAAAATATAATTTGTTTTACAAAATAAAATTTGTATTCTTGATTTATATTTTTCTACGGTCATTTTGAGTACTCATATGTATATGTTGCGGGTCAGGCGGAGCCCGCCGGGAGCGGGCGGGTACTGTCGCGCGAGGCCATAGGGGCGAGTACTGTCCACGACAAATGTCGCCGCCCACGACAAATTTCATCCCCAAGACGAATGTCGCACCATCGGCGAATGTCGCATCCCGACGAATGTCGCACCCTGCCGAATGTCGCACCCCGCCGATTGTCGCACCCCCGCCGAATGCCCCCAGGGCCGAAGGCCCGTGCCTGTCACTTGTATATATATACATGATGTTTTGTGATGTGGACTTGTTTTTATTCATAGTTGTACTTCTGTTCTCAATTGACCAACAAGTTAAATGATCGTACTAGTCGGTAGAATCGGCACTGTGCGGTGACGATGTTGAAGCCAAGAAAATCCCGACCTCAGAATCGGACTAGGCGACCTAAGGTTACCGGTCTCGCAGTGAAGTCAGACGGCCCTCAGATGCAAAAAGGATGAGTTAGAGAAACTAGACACCAGGCGCTGCGGCAGGAAGGTCCCACCACGTACCCGGTTGCTTAGACGAAGCAACCCCTTCTCAACCAGAATGGCCGAGCTAGATACGAAGGAGATGCGCGAGCTGTAGTTCGCGAGAAACTACCCGAGAATTTCCGGTCCTCTCCTTCGTACCCCTGGGGTCCTATTTATAGGGAAATCCAAAGAGAGGGGGGTCTTACTTAAACCCCCACCCTGGCGATCGGGCGACTTTCTGGGGAGCTCGGATGGGACAGGCGAGTATCTCGCCTTAGTCGCCACCTGGCGAGTAGGCCTGGGGAGCTCGCCATACTCGTTCGAGTCTTCTGCGGCCCAGGGGCGCTGATCTTGACCCCCTTCTTGACTTGTTGACCTTGACTTCTGATGACCTGGCGGTGGTAGGGCCTACCCTCGTCGAATACGGGTTGTACACAATCCCCGCTCTTTTTGGGCGACGTAGGAGCCCTGAAAGAAACGTCCAACACTTATTCGACGAGCACACCTGCTGAGTATCCGGATTTCTCGCCTTGTCGCGGGCTTGGTGGAGTCTATAAATAGGGGGTTGATTTCCGAGACGGATTTTGAAGCTCGCCGAAAATGTCGGAGGCCAACGCGAAGATGTTTCAGGACGGCCTCGCCGCCTTGTCTGGTCTCCTCGGTATCGCAAGACCAAAAAGGCCGCGCGAGGAGGATGTCGCCTCTGAGGTTCCGCCGTTGAAAAGGAAAAAGGCTAAGAAGCCCAAACAGCCCGCCACCACGGTGGTCGACTCGCCTCCACCTTCTGAGCCAGTCGCGACGACGACTGGGAATCCCACGCCTTCTGCTAGCACCAAGAGACTTCTGAGCGACCTCGGGCTCGACGACATTCCCGAGTTGGTCATGAACAGTCCGACGGAGAATCCCGAAGCGGCCAAGGAGCCTGCGCCGTCCCGGATCAAAGTCGTCACCGTGGCAGGTCGCCGTTCTTCAAAGTTCCATTCCTGCTAGCTCGTCGTCGCATGCTTCTCGCTAATTTTCTTTACTGTGCAGATTCTCCTCCGAATGTCGCAGATGTGCCTCTTGACGTCGCCCCCTTGAGCTCGGCCCCCTTGCTCGCGTTGGCAGCCGACAAGCCGCTCCGGACCGCTCACCCGGTTCGGGTGAATTTCGGCTCGAGGAGGGCATCGGGGGCTCCCTTAGCGAAGGACGTCCCCCCGGCGAGCAAAGAACTGCTGACGAAGGACCTCCCCGCCAGGGAAGTTGCACCAGTAAGCAAGGACCCCCCGGCGAGTAAAGTCGCTTCTGCTGCCATGGGAGACGCGACGCTGCCAGCGACTAGCGTCTCTTTGCCGCCACCGCCGCCCTTGGTCGCTGCTCCTAGCCAAGCGCCGGGTATTGTCTTGCCTCCGCCGCCGCCTTTGTCTGCTCAACAGAGAACGGACCTTCTGCGACATCCTCCGCCTCCTGCATCGAAGACCCCGCATCAACCGGTGAGTTCGTCTCAGGCTCCGCCGCCGCTGAAGAAGCTGGATAGGCCACGACCGGCTTACTTCCCCCCGCGAGTTGGGGATTCCGATCATGGCGGTCGCGGATCGGGAGGATGCGGTCAGGGCAGATCTTCCGACAACCCTGGCGGCTCGTCTTCGGGGAGGCGAGATGCTTCTGGTCGTGCTCTTTCGCCGCGTCGGTTCCGATCTCCTCGTCGCGGTGAGTTTTTTCACCTCTGATCATGTCACCTGCCTTCGTCCTGACGACTTGTCTTCCTGTTTTCCAGATCGCCCAGCGACCCCTAGGGCAGCTTTATATATGCCATCGGTCTGTCAGGGAGTGAGTATTGCCATGCAGCAGCCCGCGCCTACATGGAGCTGGAGAGCAATTCGATCAGCTCGCCATCTGTGACCCTCATCGACGAATCTCGGCTCTGGATGCGATGATTGCCAAGGTGGAAGGGCTTCAGGCGACTTTGGAGAGCTACGAGGCTCGCTTTCACATGGTGAAAGAGAATGATCGTCAGCTGGAGCTGAACAACCATCGCATGCAGCTTGTCCTTGACGAGCTAGCCGACATCCGGGCGAGTATGGGTTCCGCGGGGCGACTGGCGAGGATGGAGGAGCAGCTCAGGCTTGGCGATGATGCGACGGCGCTGGCGATGGAGCACTAACGCCGAGCGTGCGAGATAGGTTGGGTCGGGCGACATCCCCATCCTCCGGAGCGGCCACCTAGGACATAGTTTGTTTTTTCTTGCGCCATTGGCGACTTTGTAGTTACTCGGATATTGGCGACCATGCTCCTCCTTTGCGTTTATTGGCGACCATGCTCCTCGTTTTCTCCGTGTGCGATTTTCATTTCTTCGATGTGTCAAGTTAGCTTATGCAGGTTCTGGCGGATATCGCAGCGCCTTTACTACATTGCGCGACCTTCGTTGCTACTCGTCGAGGCAGGCAGACCCCCCTGTCTTTGCCTTTGTCTATAAATAGGAGGGGTTGGTGGGTCATAAGTGTGCTGCGATTAGCTTTTTCTCCCGAGTAGCCTATCTTCTCGCACTTCTCTCTTTTCTTTGCGTGCAGCTCGCAGACATGGTTGGTGACGATGCTAGCGCTCGCCGACAGCTCACGCAATCAACTTCGCCGACGCAGTGTTTAAGAAGTCAATCACCACAGAAAGGGATCTGGCGACTTTCAGAGAGCGCCTATTGCCAGAGGGATACTCGGCGAGACTCCCTGCTCGCGGCGAGCGACTCAACACGTATGTTGAGGGTGCGCTCGTCTTGTCGCTGCGTCATTTTGATGCCGGCTTGCGACTTCCCTTCTGGCCCGAGTTTTGCGAGATCCTCCGATATTTGGGGATCGTCCCAGCGCAGATCAATCCCAACAGAATGGCGATAATCATGGGATTCCTATGCTTCCTTTGGGAGGAGAGGATTGCCTTTGACCTCTCCGTATTTTGCCGAGTATTCGCCTTCGCCGCGACTTCGGAGGGGGTCGTCTTTTTCAGCAGCCATGTCTGCACTTTGGTGGGGACCGCGAACAAAGTCCATCGCTAGAGCGAGCAGCTGGTGATTGTTCACAGCGACTTCGGAGCTACCCTTGGGAGGCCGCACCAACCCGTCGATGTCGCCTTCCTCCCGCCGATCTTAGAGGGTGCTCGCGAGCAGCTCTTTGAATCTTTCCGGGGTTGTCGGTTCGACGTGATCTTCTGGCGACTCAACGTCAACTCGCTGGAGGCGATCCATCCCCACGAGGGTAAGACGAGAATGAGATGCGACCTGCTTACTTGCTCGCTCTCTTTACTGAAGCTCGTGCTAACTTATTTGGTGTGCCTCTCGCAGTTCCCAACGAGCTTTCGGAGAAGCCTCTCCCTTTAGCGAAGGAAGTCGCCACCTCGCACCTCGAAGCTCGCCCTCCGGTCGACGTTGGGGAGAAGAAGAGAACGACCAAGGGAAAGGCGAGGGCCGGGTCGCCGGGGCCTGTGAGTAAGAAAGTGAAGGTGTCGTCGCCTCAGTTTGACGATCGTGAATCGTAGATGGACGCTCGGGCACCTCGCTTCCACCCCAATTACAATCTTGGGCACGGGGTGGTGGACTCCCATGGTCGCCCGCTAGTGACCTGGTCGGCGGAGGAGAATTTGGTGTCGCTGAGCACCAACCTACCGTCCTGGTCGACGGACTGGGAGGACAAGGGGGAGGCCTTCGCCGTTCTCCATGCTCTGTATGGGCGAGTGGACGCGGAGTCGATGCTGGAGCTTACTCCGTCGGAACTCGCCCACCAATCCGCATGTGCGCTCGCGCGATCCGCCGAGCTAGGGCATTACTCGGCGAGAAAATTGCTGGAGATGACGGAGGCTCTGAAGGTCGTCTCCAAGAAGGCCATAGATCTTGGCATGCAGTCGGCCCGCTGGAGGGACTTTGAGGTGAGTCGTCTTTGGGTAATATTTGATTCGTCTAGTCGGTAGGTCCTGACGTCTGACATCTCGCAGGCTGCCGAGATCGAGGCCGTGAAGAAATTGTCCGAGTGTGAGGAGAAACTCGCCACCTTGCAAGCTGAGCTGGAGGCGATCCAAGTTCGTGCAGCCGAGATGGAGACGCGGTTGGTCGTCGTCGAGGGACATGCGAGCTCCTCTGATGTGCTGCCGGAGGTGCCGCAGCCAGAGGACGATCCAGCGTGGGCGGTAAAACAGTCCCGCCTTCTCTGGGAGGAGAGATCGTCCGTTCGCCGTGAGATTGCACGGGCAGCGGGGAACGTGATACTCGCGCGGCTCAGGCTCGGTGGTCAGCTCGTTGAAGGGGAGAAGCAGCTCACCGTTGACGAGCTCATCCCTGAGCTGCTTGCCGAGGGGACAATCTCGCTCGTTCGTGTCCCGTCCCCGTCTGGCTCAAGTGACTCTAGCGGTAGCGGCAGTATTAGCAGAAGTAGCAGTAGCGGGAGTGGAGAGGATGACGAGGATGGGGAGCAGGTAGATATCAGGGATGAGGAATATCGGCCAGATACTGGCGACGATGAGTCCTAGTTGCTCGCCGATATTCATACATGTACTGATTTTTTGATGCTTGTAATTCATCTCTTCATATAAATTTATACAAGTATTCTATTCTTCACTGGTCTGATATTGCTCGCTAGGCTCATAGGCTCGGGGAGGAGTGCTCGCTAGACGACTGCTTATCTCGCGTGTATGCTGCTCCGAACACCAATCGCACGCTCATTGTGACGTGCTCGCCCGTACGCCTAAGGAACGTTCGCCCGCCTGCCCGATAGAAACTCGCCTACCCGATCGGGGCATACTCGCCTACCCGCGCGGGGCATACTCACCTACCCGCGCGGGGCATACTCGCCTACTTGCCCGAGGAAAAATCGCTCCTCGATACGAGTCCGGGCTTAGCAGGCGTCGAGTAGAGGAGCTCACACAACCCGATTCTCGAGGAGAGGAGCTCGTGGGGATACTGGTCTTACGATGCTGCTCAACTCGAAGTCTTGCATTCAATCGAGGAGATCGGCCGATTCCCGTGGAGAGGAGCTCGTGGGGATACCGGTCTTACGACGCTGCTCAACTCAAAGTCTTGATTTTAATCGAGGAGATCGGCCGATTCCCGAGGAGAGGAGCTCGTGGGGATACCGGTCTTACGACGCTGCTCAACTCGAAGTCTTGATTTCAATCGAGGAGATCGGCCGATTCCCGAGGAGAGGAGCTCGTGGGGATACCGATCTTACGATGGTGCTCAACTCGAAGTCTTGATTTCAATCGAGGAGATCCGCCGATTCCCGAGGAGAGGAGCTCGTGGGGATACCGGTCTTACGACGCTGCTCAACTCGAAGTCTTGATTTCAATCGAGGAGATCAGCTGATTCCCGAGGAGAGGAGCTCGTGGGGATACCGGTCTTACGACGCTGCTCAACTCGAAGTCTTGGTTTCAATCGAGGAGATCGGCCGATTCCCGAGGAGAGGAGCTCATGGGGATACCGGTCTTACGACGCTGCTCAACTCGAAGTCTTGGTTTCAATCGAGGAGATCGGCCGATTCCCGAGGAGAGGAGCTCGTGGGGATACCGGTCTTACGACGCTGCTCAACTCGAAGTCTTGGTTTCAATCGAGGAGATCGGCCGATTCCAGAGGAGAGGAGCTCGTGGGGATACCGGTCTTACGACGCTGCTCGACTCGAAGTCTTAATTTCAATCGAGGAGATCGGTCGATTCCCGAGGAGAGGAGCTCGTGGGGATACCGGTCTTACGATGCTGCTCAACTCGAAGTCTTGGTTTCAATCGAGGAGATCAGCCGATTCCCGAGGAGAGGAGCTCGTGGGGATACCGGTCTTACGACGCTGCTCAACTCGAAGTCTTGATTTCAATCGAGGAGATCGGCCGATTCCCGAGGAGAGGAGCTCGTGGGGATACCGGTCTTACGACGCTGCTCAACTCGTAGTCTTGATTTCAATCGAGGAGATCGGCTGATTCCCGATGAGAGGAGCTCGTGGGGATACCGGTCTTACGACGCTGCTCAACTTGAAGTCTTGATTTCAATCGAGGAGATCGGCCGATTCTCGAGGAGAGAAGCTCGTGGGGATACCGGTCTTACGACGCTGCTCAACTCGAAGTCTTGATTTCTATCGAGGCGATCCTGTCACTTGGGAGACGTTGAGGGTTAATCGCATGGGCATCTCGGTGAGAATGCATTCTTCTCCTTTCGGAGAGACACTCTTGGCCCTGCCAAATCGGGGGGGGGGGTGGCGTCCAAACCCGTTCCTAATAATTCCTCCAGTCGGAAGAGAGATGCACTCGGGGAGACATAGGCCGACATGCAGGGGGAGCTGATCTCGGCCGACAGTGCAGAGGCTCGGTCTTATAAGAGCACTTAAAGTCCTGAAGCATCGTCCTATCATCCGCACTGGGCTATTCAGTAAGAACGGGTTGAAGGCACGTCTCTCGATTCGGTAGTGAAGATCGCTTCCAGCTACGCTTAATGGCCGCGAATGCCAGCGTCCGGACGGGGGGTGATGTTCATCGAGGGTCCCTTTCGAACGCACTCGGAACCAACACACCGCCCTGGGCTCGTCCCTGCCCTTTCCTCGGCAGGTTATCCAGCCTTGCCGATCACTTGAGATCCTCTTCTGGGTGCTTGACGAAGTCGGCCTCCCCTCGAGTCCGGGTGATTTGGGGCGCACATTTGTTCCTCGTAGTTCTTCCAGTTGGAAGAGAGATGCACTCGGGGAGACATATGCCGACATGCAAGGGGGGTGTAACGCCCCCGATTTTTTTTCTTCGATTATTTTTATTCTCGTTTGGCGTTACGATGACGCGGTTCCGTGGCTTGTGCCATTTGTGGAGTGTGGTTTAGCTCCTTAGAACTGAGTGCCCTATTTTGTAGCCTGTTGGCAAGATCTCCCTAGCAAGCCGAGTCGTTTTGGGTGACCCGGTGTGGCCTCTCGGGGGGGATGTTTGTGTTTGGCTTTATTTGGGTATAACTCGAGTTCTGTTCGTCGAAAGTTAATTTCAACTTCGCCGTTGTGTTCGTAGCGTGGGTATTTAACTACGGTGCGAATTTCGTCAAATTCCGAGGTAGTTCGGTTTTCGCGTCGTTTTGGTGTTTTATGTAATTCTTTATTAAATTATATTATTATATATTAATATATATATATATATATATATTTAGGTTAGAAATAAAAAGCCCTGTATCATCTTCCCCATTTGAAACCGCCGCCCCTGTACGAGAGAAAACGGAGAAACCGCCGAGCCTTGCCTTCCAACGCCGATTCCCGGAGCGTTTGTGGACGGAATTCGATTCCGAGAGTGGATTCGGATTGCTCTCGTCAAGACGTTCATTCCTACGGTAAGAAATTCGATTTTTGTGGAGTTTTAGGAGGATTGGAATTTTTGGTTTTAGGTTTCCGCCATTAAAGTTCGGGTTTGCTTGTTAGGTGTTCTTTTGGTGCTGCTCCTTCTAGTGCAGCGTGAAGAGAAGGGAAAGCCGACCAAGCTTCGCCGGAAATCGAGGCAAGTGGTGTTCTTGCCCTTGCCAAATTGTTTTCTTTGTTCATAGATCCTACTTGCTTCTATCGTTTTTATCTCCTATTTTTCCGTTTCGAATGTTTAGACATAGTTTGTATGGTAGTGGTGCGCGTCGTTGGTGGTTTCCTGCTGCTACTGAAGTTGCGTGGGTCGTGTGCGCGTTCCGGTGTCGTTCGGGAAATCCCAAACGGTACAGGTTAACCGCGCACGATCATCAACCGTTAGGGCGCACGACCACTGGTCGTGTGCCTATGTTCGTGCGCATCCACTTATTTATTTTCCTAAGTTCTGACTCGGTTATCGCACGAGCACTGGCAAACAGTGCGCACGACCACCGGTCGTGCGCCACTGATCGTGCGCAGATGCTAAGTTTTCTGTCAGGTTTTCCAGGTTCACTTCGCACGATCATCAGCCAATGAGTGTGCACGACCACTGGTCGTGTGTCACTGATCGTGCGCTCTGTATATATTATATTTTTCTTCTGCTCCCGTATTTAGTTGGCTTCGTTGCGCGGGTTATGTGGGCATGAGTGTTTTGTGTTGTGTTAAGGTAGTAACGTAAGAGTAGTTGTTGTGATAGTTTCGTTTTGCGTGGCACGTTGAGTGAGTGAAGCTCACTCAATGCGGTGTCGAGAGGACCCAGCGCCAAGTCGTGTTGAGTCATTTCAACACTTTTTTCCCTACCTCGATTTCCGTTCCCGAGTGAATTCTTTGGTTATGTTTTGAGTTTCCTTGTCGGCCGTGTTTTTCTTTCCAAATGGCCGAATCGTGGGTTGTAAGTAGTAGTGGTGGTTTGAAGCTCTTCATGGGGGAGGTGTTGTGTAAATTAGTCGTGGCCACCCTTTTCTTCTATCTTGCACCAGGTACGGGCTGGGCAAGGGGGTGGAAGGTCCCTAGTGCTTTTACATGTAGACCCTTGAGCTTGTTGACTTGGAAATGGTGGTTGGGGAACTGAGTTTGCCTCCAACCCGGATCCATGTTGTTTGTTTTGCTACTACCATCTCCCACAGCTTAGGGTATTAGGTATTTCTTCCTTGGTAGATTACAGCACTTTGGGCTCTTGGTAGCCTAGTAGGCTATGCAGGAAGTAGTTTCTGGGCAGGGTTGATGCTGTTTCCTCGCACCTTGTGCATTTCTTTCTGTCTTGCCTTGGGCAGTTGTGACCTTTTTCTGCTTTGTGTTTTCCTCTTTCATTTATTCCCTGGTGGACACTTTCATGCAGTTTCTTTTGTTTTGCTTGCTGAGGTATTCTTTCTTCTTTTGAATGCCTCAAGTTCTGAGCAGTAGCCAGTTTGGTGGCTAGGTTGCGGTGGTGTTGCTAGTGGTCTCTTGGACTTTGGAGATCCTGTTGCTTTGTTTGTGAGGTAGTTTTTCTGTACCTTTTCTTACAGACATACATATGTGTCAGTGGGTTCGTGTCAGGTTATTGTCGCCCACTAGTAGTTTTTACCTTTGTACTAGATATATTACTTTTGCTGCTACCATTTTCTGGAGATAGTCTACTTGCTCTGGGGAAGATTTATGCTAGGTTGCTAGTTATTTTAAAACTACAACTATTACTATAAGTACAGCTCATGATCAGCATGTTTTTATAAAATTAAATCACTATTTTCCAAACGACGTATAAAGATCGATTTCTTATATATAGTATAAATTATATGTAGAGTCTTGCATAGTGTAAGTGGTCCTCATGGGACTTTTATGCACCCTCTTAGGATGTCAATCTTGAATAAAGTATCTTCCGCAGCGTAAAGTATAGTTTTTAATTGTGGACTAGGTGATCCACCGAGCCGAGGGATACGACCTCTAAAATATAACTAATTTTTCTAATCATTAATCTCATGAATTTCTTTCATAAAGTAAAGTAGATGTTTTTGCCTGAGCGTCAGCAGTTATCCCCTGCTTGACGTGGCATCATGACGCGTGTTTTCTCATACTCTGATAATTCCTAAATTCGAAGAAAATGCGGGTTGTGACAGTTGGTATCAGAGGGAGGTTGCTTGACAAGTTAGTCGGGCAACCTTCCTTTGTTTGCTTTTAGTAGTTCAGCATCATGTCATTCACACACCGATATGTCATCAGCACGTCTTTGCAAAAGCACGAACACTACACTCATAGCATAACATGAAGTATACATGGCATATTATGTAGTATGGGATGCATAATATGTGTTCGTATATGGATCCACCATAGAGGCAACATGTGAGGGTTATGTAGTATGGGATGCATAACCTCACCACATGGCTGCGACTAGCTCGTTTTCTTTTTCGTTGCATTAGAATGTTATGTAGTATGGGATGCATAACATTTTCATGCGTACGCCGCTCATAACATGCATTAGGGCCTTTTTAGAATGCATAGCACAATCATGCATAACATAACATTGCATAAGCACAACGTGCCAAGCTGAAGACTGGCAGGATGACATATGTACACACATAAGTTTTCAAGTCAAAATAATATAAAGTCATGCATTCCCGATCTAGGCACAAGAGTTAGTAGGGTGGTGGTTAACCATCTTAGGCTAGGGCATAACATCAAATTTTGTTAAAAAGATAAACTCCCAGTGCAAGTTTAGCAGCTTTAAGTCTATATCTGCATATGTATTGCCTGTACTTGTAATTGGTTCTAGACGTTGTAGTAATATCTAATTTGTGTTGTTATGATTTTAGAATGGCAAGGTGTCCTGCGACTCGATCGACTCCCTTGTCTGAGGGTGAGTCATCTGGAGCTCAGAATGATGCGATGATCGAGAGCCTGCGTCAGAGTATCGATTCCATGAGCAGGCAGTTGGAGGAGGTGCGAGCCCAGATTCAGTCTTTGGTGGCAGTTGTGGCAGGACAGGCTCAGGGTGTGCAAGTCCCAGCTGGGGGGTTAGCTGTTCCTCCTCCCCCTGCGCCCTTAAGACCTCCAGTGGTGGTGCCAGCAGAGATGGCCTTCATCTCGCAGTTTCAGAGGCTGAGCCCTCCCACTTATGACGGGAAGGCAGATTTCATGGTCATAGATGATTGGCTGATCTCCATGGAGGAGATGTTCTCGTACTCAGGGATTGTAGATGATCAGAGGGTGATGATAGCCGCCTATCAGCTTAAAGGCTTGGCTAAGAGTTGGTGGCTGAGAGAGAAGGAGAGCTTGGTAGCTGGATGCTCTTGGGAAGTGTTCAAGGAGATGCTGTTGAGGAAGTTCTTACCCTCGGTCAAGTGTGACCGCCTCATGAATGACTTCCTTCATCTGAAGCAAAGGCAACTCACGGTGGGTGAGTATGAGATAGAGTTCAGCAAGTTGAGCCGTTTTGCCTCTGGATTGGTCAACATTGAGGCTGATCGAGTTAAGCGATTTCTCGGTGGTTTGAGGAGCGAGGTACAGCAGTTGACCAGTGCTTATGGGTCAGTGACTTATGCAGGAGTAGTAGAGGCTGCTCTGAAGGTGGAGGCTATTGAGACCGCGAAGAGCAGAGGCCAGCAAATAAGGAAGGACAAGAGGAAGTCTGTGGAGGAGAAGAAACCCGTGATACCCGGTGCTGCTCCGGGAAAGAAGAGCAAAGTGGTGTGCAGTTTCTGTGGCCGGTCAGGCCACCCTGTCGAGAGATGTTTCAAGAAGGCAGCAGCTCAGAGGAAGGAGCAGGTTCATGCGATTCAGGGAGCTCCTAGGAGAGATGTCTCCTGTTCTATTTGCAAGCGACCCGGGCATGATGCGGCCCAGTGTTGGTCCAAGGATAAAGTCTGCTTTCAGTATGGGCAGAAGGGTCACATCAAGTCTAGGTGTCCTCAGGTTCAGCCAGCTCTTCCTGCAGTTCCATTACAGGCATTACCTCCACCTCAGCGTGTGGACAAAGGAAAGGGGAAGCTGAACGTGATCTCTTCCGAGGAGGCTCAAGCTTCGACCCAGGTCATCTCTGGTTAGTCGTTTTTTCCAGCCTGAAAGTTTTGTTCTTGTTTTTGCTTGAATGTTTGCGGTATTGTTGTGGTAGTTCCTTAGTTTTCTATGCTCCTATAGGGAAATTTAAGGTGAAGAACCGCTGGGCGCGTGTTCTGTTTGACTCCGGCGCTACCCACTCGTTCGTGGCTAGAGCCTTTATAGAGCGACATCGGTTGACTTTAGATCGTGTTCGGGATTCCTTCCGTGTCAAGTTTCCCTCTGGTGAATCTGTGTTGTCAGATTTGGGCATATTGGATTGCCCTGTTTTGTTGGGGGACTTTCTTGCGAAGGCGGACCTGAAAATGATTGATCTGGAGGACTTCGATGTTATTTTGGGCATGGACTGGCTCTCTAGGTATGATGCAGTCATTCAGTGAAAATGAAAGCGCTTGGACTTCATCAGGGACGACGGTCAGCCCGGCAGCGTGTATGCTGATCTATGCTAGAATTCTCCTGTCATTTCTGCGGTATGTGCTCAGAAGCTGTTTCTTTCGGATTGTTTTGCTTTTTTGGTCTCGATGGTTGAGACCGCTGTTAGTGGACCACGCTTGGAGGAGATTCCAGTTGTTCGTGGCTTCGCCGATGTTTTTCCGGATGATCTGCCGGGTCTTTCTCCCGAGCGGGATGTTGAGTTTGTGATTGATTTAGAGCCGGGTACGCGTCCTATTGCTAAGGCGCCGTACCAGATGGCCCCTCGTGAGTTAGAGGAGTTGCGAGTTCAGTTGGATGAGCTGTTGGCTAAAGGATTTATCAGGCATAGTTCATCGCCTTAGGGTGCTCCTGTGCTGTTTGTGAAAAAGAAAGATGGGTCAATGCGGCTTTGCATCGACTATAGGGAGCTGAACAAAGTTACAATTAAGAACAGGTACCCTCTGCCGAGGATCGATGACTTATTTGACCAGTTGCGCGGTAGCACGGTGTTCTCTAAGATCGATCTTCGTTCTGGCTATCATCAACTCAGGATCCGTGAGGCAGATATTCCACGGACTGCGTTTAGATCAATGCATGGACATTTTGAGTTCTTGGTGATGTCGTTTGGTCTGACCAACACACCATTAGCCTTCATGGATATGATGAACTAGGTGTTCAAAGATTTCCTAGACAAGTTAGTGGTGGTCTTCATCGATGACGTGTTGGTTTATTCTCGCAGTGCTGAGGAGCACGAGCAGCATTTGCGTTTGGTTCTATCAGAGTTGAGGAATCACAAGTTATTCGCCAAGTTGAGCAAGTGCGAATTTTGGTTGCCTCAGGTCTCATTTCTAGGCCACGTGGTGAACATGGATGGGATCTCGGTCGACCCAGAAAAGATCGCAGCAGTGATGGATTGGAGTAGGCCGAATACGCCTAAGGAGATCAGGAGTTTCCTAGGGTTGGCCGGCTACTACAGGAGGTTCGTGGAGGGTTTCTCTTCCCTCGCTGCACCTTTGACCAAGCTGACTCAGAAGAACGTGGTTTTTGTTTGGAGCGAGAAGTGCGAAGAAGCCTTTCAGGAGCTAAAGCAGAGATTGTGCACTGCTCCCGTTCTGACCCTGCCTACTGAGGGTGTGGATTATGATGTATACGTGGATGCTTCGCATGTAGGTCTGGGATGCGTTTTAATGCAGGTTGGAAAGGTGATTGCCTATGGGTCAAGGCAACTGAAGACTCATGAGAAGAATTATCCTACGCATGACCTTGAGTTTGCAGCGGTAATCTATGCGTTGAAATTGTGGAGGCATCTACTTTATGGGGCTCAGTGCAAGATCTTCACTGACCATAAGAGTCTGAAGTACGTGTTCACGCAGAAGGAGTTGAATCTGCGCCAGCGGCGGTGGCTAGAGTATGTGGCTGATTATGATGTAGAGATCCAGTATCATCCAGGCAAGGCCAATGTGGTGGCCGACGCCCTGAGCCGAAAGACGGGAAAGATCTTTAACCTCTCCGCCGATCGTTTAGTGGAGGAGTTCCTCCTCATGGATATATCAGTGGGATGTTGTGGCTTGCAAAGTAGTTTATCAGTGGCAGAGCCGACTTGGATTTCTTTGACCAGACTGCACCAGAAGGACGATCCGGATCTTTTGCACTTATTCAACAGGACCGAGAAGGGGGAGTTGCTAGATTTTGCTATCGATGATGCGGGTACTTTGAAGTACCGCGACAGGTTTTGTATCCCCGCTGTTGGGGACATTAGAAGTATGATTTACAGAGAGGCTCATGGATCCAGCGTTGCCTACCATCTAGGATCTACGAAGATGTACCGTGACTTAAGGCAAATTGTCTGGTGGTATGGCATGAAAGGTGATATAACCCATTTTGTTGCTGAGTGCCTCACTTGCAAGCGTGTGAAGGCCGATCATGGAAGGCCTGGTGGCAAGTTGACCCCGTTAGAGATCCCGACTTGGAAGTGAGAAAGTATATCTATGGACTTCATTACGGGCTTACCGAAATCCCCGAGGGGATTTGATTCTGTTTGGGTTATAGTGGACAGACTGACGAAGTGTGCTCACTTCGTGCCATATAAGATTGATTACCCGATGAAGAAGATAGCGGAGTTGTACTTGAATGAAGTTATCCGACTGCATGGTGTGCCTGTGAGTATCATTTCTGATCGAGACTCCCGGTTTACTTCTCATTTTTGGCAGAGTCTGCAGGAGGGTTTGGGTACGGATCTGAGATATTCTACTGCGTACCACCCACAGACCAATGGGCAGACGGAGCGGGTGAACCAGATAGTTGAGGATATGATCTGATGCTACATTTTAGACCACGGTGGAGCGTGGGATGAGCGGATGCGACTTATGGAATTTGCATACAACAACAGTTATCAGGAAAGTTTGCAGATGGCTCCGTTTGAAGCCTTATATGGGAGGCGCTGCAGAACTCTGTTGTTTTGGGCTGAGGCTGGTGAGAGACCTTTGTTGGGTCCAGATGCTCTTGAGGAGATGGAAGTCGTGATGAGTCCCTATTTCATACCGAATTCCGGACTCATCTAGGCTCATTTGCATGTATTTGCACTACCATTTAGCGCCATTAGCACTCATTTTGGTTCGCTACGACATTCCACGTTGTGTGCACTCTTTTAGCCTATTTCTGTGCGTGTATTTATTCTCATCGTGTGATGCATTTTTATTTCTATCTATGACTGCCATGTCGACATCCCGTTCAGTTTTCCTGCAGGTTCTGGGATCGTGTGGGCGCCCGGGATATGGCTTTCACTTTTTGTAGCAAAGGAGTCAATGGTCGTGCGTTTTTACCCACGCACGACCATCGACCTCTTTGGCGCACGACCACTGGTCGTGCGAAGTCTGAGCTCTCATTTTATTGTCCTGTCCCGCCATATCGCACGATCATCAGCTATACCGCGCACGATCACTATTCGTGCGCTGCTGGTCGTGCGCAGTCATGCTATCTTTTTCCATTTTTCTGTCCCATATCGCACGATCACCACCCTTGCCGCGCACGATCACTGATCGTGCACTGCTGATCGTGCGCATACTTAAATTTCCTGATGCAGGTTCTACACGTTGTTGCCGCACGGGCGCTGACATTGTTCGCGCACGACCACTGGTCGTGCGCCGGTGGTCGTGCGAGCTATTTATTCCTGTTTCTATATATATGCCTGTTCCGCGAATTAGGGAAAGAGACCGGGATCGAACTCAGCCGCCACTTCTCCCTTCCGCATTCCAGACGCTCCATCCACCTCCACCTTCATCCCTACCATCGGGAGGTGATTTCCGGCACATCTAAAGCATTCCGCATCCTCCGGTGACCCCTCTGACCATTAATGACCTCTTCTCCGAGCTTCCTACCGAAGAAGAAGATGATGAAGACGACCTAGAGAACGGACTCAAAGGCCCTCGAGGTGACAGCTCGACGGTACCGGAAGCCTCCTCGGACTGCGCGTGGAAGCGGATTGACAACCCGCACCTCCGGCCAACAACCGCGGTGGATCTTCACTCTTTTGGTTTACTCTTCCTCTACCTTTCTTGTAGTGTATGAATGACTCAAGCTTGCTGTGAACTTCAAATTTCTAGTTATTTGTAATTGGATTTTTGTTGTTTAAACTTGTTTGTGGGATTTGTGTTGTGATGTGTCTTGCCCCATCACACTTCCGTCGTTTCATGTGATTGCACTCCACACTAAACACCTCACCCACTGGCTCACCGTCCACTCGCCCTACCGAAGTACGGCATAGTGGCCGATACACCCATCTCGCCTTGCGAAGCGGTAAATGCGACCCGTATAGTTAGCTTTAATTTCTTTGTTTGCAAGAACACAAATCTCAAAGCCCCTTTTGTTTCTTCTTTCATTTTACAAACTCTATTAGCAATAATTTCGGATTGTTCGTCGTTCCACGCCAATTGCATTCCTCAAGAGACCGACACTCAGGGATTCACTCCTTAAAATTTTATTACTTGTGCGACCGGTGCGCTTGCCGTATTTTCACGCATCAAGTTTTTGGCACCGTTGCCGGGGAATGCAATTGTAGAACGACCCATGATTCTGAAAATTTTGTTATTAGAGTTGTTTTGTTTTGTTTTATTTATCTCTTTTCCCCTATATTGTTATTTCATTGTTGGAGTTGTTAGCTTTACTTGAAGAATTTATGCAAAGTAGTTTTACCCTCTATTTTTGATATTTCTACAATGTGGGCCAATTTCAATATTCGTTGCTCTCATTGTGGAGACATTTCTCATGCTAGCGATAGATGTCCTCAGAAGTATAGTACCCAAGAAATTCACGACTCTACATTCCGTAGATATAAGCCTGTTATCCACCGACCAGCAGAGCCACTACCGCACTACTTTTTTTCGGCTTCAGCTGTCGCTGCACCGCTAAAGCCGGTCAAGCAGTGCATTTTTTGTCGAAGCTGGGATCATGCATTGAAGGATTGCACAGCTTATTTAGCTGAATTGGGAGTGGATGATGAGCCGGATTTTCGGATTATTCCCACTTCAACCTTGAGCAGCACCCCTTCAGCCTCGGTTTATGCACCATTGCTATCCCCATGTTTCGGAGAAAACATTTCTGGTACACGCACCGATGCTTGTGTTGATCCCCATTCCTGCGTGGATATCTATACTTCTGATGAACATTCATTACCTAGTATTGAGTCTGGGTGCGAAGAGCCAGTTCTGGACTACCCGTCGAGTTCTGTACCTTCAACTTCCTCTTTGCATAATATTCTGTCTTTTTCTGATGTTTCTCTTGAGGATGATTTGCAGGTGGAAACTAGCATTTCCAGCTTTCTGTTAGATCCCATTGTGGAGGACAATTCCGCGGGCGAGGTTGCTGCCTCCACCCCATGTGAGGATGTTCAATGCACGGACGAGGTGGAGGCTGCGCTAGGAACTTCTTGCACCATCCTGGATAGTGGTGTTCAGTTTTCTGCAATTTCACCAATGGGGGATGAATCCGGAATCATCTCCAAGATTAAGGATCCTTTATGTTATTCTTCTGATTTATTTCTTGACCATGTTCCTGTTTTCACATCCCTGCAGGACCCCATCGTGGAACCGGTTCGATCAGTACAAGGGCCTGTAATGCGGCCTACGACTGCTAGAGACCATTTGCAGGTGGTGCTGGAAATGGCAAGCTTCACAAGTTATTTCTTGCCCATGCCTGACATTTATGACAGGTATACTTATTCAGGTAGTGGGGCATTTGTTCTGTCTCCATACCGGTACCCGCTACCAAAATGCGTGCATGAACAAGTGCCTGAGCATTTCTATTTTCATACGCCAATCAGCTAATACTTGTTTAGAAGTTGAATAAGTCCTGTTGGGAGACAGAAAACCCAATAGTTATCTAAATAGCTTGTTCTTTTCTTTCATTGTAGGATTTTAGCAATAGTTAATCTTTTTTTTAATCTCTTATTTGATTTTCATGCTCCTTTAGTCTCTAAATGTTTGTGGTAGCTCCGCCTCATTTCCTTATCTCCCGTGCGCACCCGCAGCGTTATCCGAGCGATCTTGGTATAAAACTAGGCTGCCTGTAATTTTGATATATCGCGCACGACCACTGATCGTGCACGCTATTTAATTTCGCACGATCACTGGTCGTGCGGTCGGCCCAGTTTTTATAAAAAGCCCCCTCGGGCGATGCTGAGCGCGCACCCTAATCTCTCGCTCCTGATTCACTGTTCGTGCGCCGTTCTCCCGATCTTCCGCCCTCCCTCTTCTGCTCCGACAAATCTCCGAGCGATTTCTTCTCTCCTCGCTGCTCCGGATTTCCCTCTTGCGATGGCTTCTCCCTCTAACCGCAGGGCTGTCAACGCCTACCGGCGTTCCACTCCGGCTCAAGTGCTGCAGAGGATGACGTCGTTTCAGAAGGACCCCCACCAGCGCCGGTTTACTGACTTGAAGAACAAACCCTTCCTCCCTCAGCGTCTTGTGGATTGGGAGGAGTTGAGGTCCATTGGCGACGGCGGTGTCCTTGCGGATTCGATCCTCCACCTCTACTCGTTTGACAAGTGGAGCCATGTTTTCGAGTGCCACGAACCTGGATACAAAGAACTCACTTTGGAGTTCCTCTCCACGTTTGAGTGGGAATGTGACACTCGCGGCTACTGCCCTGTTGAATGCTCCTTCCGGATTTGGGGACGGGTCATTTCTATGACCATCCATGAGCTTGGCGTCCGAGCCGGATTCTACTCGGATACCTCGGAACCACAGGGTTTAGGCTCTGGCTTCCCCGAAGGGTCCTCCCACAGGTCTGCTTGGCGTGAAATTACTGGTTCCGACGAGGAGTATGTGGCTCGGAAGGCCAAGTCGACAAAAATTATCTCCCCTGCCTTACGGTATCTTCAGCATCTTCTTAGCCACTCACTCACTGCGCGGTCGCTTAGCCAAAATGTGGTTGGGTGGCAGGATTTAGTTTCTCTTTATAGCATGCTCCGTCGGGAACCCATCCACCTTGGTTATATACTGGCGACATTCTTCCACCACGAGGCTACTTATCGCCTCGCCGGCGCGATCGGTGGTGCTTACTACATCACTCGCATCGCGAAGGATTTGGGAGTTTGGGACAGTTTGCCGCCGATGGAGCAGGTTACCACCCCCTCTGTTATCACCCGTGCCAACATGGTGAGTTTTCATTTGCTGCGTGTTATTGGGCGGCGAGCCGATCACCGATTTGAAATTGTTATGCCGGGCGACGCCCGAGGAGCTCGGCAGGAGGATGAGGATGGAGTCGCGCCGGAGTCATCCGCCATGGGTGGGCGGAGAGCTGCAGGAGGCACTCGGCCACGTCATTCGCAGTCATCACAGCCACCACCATCCGAGCCGGAGAGACAAGCCGGCCTTCACTCTAGTGCTGCACAGGGTCAGAACATTCCATTCTTGCATGAGCGGCTCGCGGATATTGAGGCCTCCCAGTTGTGGATGCAAGACCTGATATATCAGCAGGCTTTGCGCGGTGGCCTGAACATCCCCCCACCGCCTGCTCGTTTCGCTCCCGCTCCCCGCCCGCCACCCGTTGAGATCAACAGCAGCGACGAGGAATGAGAGCAATTCCTCCACCCCACTGCTACCTCTACATTTGTGTCTTCAGAATCTGTATCTCTTGCCTGTCCTTTTTATTTTATTTTTCGTTATTTATCTCCATTACTGCAAGAACATTTTATAAATTGCTAATACAGGTATTTGGTCCACCTTAAGGACGGTAAACAAAAGGGCTATTCGGGAGACAACCCAAGCTTGGACCTCTTTTTGGTCCCTTCTTTTTGTGCTTTTTATTTTTGCTTTTATATTATATTCTCGGTTATTTGTCTTTTCTGCGGCTCTACCTAATTTGCAGGTTCAACATTCTTTTGTGCGATGCAGCAACCTCCGCCTTCTAGTATGCTCATTCTTTGGAGCATGGGTACCCTCTCTCCTCAGCCTACTTTTTATTTTAGATATCCATTAGCATTTATGCTTGTGTTTTCATTCAAGTCTGGGGGGAGAGCCGCTTATGCACACCACGAGCACACTGTTAGCATGCCAGTAGTTTATTTTATGTTCATTATTGTAGAATCCTGTCACGCACCACTGCACCCACTTGAGCGCGCGCTTAGCTTTTGCGTGTTGCGAGTCAAACTCGTGTCTTTGTTAGATTTTGGAAAATTTTGTTGCTGGTTTAGGATTGGGAGACAGAGTAAAATGTTGACCTTGCTGTGTTTCTAGTCAACTGCTCTCGTCTTGTGTAGAAATTTGTGTAGATTTAATTTTTCTTTATGCTTATAGTTTTGTAATTTTCTATTTGCGTAAATTCTTTTTATTATACTCAAAAATTGTGAATCCAGTGTGAATCAAATGGTAGTTTAGGAATGTGTGTAGCCGCCACTAGACTCGTTTTGCTCGAGTCGGGAGGACGGATTATCTTTCTCGGTGGCTAAGAACTTGCCCCAAGTTGCTTTCGAAGCATCGGTGCATGGTTAGTCTAGCGTGAGCGTGATGTAGGCCATCATTTTGGCTCGGTTGAGCTTTGTACCGTTCCGAACGTCATACCCTCGTTAGCCCCGTTGTGCCTACCCTTCTTTTGATTCAGCTCCACCATTACTTTACCAAAGCTTTATAGCCTATCCTAGCTGCACACCCAAGTCGAGCTTAGAGTTTATCTCTTCATGTTGGGATGTGAAGTGATGTTATTATTTGTGAATATGTGAATGTGCTCCAAGACCTATTTCTGCTGAGATTGTGAAAATAAAGAAACTGTTTTGAAAAGAAAAAATATATATATGTGAAAAAGAAAAGTGAAAAGTAAAAGTCTAATTGAAATATTTATTTGAGATGACTTGGATTTGGAGTGGGCGGTGCACACACCCATGTTGTAAAAAATTAATTCTGGGGGTGTGGTGTACTCGTTTATATTGTGGGGTTTTTGAGGGATTCTTTTAGGCTGGCTCACTTGGGTTAGGTGCAAAGCCATTCTTTTTATCATTGTTTACCTCACCGTAACCCAAGCCCCGTAATTACCTTAAGTCCTACGGATTTGCGCTTGAGTTTAACTAGTGCCGTGGAGAGAGTGTGAACGGGCAAGCGTATATGGTCCCCGACATTGGTGGATTCCCTTGGAGGTGATCCTGAGCCCCGATCTTTGGCAAAGCTCACCTTAGTGGCCAGCCTACTTTCTTCCTACGCGTGACCGGTTGATTCACCGTGATTCTATTTTTGAGTAGTAATAAAATGTTTTTACGCATTGTGAAAAATATAAACTATTTTGCATAATTAGGAATTTCTTCTATTGTATTTTTTATGCACGCGAGCATGCGACTTCGCATGGTACCCCGTATTTCAATCTCTTTGTCAGCTAGATTATTTTCCTGGCCTGCTTAGATTGTGTTTGCTCGGGACGCGCAAACAGTTAAGTCTGGGGGTGTGATGAGTCCCTATTTCATACCGAATTCCGGACTCATCTAGGCTCATTTGCATGTATTTGCACTACCATTTAGCGCCATTAACACTCCTTTTGGTTCGCTACGACATTACACGTTGTGTGCACTCATTTAGCCTATTTCTGTGCGTGTATTTATTCTCATCGTGTGATGCATTTTTATTTCTATCTGTGACTGCCAAGTCGACATCCCGTTCAGTTTTCCTGCAGGTTCTGGGATCGTGTGGGCGTCCGGGATAGGGCTTTCACTTTTTGTAGCAAAGGAGTCAATGGTCGTGCGTTTTTACCCACGCACGACCATCGACCTCTTTGGCGCACGACCACTGGTCGTGCGCAGTCTGAGCTCTAGTTTTATTGTCCTGTCCCGCCATATCGCACGATCATCAGCTATACCGGGCACGATCACTGTTCGTGCGCTGCCGGTCGTGCGCAGTCATGCTATCTTTTTCCATTTTTCTGTCCCATATCGCACGATCACCACCATTGCCGCGCACGATCACTGATCGTGCGCTGCTGATCGTGCGCATACTTAAATTTCCTGATGCAGGTTCTACAGGTTGTTGTCGCACGGGCGCTGACATTGTTCGCGCACGACCACTAGTCGTGCGCCGGTGGTCGTGCACGCTATTTATTCCTCTTTCTATATATATGCCTGTTCCGCGAATTAGGGAAAGAGATCGGGATCGAACTCAGCCACCACTTCTCCCTTCCGCATTCCAGACGCTCCATCCACCTCCACCTTCATCCCTACCATCGGGAGGTGATTTCTGGCACATCTAAAGCATTCCGCATCCTCCGGTGACCCCTCCGGCCATTAATGACCTCTTCTCCGAGCTTCCTACCGAAGAAGAAGATGATGAAGACGACCTAGAGAACGGACTCAAAGGCCCTCGAGGTGACAGCTCGACGGTACCGGAAGCCTCCTCGGACTGCGCGTGGAAGCGGATTGACAACCCGCACCTCCGGCCAACAACCGCGGTGGATCTTCACTCTTTTTGTTTACTCTTCCTCTACCTTTCTTGTAGTGTATGAATGACTCAAGCTTGTTGTGAACTTCAAATTTCTAGTTATTTGTAATTGGATTTTTGTTGTTTAAACTTGTTTGTGGGATTTGTGTTGTGATGCGCCTTGCCCCATCACACTTCCGTCGTTTCATGTGATTGCACTCCACACTAAACACCTCACCCACTGGCTCACCGTCCACTCGCCCTACCGAAGTACGGCATAGCGGCCGATACACCCATCTCGCCTTGCGAAGCGGTAAATGCGACCCGCATAGTTAGCTTTAATTTCTTTGTTTGCAAGAACACAAATCTCAAAGCCCCTTTTGTTTCTTCTTTCATTTTACAAACTCTATTAGCAATAATTTCGGATTGTTTGTTGTTCCACGCCAATTGCATTCCTCAAGAGACTGACACTCGGGGATTCACTCCCTAAAACTTTATTACTTGTGCGACCGGTGCGCTTGCCGTATTTTCACGCATCGCGCCAAAAACTTGATGCGTGTAAATACGGCAAGCGCACCGGTCACACAAGTAATAAAGTTTTTGGGAATAAATCCCCGAGTGTCGGTCTCTTGAGGAATGCAGTTGGCGTGGAACGACGAATGATCCGAAATTATTGTTATTAGAGTTTGCAAAATAAAAGAAAAACAAAGGGGCTTTGAGATTTGTGTTCTTGCAAACAAAGAAATTAAAGCTAACTATGCGGGTCGCATTCACCGCTTCGCAAGGCGAGATGGTGTATCGGCCGCTATGCCGTACTTCGGTAGGGCGAGTGGACGGTGAGCCAGTGGGTGAGGTGTTTAGTGTGGAGTGCAATCACATGAAACGACGGAAGTGTGATGGGGCAAGGCACATCACAACACAAATCCCACAAACAAGTTTAAACAACAAAAATCCAATTACAAATAACTAGAAATTTGAAGTTCACAACAAGCTTGAGTCATTCATACACTACAAGAAAGGTAGAGGAAGAGTAAACCAAAAGAGTGAAGATCCACCGCGGTTGTTGGCCGGAGGTGCGGGTTGTCAATCCGCTTCCACGCGCAGTCCGAGGAGGCTTCCGGTACCGTCGAGCTGTCACCTCGAGGGCCTTTGAGTCCGTTCTCTAGGTCATCTTCATCATCTTCTTCTTCGGTAGGAAGCTCGGAGAAGAGGTCATTAATGGCCGGAGGGGTCACCGGAGTATGCGGAATGCTTTAGATGTGCCGGAAATCACCTCCCGATGGTAGGGATGAAGGTGGAGGTGGATGGAGCGTCTGGAATGCGGAAGGGCGAAGTGGCGGCTGAGTTCGATCCCGGTCTCCTTCCCTAATTCGCGGAACAGGCATATATATAGAAACATGAATAAATAGCGCGCACGACCACCGGCGCACGACCAGTGGTCGTGCGCGAACAATGTCAGCGCCCGTGCGGCAACAACCTGTAGAACCTGCATCAGGAAATTTAAGTATGCGCACGATCAGCAGCGCACGATCAGTGATCGTGCGCGGCAAGGGTGGTGATCGTGCGATATGGGACAGAAAAATGGAAAAAGATAGCATGACTGCGCACGATCGGCAGCGCACGAACACTGATCGTGCGCGGTATAGCTGATGATCGTGCGATATGACGGGATAGGACAATAAAACGAGAGCTCAGACTGCGCACGACCAGTGGTCGTGCGCCAAAGAGGTCGATGGTCGTGCGTGGGTAAAAACGCACGACCATTGACTTCTTTGCTACAAAAAGTGAAAGCCCTATCCCGGATGCCCACACGATCCCAGAAGCTGCAGGAAAACTGAACGGGATGTCGACATGGCAGTCACAGATAGAAATAAAAATGCATCACACGATGAGAATAAATACACGCACAGAAATTGGCTAAATGAGTGCACACAACGTGGAATGTCGTAGCGAACCAAAAGGAGTGCTAATGGCGCTAAATGGTAGTGCAAATACATGCAAATGAGCCTAGATGAGTCCGGAATTCGGTATGAAATAGGGACTCATCACACCCCCAGACTTAACTGTTTGCGCGTCCCGAGCAAACACAATCTAAGCAGGCCAGGAAAATAATCTAGCTGACAAAGAGATTGAAATACGGGGTACCATGCGAAGTCGCATGCTCGCGTGCATAAAAAATACAATAGAAGAAATTCCTAATTATGCAAAATAGTTTATATTTTTCACAATGCGTAAAAACATTTTATTACTACTCAAAAATAGAATCACGGTGAATCAACTGGTCACGCGTAGGAAGAAAGTAGGCTGGCCACTAAGGTGAGCTAGCTTTGCCAAAGATCGGGGCTCAGGATCACCTCCAAAGGAATCCACCAATGTCGGGGACCATACGCTTGCCCGTTCACACTCTCTCCACGACACTAGTTAAACTCAAGCGCAAATCCGTAGGACTTAAGGTAATTATGGGGCTTGGGTTACGGTGAGGTAAACAATGATAAAAAGAATGGCTTTGCACCTAACCCAAGTGAGCCAGCCTAAAAGAATCCCTCAAAAACCCCACAATATAAACGAGTACACCACACCCTAGACTTAATTTTTTACAACATGGGTGTGTGCACCGCCTACTCCAAATCCAAGTCATCTCAAATAAATATTTCAATTAGACTTTTACTTTTCACTTTTCTTTTTCACATATATATTTTTTTCTTTTCAAAACATTTTCTTTATTTTCACAATCTCAGCAGAAATAGGTCTTGGAGCACATCCACATATTCACAAATAATAACACCACTTCACATCCCAACTTGAAGAGATAAACTCTAAGCTCGACTTGGGTGTGCAGCTAGGATAGGCTATAAAGCTTTGGTGAAGTAATGGTGGAGCTGAATCAAAAGAAGGGTAGGCACAACGGGGCTAGCGAGGGTATGACGTTCGGAACGGTACAAAGCTCAACCGGGCCAAAATGATGGCCTACATCACGCTCACGCTAGACTAACCATACACCAATGCTTCGAGAGTAGCTTAGGGCAAGTTCTTAGCCACCGAGAAAGATAATCCGTCCTCCCGACTCGAGCAAAACGAGTCTAGTGGCGGCTACACACATTCCTAAACTACCGTTTGATTCACACCGGATTCACAATTTTTGAGTAGAATAAAAAGAATTTACGCAAATAGAAAATTACAAAACTATAAGTGTTGGGGCTGCGGTCCGGAATCGCCCCCGCGCTGCGGTGCTATGCGGTAATGGCTTAACTGGCTGCCCCGTGGATCCGCCCGAGGACCTTTGATATAAAGATTAGTGGTGTCGTCCTCCAACAGTCCGGGCTTTTGGTGCGAGTGGTTGCGCTAAGTCCTCTCAATTGGTATCAGAGGGAGGTTGACTGACTGAATAGGCTAACACCTAAGTCACAAGATCCTGATAGATACCAGAGCTTATAGACATTCACTATCATGGCCCAGTCCAAGGATTATTCTAGCACCAGACCTCCAGCATGCAACTTAGCTAAGTTTGGCATCTGGAAGGCAAGGATTAAATTATATATGAATTCTATTGATGAAAGTATTTTTGCTTCTATTTTGTCAGGTCCCCCAAGAGCACCTGCTGCTGCTACTGCCTCATCATCTGATATGAGTGCAGTGCCTCCTCCAGATTACAATGATGAATACAAGAAGGCCAAAATTGCAGATGCCAAGACAATGAACATACTGGCTCAGACAATGTCTGATGAGGTGTTCCAGAAGGTTGCTGACTGTTCCTCAACAAAGGCCATGTGGGACACACTGAACCAGATTGTAGCTGGTTCAGCTGATGAAAGGAAGGACAGAAGGTCCAACCTGATCTCATAGTACGAGAACTTCAAGAAAACTGATGCTGAATCAGTTGAAGCTATGTACACCAGGCTCAGCTCAATCATCAATGAGCTGAGGACCCTGGACAAGGACATATTATTGACAGAGGTCAATGATAAGATTCTTATGTGCTTCCCTAGCACATGGGATCTAAGGATCTGGCCCATCAAAGAAGCCAGAAGTACAAATGAGATCTCCACTGAAGCCCTTCTCGGCAAGCTCAAGTCTTTTGAGCAAGTGCTGAAGACAAGGGAAGCTGAAGCTGAAGCAAAGACCCCCACTCCAACAAGAAAAGAGCAATCTCTAGCTCTTAAGGCTGCTGATGCTTCTGAAGGCAGCCAATCTAATGAGAAACTAATGGCATTGTTTGCCAAGAGGTTTCTCAAGATGGGGAGAAAGGAGTTCAGAAAGAAGTCTTCACGCTATGAAGACAAACCAAGGTATGATCGCTCTCCTGCTAAAGAAATTATCTGTTATGGTTGCAGGAAGCCTGGACACATCTTGCCAGAGTGTCCAGAGGAGAAGAACAAAGACAAGAGAAAAGAAAAGGAACAACACAGGAAGCACTCCAAGCCATCCTCCTACAAAAACAAGAAGAAGGAGAGAGGTTTCATTGCTGAAACCTGGAGTGACTCTGATGAAGAATCCTCCTCATCAAGCTCCAGTGAGGATGAGGAAGAGAAGAAGGCAAAAGAAGTTTGCCTGATGGCAATAGATGCCTGCAGCAACCACTCTGCTGCAGAGAGTTTTGATTCTGATGAAGAGATGCCTACAGAAGATGAGGTACTTTCTTCTTATGATTTTACTTCAGAAGAATTTAAATTAGAATTTAAATCTTTATGCTTAGATTTGATTAGCTCTGAAAAGGAAATAAAAGAACTTAGAAATAGGTTAGCTGACTCAGAATCAATAGCCACTGAAAATATTAGGTTAAAGGAAGATCTCACTACTTGTAGTGAAGAAATTAAATTTCTTAAAATAGAGTTAGCTAAGTCTAAGAGATTAGAGGAATCACTTAATGGTAGAAGCCTTAAGTTGTTAGAAATTACCAGCATGACTAACACTAGGTCAGGTAATGATAAACTAGGTTTAGGAGCTTCTCCCAGTGAACCCCAGTCCTTCTTAAAAATAATCTTTCAACTCCAGTGAACTTCATTTCAGCTAGTGGAAAGAAGAACACTGAGCAAGTAAACCTTGTTAATAAAACCCTAAATAAAGCTAAGAGAGAAAAGAGAAAGAAATTCTTTAAAGAAATGCAAAGAGCGTCGAACGCAGCTCGACGATCGGAAGCTCCATGGTCGAACGAAGGTCGACGATCTGAGCACCCATCGTCGAACGTCGATCGATGTTTTCAATATGATTTTCAAAATCATAATCAATTCCATAGAAACCTAAATGAGAATAGAAACCCTAGGTTTGTTGACCCATCATCTGCATGGAGAATCCCACCTAGGAGATCTCACCCACTAGGTTATCACCCTCAGCCTGCATTCTCATATATTTCCAGTTTTTCTTATGTGAAAAACAAGTGACCCAAGGTTACCTGGGTCCACTCTGTCTAAATAATTGTCTTGCAGGTGAAGGCCTATCCAATCACTCAAAACAAGTGGTATTTGGATAGTGGATGCTCTAAGCATATGACAGGAAATAAAGATCTTCTGTCAAAGTTCAAAGCTAAGCTCGACCCAAAGGTTATCTTTGGAGACTCCAGCTGTGGTCAGACAGAAGGCTATGGCAAGATCACAATTGGAGCAGTTACTTTCAAAAGAGTTGCATATGTCAATGGACTGAAGCACAATTTGATTTCAGTCAGCCAGCTGTGTGATGCTGGCTACCAGGTTTCATTTTCTAACTCCTCTTGCAATATTACTTTAAATAATAATATTGTTTTAGTAGGTATTAGAATAGGTAATATTTACTTAGTAGATTTCAATTCATCTCACTCTGAAATCTGCCTGTTTAATGAAGTAACCCTTAATAATAATTCCCTTTGGCATAAAAGGCTTAGTCATGTTAACCTTAAAAATATATCTAGGTTATCTAAGCACAACCTTGTTAGAGGTTTACCTTCTTGCCCCTACAAGAAGGAGAGCCTATGCAAGGCTTGTCAGCTAGGCAAGCAAACCAAAAACTCTTTTAAATCTGTAAATAAGAGTGACTCTCCTAGAATCCTGTATTTATTACACTTGGACCTTTTTGGCCCAATAAATGTACAGAGTTTAGGAGGGAAGTATTACACTTTAGTAATTGTAGATGACTTCTCTAGGTTCAGTTGGGTTTTCTTTTTGAGAACTAAGTCTGATAACTTCAAAGCCCTTACAGACTTTCTACTATGTGTGCAGACTGAGTACTCTACTCATGTGGCCTTGATCAGAAGTGATCATGGTACTGAGTTTGACTCTCTTCTCATGCAAGAATTCTGTGAGAGAGAAGACATCAAACATAGCTTCTCAGCTCCTAGAACTACTCAACAAAATGGGGTAGTTGAAAGGAAAAATAGAACACTCATTGAAGCTGCTAGCACATTGTTGGCAGATGCTAACATGCCTCTATCCTATTGGGCAGAAGCTGTTAGTACAGCCAATTATGTCTTGAATAGAAGTTTGATACACAAACTTAAGTGTAAAACTCCTTATGAGTTGCTTAAAGGAAAGAAACCTAAAATTAATTATTTTAGAGTTTTTGGCTGTATTGTTTATATTCATAATAATAATAAAGAATATATTAGAAAGTTTGAAGCAAAAGCTTCAATGGGAATCATGCTTGGATATTCCCAAGTAAGCAAAGCTTATAGGGTCTATAACAAATCAACCTGTAAGATTGAAGAATCTGTGCATGTGACTTTTGATGAGTCTCAGATGTTTTACAAGGAGAAAGAAAATTCTCCTTCCTCTAGTTCTTTACAGGTACATGATGCCCCTCAAGAAATTCTTCAACTATCAACTCTTCAGATCACTGAATCAGACAGTGATGAAGACATTGCAGAAGCTGTTGTTGTTCCACCAATAGTAGATCAAATTCCTCCTGAGGAATTAATCCCAACTGTTGCTGAAGATCACATCCCACCTGCTGATATTGTCACACTTAGAGATCACCCCACATCTCAAGTGATTGGAGACATATCAGCTGGTGTGCAAACAAGACACCAATTAAGACAGGATGTGATGCATGCTTGTTTCCTCTCACAGGTTGAGCCCCTCACCTTTAAAGATGCAGAGCTAGATCCCCACTGGATCATTGCAATGCAAGAGGAGCTCAATCAATTTGAGAGATGTAAAGTTTGGACTTTGGTTCCAAGACCTAAAGGCCAACTGATCATAGGCACCAAGTGGGTGTATAGAAACAAGTTGGATGCTAATGGAATTATAGTAAGGAATAAAGCAAGGCTTGTAGCTCAGGGCTACAGACAGGAGGAAGGTATAGACTATGACCAAACCTTTGCTCCTGTTGCAAGGCTAGAAGCAATAAGGATCTTCTTGGCCTATGCAGCCTACATGAAGTTTAAGGTGTTCCAAATGGATGTCAAAAGTGCATTCCTAAATGGTGAGCTTAAGAAAGAGGTGTTTGTTGAACAACCACCAGGGTTTGTTTCTTCAATTCAGCCTTCTCATGTGTTTAAGTTGCAGAAAGCTCTTTATGGACTAAAGCAAGCTCCTAGGGCCTGGTATGAGACCTTAGCTAGTTTCCTGTTAGAGCATAACTTTACTAGGGGAGTAGTTGATAGAACCTTTTTCGTCAAGCATCACAAGGACACAATCCTGTTAGTTCAGGTGTATGTAGATGATATTATTTTTGGCTCCACTGATCCCAAACTGTGCAAAAAGTTTTCCAACTTGATGCATTCCAAGTTTGAGATGAGTAGTATGGGTGTGCTGTCTTACTTTCTTGGTCTCCAAGTTAAGTAAGATGTTGATGGTATCTTCATCTCCCAATCCAAATATGCCAAGGAATTGGTAAAGAAATTTGGGATGGCTGATGCTTCAGCAATGCCTACACCCATGGCTACTAATGTAGTTATTGATTCTGATGATCACGGCAAGCCAGTTGATCAAAAGAATTATAGGGCCATTGTTGGTTCCCTATTGTATCTAACTGCAAGTAGGCCAGATATAATGTTTGCTACATGCCTTTGTGCTAGATTCCAGGTCAACCCCAAGGAATCTCATCTGATTCTTCTAAAGAGAATCCTGAGATACCTGAAGGGATGTCCAGATCTAGGACTTTGGTACCCAGCTGAGTCAGAGTTTGAATTAATTGGATATTCTGATTCTGATTATGCTGGTTGCAGAGTTGACAGGAAGAGCACCTCAGAAACTTGCCAGTTCCTGGGAGAGAGATTGGTCTCTTGGTTCTGTAAGAAGCAGGCTTCTGTCTCAACTTCAACTGTAGAGGCTGAATATATAGCTGCTGCCAGTTGTTGTTCACAGATCCTGTGGATTCAAAACCAGCTTGTGGATTATGGTTACTCACACAAGAACACCAAAATCATGTGTGATAGTACCAGTGCTATCTCTATTGCACAAAATCCAGTGCACCACTCTAGAACGAAGCACATTGAGATTCGGCACCATTTCCTGAGAGATTGTGTGGAAAAGAACAAGATCTGTCTTGAGTTCATATCCACTGAGTTTCAGAGAGGTGATATATTCACCAAGCCTTTAGATGAACAGAAGCATCTGTTCTTTTTAGTACAACTAGGCATGATTAATGGACGAGACTAAGTGTGACTATATCTGCCTTTGTTGAAACTTGTTTGAAGATAGTCGAACGACGTTCGAAGATAGTCGATCGGGTCAAGCCATCGTCGACCTATGGTTGATGAAAGTTTGTCTGATTGAAGATCGTCGACCGACGTTCGACCATCGTCGAACAGGTCGAGCTCATCGTCGATCTCTGGATGACGATAGCCTGTTGTTTGAGAAGCCAGAAATAGTCGAACGATTGTCCGACTACTCTGCTTCTGAGCCGATCGTCGAACGGCCGTTCGACCATCGGGTCTAGATCTTTTTAATAGACCGACTATATCCGGTCTGATATAAAGCCGATAGTCGACCTAGGTTAAAAGATCTTTTGCTTTATCGTCGACGGAGCGTGTCTTTTCGCATTCTGCCTTCCCGCTTGCGATTTTCTGCCGCTTCGTCCCCTTCGTCTTCTTCGTCCTTCTCGAGCTTTCTCCAGCGAATCCATGGCGGTCTCTCCAGCAGTTCTAGCAGTTGTGAAGTTTGATGCAGGCTTTAGCGTGGATTTTGACGCGTTCAGTAGCTGCGATGCAGGAATCGTAGAAGTTCTACAGCTGTGCCGGGATCAGGGATTAGAGAGGTTAATGTCGTCAAGGATTAAGATAAACATCCCAGAAATCAAGGAATGGGCTTTCACGTCGTCTTCCACAGACGATTCGATGACTGGTACCATCGGCGGAGAAGAGGTAATCCTAACTCCGGCCGTTTTGTCTGATATTCGACCTATCAACACCAAAATTTTCTACACAAGACGAGAGCAGTTGACTAGAAACACAGCAAGGTCAACATTTTATTCTGTCTCCCAATCCTAAACCAGCACCAAAATTTTCCAAAATCTAACAAAGACACGAGTTTGACTCGCAACACGCAAAAGCTAAGCGCGCGCTCAAGTGGGTGCAGTGGTGCGTGACAGGATTCTACAATAATGAACATAAAATAAACTACTGGCATGCTAACAGTGTGCTCGTGGTGTGCATAAGCGGCTCTCCCCCCCAGACTTGAATGAAAACACAAGCATAAATGCTAATGGATATCTAAAATAAAAAGTAGGCTGAGGAGAGAGGGTACCCATGCTCCAAAGAATGAGCATACCAGAAGGCGGAGGTTGCTGCATCGCACAAAAGAATGTTGAACCTGCAAATTAGGTAGAGCCGCAGAAAAGACAAATAACCGAGAATATAATATAAAAGCAAAAATAAAAAGCACAAAAAGAAGGGACCAAAAAGAGGTCCAAGCTTGGGTTGTCTCCCGAATAACCCTTTTGTTTACCGTCCTTAAGGTGGACCAAATACCTGTATTAGCAATTTATAAAATGTTCTTGCAGTAATAAAAGAGTTGCAGAAAAAGAAGTAAGCACAAACACAAATGATAATCAAGAAAAGGGGCGGAGCAATCAGCTAAACGCGGACTTGTGATAAATCTCTCCGGTGGGGCGCGAGGGAACATCAGAGTGCCTTTTTGCATTGGGAGAAAGGACTTTCCCTTCACTCCGAATGTGCACCTCCTCACGCCGTAGGGCGGCATAACGCTCATCACGTATACACTCAGCCTTTTTCAGCTTCTCCACCGTAGGAGATTTCCAAATGTTGCGGTCCATGGGGGGTTCCAATTTTTCGGTTGGCGGCTTCATTTCCGGTACCAAAACGGCAACCGGATCAACCCAAGCTACTGATCACTTAGCAGAGTTTGAAACGAAGATAGTTGAGGATATGATCCGATGCTACATTTTAGAGGATATGAAGGGAAAGGCAACCGGATCAGCCCAAGCTACCAATGGGCAGACGGAGCGGGTGAAACAGATAGTTGAGGATATGATCCGATGCTACATTTTAGACCACGGTGGAGCGTGGGATGAGCGGCTGTGACTTATGGAATTTGCATACAACAACAGTTATCAGGAAAGTTTGCAGATGGCTCCGTTCGAAGCCTTGTATGGGAGGCGATGCAGAACTCCGTTGTTTTGGGCTGAGGCTGGTGAGAAACCTTTGTTGGGTCCAGATGCTCTTGAGGAGATGGAAGTCGCAGTGAAGCTTATTCGGGAGAAACTTCGTATAGCTCAGGAGAGGTACGAGAAGAACGCCAATCGGCGTAGATCTGCCTTGGAGTTTTCTGTAGGGGACCTTGTATTTCTCAAGGTTTCCCCGATGGTGGGTGTAAAGAGGTTTGGTAAGAATCGGAAATTGGACCCAAGGTATGTGGGCCCGTTCAAGATTTTGGAACGGATTGGCGTGTCAGCTTATTGATTGGATTTTCCAGCGAACTTCCCAGGTGTTCATAATGTTTTTCATGTTAGCCAATTGCGAAAGTGTGTGCGCAGCAGTGGGCAGCTCTTGGACGTTGTGCCCCAGTTGGAGCCCAACCTCTCTTTTGTTGAGGTGTCGGTCCGTATTTTGGATACTCAGGAGCGAGTGCTGCGAAAGAAGTCCATTCCGATGGTGAAAGTTCTTTGGAAAATCAGGATTTGGAGAGCGCGACTTGGGAGCTAGAGTCGGCCATGGGGAGGGCTTACCCTCACCTGTTTCCCTGATTTGATCGGTATGTTTCCCTTCTTGTAACTCCTATTTGTTACTTTTCCTTCTTTAGTAGGAGTGTTGTGCGTAAAGTTTCGGGACGAAACTTTCTTTTAGGGGGAGTGACTGTAACGCCCCCGATTTTTTTTCTTCGATTATTTTTATTCTCGTTTGGCGTTACGATGACGCAGTTCCGTGGATTGTGCCATTTGTGGAGTGTGGTTTAGCTCCTTAGAACTGAGTGCCCTATTTTGTAGCCTGTTGGCAAGATCTCCCTAGCAAGCCGAGTCGTTTTGGGTGACCCGGTGTGGCCTCTCGGGGGGATGTTTGTGTTTGGCTTTATTTGGGTATAACTCGAGTTCTGTTCGTCGAAAGTTAATTTCGACTTCGCCGTTGTGTTCGTAGCGTGGGTATTTAACTACGGTGCGAATTTCGTCAAATTCCGAGGTAGTTCGGTTTTCGCGTCGTTTTGGTGTTTTATGTAATTCTTTATTAAATTATATTATTATATATTAATATATATATATATATATATATATATATATATATATTTAGGTTAGAAATAAAAAGCCCCGTATCATCTTCCCCATTTGAAACCGCCGCCCCTGTACGAGAGAAAACGGAGAAACCGCCGAGCCTTGCCTTCCACCGCCGATTCTCGGAGCGTTTGTGGACGGAATTCGATTCCGAGAGTGGATTCGGATTGCTCTCGTCAAGACCTTCATTCCTACGGTAAGAAATTCGATTTTCGTGGAGTTTTAGGAGGATTGGAATTTTTGGTTTTAGGTTTCCGCCATTAAAGTTCGGGTTTGTTTGTTAGGTGTTCTTTTGGTGCTGCTCCTTTTAGTGCAGCGTGAAGAGAAGGGAAAGCCGACCAAGCTTCGCCGGAAATCGAGGCAAGTGGTGTTCTTGCCCTTGCCAAATTGTTTTCTTTGTTCATAGATCCTACTTGCTTCTATCGTTTTTATCTCCTATTTTTCCGTTTCAAATATTTAGGCATAGTTTGTATGGTAGTGGTGCGCGTCATTGGTGGTTTCCTGCTGCTACTGAAGTTGCCTGGGTCGTGTGCGCGTTCCGGTGTCGTTCGGGAAATCCCAAACGGTACAGGTTAACCGCGCACGATCATCAACCGTTAGGGCGCACGACCACTGGTCGTGTGCCTATGTTTGTGCGCGTCCACTTATTTATTTTCCTAAGTTCTGTCTCGGTTATCGCACGAGCACTGGCAAACAGTGCGCACGACCACCGGTCGTGCGCCACTGATCGTGCGCAGATGCTAAGTTTTCTGTAAGGTTTTCTAGGTTCACTTCGCACGATCATCAGCCAATGAGTGCGCACGACCAGTGGTCGTGCGCCACTGATCGTGCGCTCTGTATATATTATATTTTTCTTCTGCTCCCATATTTAGTTGGCTTCGTTGCGCGGGTTATGTGGGCATGAGTGTTTTGTGTTGTGTTAAGGTAGTAACGTAAGAGTAGTTTTTGTGATAGTTTCGTTTTGCGTGGCACGTTGAGTGAGTGAAGCTCACTCAATGCGGTGTCGAGAGGACACCGCGCCAAGTCGTGTTGAGTCATTTCAACACTTTTTCCCTACCTCGATTTCCGTTCCCGAGTGAATTCTTTGGTTATGTTTTGAGTTTCCTTGTCGGCCGTGTTTTTCTTTCCAAATGGCCGAATCGTGGGTTGTGGTTAGTAGTGGTGGTTTGAAGCTCTTCATGGGGGAGGTGTTGTGTAAATTAGCCGTGGCCACCCTTTTCTTCTATCTTGCACCAGGTACGGGCTGGGCAAGGGGGTGGAAGGTCCCTAGTGCTTTTACATGTAGACCCTTGAGCTTGTTGACTTGGAAATTGTGGTTGGGGAACTGAGTTTGCCTCCAACCCGGATCCATGTTGTTTGTTTTGCTACTACCATCTCCCACAGCTTAGGGTATTAGGTATTTCTTCCTTGGTAGATTGCAGCACTTTGGGCTCTTGGTAGCCTACTAGGCTCTGCAGGAAGTAGTTTCTGGGCAGGGTTGATGCTGTTTCCTCGCACCTGGTGCATTTCTTTCTGTCTTGCCTTGGGCAGTTGTGACTTTTTTCTGCTTTGTGTTTTTCTCTTTCATTTATTCCCTGGTGGACACTTTCATGTAGTTTCTTTTGTTTTGCTTGCTGAGGTATTCTTTCTTCTTTTGAATACCTCAAGTTCTGAGCAGTAGCCAGTTTGGTGGCTAGGTTGCGGTAGTGTTGCTAGTGGTCTCTTGGACTTTGGAGATCCTGTTGCTTTGTTTGTGAGGTAGTTTTTCTGTACCTTTTCTTACAGACATACATATGTGTCAGTGGGTTCGTGTCAAGTTGTTGGCGCCCACTGGTAGTTTTTACCTTTGTACTAGATATATTACTTTTGCTGCTACCATTTTCTGGAGATAGTCTTCTTGCTCTGGGGAGGATTTATGCTAGGTTGCTAGTTATTTTAAAACTACAACTATTACTATAAGTACAGCTCATGATCAGCATGTTTTTATAAAATTAAATCACTATTTTCCGAACGACGTATAAAGATCGATTTCTTATATATAGTATAAATTATATGTAGAGTCTTGCATAGTGTAAGTGGTCCTCATGGGACTTTTATGCACCCTCTTAGGATGTCAATCTTGAATAAAGTATCTTCCGCAGTGTAAAGTATAGTTTTTAATTGTGGACTAGGTGATCCACTGAGTCGAGGGATACGACCTCTAAAATATAACTAATTTTTCTAATCATTAATCTCATGAATTTCTTTCATAAAGTAAAGTAGATGTTTTTGCCTGAGCGTCACAAGTTATCCCCTGCTTGACGTGGCATTATGACGTGTGTTTTCTCATACTCTGATAATTCCTAAATTCGGAAAAAATGCGGGTTGTGACAGGGGGAGCTGACCTCGGCCGACAATGCAGAGGCTCGGTCTTACAAGAGCGCTTAAAATCCCGAAGCATCGTCCTATCATCCATACTGAGCTACGTATAAGGTTCAAACCGACCATTGGTTCCCGGAGTCGACGGCGAGGCGGATCCTGGAAGCACTCAGAAGCCTCGAGGCATTTTTAACACAAAAAAAGAGAACAATCCAGCCACCACTGTATATTAAAAAGCATTCTTACAAAGTAATTACAAGTGTCGCCACTAGGGGTAGAACCTTTTCAGGTCGTCCCCACTCCAGGTCCCATTCAGCTGCTCTTCAGCTTGATCTTGCAGGTAGTAGCCCCCTGTGGTCGAGGCCTTTTGGACAATAAAGGGGCCTTCCCAGTTGGTATACAGCTTGCCGACGGTGGCCCCCCGTCCCGCAGCGTCCACTTTCTTCATGACCAGATCTCCCGCGAGGAAATGCTTGAGGCGGACGTTTTTGTCAAAGTGCTTCGCCATGCGCCTCTTGATCTCCTCTTGGCATATGGAGGCCAAGTCTCGAAGCTCTTCCACGTAATCCAGGGAGAGCCTCTAGGCATCCTCGTTCTCCAGTCGCCATTCCTCGCTCCCGCCTTCGGCCGCAACTACTCTTGGACTTCGCACCTCAAACTCCACTGGGATGAGTGCCTCAGACCCGTGGGATAACTTGAAAGGCGTTTCCCCCATGGCCTAGTTTGGGGTCGTTCTCAAAGCCCATAGGACTGAGGGGAGCTGTTCGACCCAGTTTCCTTTTAGATTGGTGACCTTCTTCTTCAGTAGGTTGACGATGAGTTTGTTGGCAGCTTCCACTTGCCCATTGCTCCGAGGATGGTGCACTGAAGCGAACCGAAGGTCTGTTCCCAACTGCTTGCAGAAGTCCTCCAGCTCCAAGCTGGCGAAATGCGACCCATTGTCGGTGACGATGGCCAGCGGGATCCCAAACCTGCACGCGATTTCCCCCCAGATAAAATTTTTGACGATCTGGGAGGTGGTCTTGGCCAAGGCTCTGGCCTCAATCCACTTGGAGAGGTAGTCGATCATCACCAGTATGAACTTCCTCTATCCACTAGCTTGAGGGAACGGGCCGATCAGGTCCATTCCCCAGATGGCGAAGGGCCACAGAGCGGTGATCGAGCGGAGGTGTTGAGCTGGTTGAAGCTGGAGGGGCGCGAAGAGCTGACATTGGGAGCACTTTTTGGAGAAGGCCTCCACGTCCTTTCGGATGGTGGGCCAGAAGTAGCCGTGCCTCAGGATTCTCTGCTCCAGAGTACGAGTCCCGGAGTGGCTGCCGCACTCCCCTGAGTGGATCTCCTTGAGAACTCGGGGGACCTCGATTTCTGACAAGCATCTGGCTAGGGGGCCTGAGATGGTCTTGCGATAAAGCTCGACATCATGTAGCAGGTAGTACGCGGCCTTGTATCAGAATTTCCTTCGGTCTTGCCCGTCCGAGGGCAGCTGACCCGTCGTTAAGAACGCAACGAATGGATCCTTCCACGAGGGCCGCAGCTCGATCTCCATCATTTCTCCTTCCTCGATGGACGGTCAAAACAGCTCGGTGACTGTTCCCCCGGCCCGGGGACCGTACTTGGCAAGGTAGTCAGCTTCGGTATTGTCTTCTCGGGGCACATGCTCGACGAAGAAAGACTGTAACCCCCCGATCATACCCTTAACCTTGACCAGGTATTGCTGCAGGATGGGGTCGTAGACCTCGAACTCTCCCCGAATCTGGGAAGAGACTACCATTGAATCGGTGAAAGCTCGGATGTCCTTGATTGACAGCTCCTTGGCGAGACGTAAGCCGGTCACCATGGCTTCGTACACCGCCTGATTATTCGTTACTGGGAAGAGGATCTCGACGGCATGTTCGATCCTGGTTCCCTGGGGGCTAACCAACACGACTCCGGCTCCCACGGAATATCTGTCGGAAGCCCCGTCCATAAACATCTTCCAAGATACCGGGCGGTAAGCGCCCACGTCTACCTCCACCTCGGCCGATAAGTCGGCCAGGAAGTCCGCTACCGCCTGGGCCTTGATTGCTACCCTTGGGGAGTAAGAGATGTCGAACTCGCTTAGCTCCACCGCCCACTTGGCCAACCTGCCAGAATGCTCCACCCCATCCAAGATACTCCTTAAGGGATGATCAGAGACCACCTTGATGGAATGAGCCTGAAAATATGGGCGGAGCCGCCGAGTCGAAACTACAAAAGCGAAAACTAGCTTCTCCATGATAGGGTACCTCGTCTCTGCTTACCGTAACACCCGGCTCACGTAATAGATGTGGAGCTGTCTTCTTCCTTCTTCTCGAACCAACACCGAACAAACCGCCTCAGCTCCCACTCCCAGATAAAGTAAAAGGTCCTCGCCGCCCTGCGGACCTTGGAGGAGAGGAGCTCGGGTCAGCTGCTGCTTAAGCTTTTCGAAAGACTCCTCACACTCCGCGGTCCACTCGAATTTCTGATTACCCCGAAGGGCCTTGAAGAACGGGGAGCATTTTTCTCCGGCCTTGGAGAGAAAATGGCTAAGGCCTACCAGCCTTCCAGTCAGCCTCTGGACCTCCTTGGAATCTCTTGGGGAGGCCATCTCCATGATGGCTTTCACCTTGTCGGGGTTAGGCTCCACCCCCCCCCCCCGGGGAGTAAGGAGGTGACCCAGGAACTTTTCCCTTCCCGCGCCGAAGACACACTTGGCCGGGTTAAGCCGCATCATGTACTTCCTCAGGGTGGCGAAGGTCTCCGCCAGATCTGCTACGTGCTCTGTGATGCTCTTGCTTTTGACGAGAAGGTCGTCCACATAAACCTCCAAATTCCGCCCCTTTTGCTCTTTGAACACCTGGTCCATCATTCTTTGATAAGTTGCGCCGGCGTTTTTGAGCCCGAAGGGCATCATCTTGTAGCTATAACACCCGTCGTAGATGATGAAGGAGACGTCGCGACAATCGGGGGGATGCATCCGGATCTGGTGGTATCCTGAAAAAGCATCAAGGAAACTCATCACGGGAAATCCGACGGCGGAATCAACCAGTGCGTCGATTTGAGGCAAGGGGTAACAATCCTTCGGGCAAGCTTTATTCAACATAGAAAAATCGATACATAGCCTCCAGCCCCCTCCGGACTTCTTTACCATTACAACATTGGAGACCCAGCCTGGATACTGGATCTCCGAGACAAACCCCGCCTCCAGCAGCTTCCTCACTTCCTCCCTGATCGGCTCGGCCAGCGCGGTGGCGCTCTTCCTCTGACTTTGGCGAACCGGAGCTACCGCGGGATCCAGGTTGAGGCGATGACAGGCAACATCAGCATCAATCCCTGGCATCTCAGCGGCACTCCACGCGAAGATGTCAGCATTCGCCTGCAGACAAGAAACTATCTCCGCCTTCCCTTCCAGGGGCAAGACTCCTCCGACCTTCAGCAGTTCAGGCCCTCCTCTCGGGGAGATCACCCCCACTTCCTCTCGCTCCTCGGTAGCTTGCAGGCCCTCCTCTTGCTCCATCATCCTCTCCAGCCTTTCCGCGTCACCCATCCAGTTGATGGTGCTGACAGCGTTCAGGTAACATTCCCTGGAGGCCTTCGGATCCCCCCTGATCCGGACTTGGACGTCATCCTGGCAGTACTTCAGGCACTGATGATACGACGACAGGACGACTTTGAAGTAATTGATGAGAGGTCGTCCGTAAATGGCGTTGTAACCGCTGGGTGCGTCGACGATGACAAATCGGCACCGGATTGAAGTACCCCCGAGGGTGACCAACAGCTCCACTCCCACTTCCACCTCTTTCTTCTCTCCCGAGAAGCCAAAGAGAGGCCCATCCGCGGCCTGGACCCTGGATGCTTCCACCTGAAGCCCCACAAAGGTTCTCTTGAAGATGACATTCACCGAGCTCCTGTTGTCCGCGAGGATTCGGTCGACGGTGAAGTCTTCGATGGCCGCTTGTATCACCAACGCGTCGTGGAAGGGGTTCTCGTTCCACAACATATCCTCCTCCGAGAAGGTTATCTCGTTCAGCAGCGGAGGAGTCTGCGACGTCGAGGCGACGCTCCTCTTGTAGATCTGGTGGAGACTACCCTTGCGGGAAGCTCCAAGCCCTGCACCCCCATTAATCACCCCGACGTGTCCGCCTCCCGGACCGGGAATAACGTTTCCTCGACCTCCCTGGTCAACCCTGTCCTCATTCCTCCTCCTCTGCAGCGCTTGGAAGGCTACCTGCCCGATTGGGGCCTCCTGCCTTGGCTGATCTCTCTCTGCCTCCGTCGCCTCCAACCTCCTCATTGCCTCCCCAAACTCGGGGCAGGCCAAGTTCTCATGCCCCTCTACTCGATGAATATCGCAGTAGAGGGGAATTCCCGCTTCCTGCTGCCTCTCCTGCCGTTTCTCCTTTCGCCGGCGCTTAGCGGCCCGTTGTGTTATGGTCATCGTCTCCCTTCTTCCTCCTCCCTGCTCCCTGTGGTTGTTGTTTCACCTTTCTTCCTGGCGGATCGGTCGCCTCCACTGGGGACGATCTCTCGGATACTGTAACCTTCTTTCTTCCCTTCTTCCTTCCGGGGCCTCGACGGGCCTCCTTTCTTCTTGCCTTCGAGGCCTCTCCTGCCTCGACTCTTCCATCCTCCTGGGCTCCTCTCTTCTCTTCCCCTATTCCTTCCTCTTCGGCTCCTCCCGCCTTCCGCTAGCGTGTTTCTCTGGACGCCTCTCCCTTTCCAACAGTCTTCCCCTGTTCTCCCCTAGTGGCTTATCCCCGTCCAGCCTTGCCAGGAACTCCTTGTTCCTCTCCTCCCCCTGAATGAAGACATTCGCCCTCTCCACCATTTCTTCGAACGACCTCGGCGGCTTATGCCCCAGCTCCATGTTGAAAAGTTCCTGCTTCAGGCCAAACTTGAGGGCAGCCATTAAGGTAAACCCATTCACCTCCTCCACCTCCAAAACCTCTTCCTAGAACCGGTCGATGTAACGACCCAAACTCTCGTGCTGCCCCTGCATGATCTTAAAAAGGGCCGTCACCTCCTTTTTTCTCTTCTTGGATGTCGCAAATCTCGCTATGAGACCCCGACGAAGGTCGGAGAAGCAGTAGATGGAACCTGCCGGCAGTTGGTGGAACCAGTCTCTTGCACTTCCCTTGAAGGTGATGGAGAAGAAGCGGCACTTGAAGGCGTCAGACATGTTGCGAATCGAGACCACGTCCTCAAACCACTGAAGATGTCTTACCGGGTCATCTCTGCCGGAGTAGTAGGTGAGGGCGGGCTCTCGGAAATTGTCGGGGACGGGGGCCGCGAGGATCTCAGCGCAGAAGGGGATCCTCCCTTCCTGGCGGCGGCGATTATCCTCTTCACTCGAATACTCGTACTCGCTCCATCGGCGAGTATTCCCATACCTCGCCGAGAGTTCAGGATCTCGGAACCTGATGCCCTGGCTGCTCGCTGGGTGATGACGCGGCGACATCGGTTGCTTATCTCTCGTCCAGGCGGGCTCCTTTCCTGCTCGCAGGGTTGGCTCCTCCTCGCCCGGTGGGGTCAGGCGACGGGGAGAAGTCGTCGTGACCTCAGGGGGGTTGGCGAATCCGACGAGTATCGCCCTCTCCATTCTCTTCGCGAACTCCTCGAAAGCTGCTACCATCACAAACCCGCCACCTCGCTCCGAGGTGCCTACTCCTGCCGAGTTGTCCGCCAACTCGCCTTGATCGCCACCATTGACCATCTTTCGCCACCACGAAACTTTCCTCCTTGGCTGCTATCCACGCTCACCGCACCAAGTGTTGAAGCCAAGAAAATCCCGACCTCAGAATCGGACTAGTCGACCTAAGGTTACCAGTCTCGCAGTGAAGTCAGACGACCCTCAGATGCGAAAAGGATGAGTTAGAGAAACTAGACCCCAGACGCTGCGGCAGGAAGGTCCCACCACGTACCCGGTTGCTTAGACGAAGCAACCATTTCTCAACCAGAATGACCGAGCTAGATACGAAGGAGATGCGCGAGCTGTAGTTCACGAGAAACTACCCGAGAATTTCCGGTCCTCTCCTTCGTACCCCTTGGGTCCTATTTATAGGGAAATCCAAAAAGAGGGGGGGGGGTCTTACTTATACCCCCATCCTGGCGATCGGGCGACTTTCTGGGGAGCTCGCACGGGACAGGCGAGTATCTCGCCTTAGTCGCCACCTGGCGAGTAGGCCTGGGGAGCTCGTCATACTCACTCGAGTCTTCTGCGGCCCGGGGGCGCTGATCTTGACCCCTTTCTTGACTTGTTGACCTTGACTTCTGATGACCTGGCGGTGGTAGGGCCTACCCTCGTCGAATACGGGTTGTACAGACGACTAACCCGTGTGTTAGTTTTACCATAAGACGACAGTTTTGGGCATAAGACTGGGTAACTCCTTGGTAAGGGGGAGGGGTCCTACAAAGTATTTATGGTATTACATTTGATGGTTATACCAATGTAAAAAAATAGGAAAAAAACTTTATTTTTACCAAATAGTTTATTATTGTATTCTAAAAAGCTCTGCCAACAATGTTTCACCCATAAATCTTTATACGGCTAACCTTAAAAAAAACTTTATACTACAAACTCATTTTTTAATTGATAATTTTTTTAAAATTTATATTTAACATCTATCTTTCCGCCAACATAAAGGGTGCTGATATTTGTACGCCTTAAATGGTTATTTATAACATATAAATATTTGTACATCTTAAAATTATATTTATACCCCGATAGACTATTTGTACCCCCAATTTATAATATATAAGGAGACCCTCGAGCGTTTAGATGCTCAATTGCGGGAATCTATGGTTCTTTTCAGAAAGACAATGGACAAGTCGAGGGAGCAAATCGACTACCTATCCAATAGGCTCGATGCAATCCAGCTCAATAAAACTAGCAAACCAATTTTATTTTTTTGTAATTTTTCCATTTTTGAATTTTGAGCTCCAAATGTTTTCAATTGAAAAAGTGATCAACATCAACTTTCATGTTGATCCTTTTTTGATTTGAAGCCGTTTAGACCTCCAATTTGGGCCCGACAAAAGACGCGCCAGGAACGAGTCGTCCGTACAGATTTTCGGCGTGACTTTTTCGGGCCCCAAATCGGGGGTCTAAGCTGTTTCAAATCAAAAAGTGTTCAACATGAAAGTTGTAGACATCGTCGAGATCTACAACTTTTATGTTGAACACCTTTTAATTTGAAGCCGTTTAAGCCCCCGATTTGGCCTCTGAAAAAAGTCACGTCGATCCCGGTGTCCGTTCATATGTTCGTCGTGACTTTTTTCAGGGGCGAAATCAGGGGTCTAAACTGCTTCTAATCAAAAAAATGTTCAACATGAAAGTTGTGGATCTCGTCAAGATCGACAACTTTCATGTTGAACATTTCTCATGAAAATGCACGTGTAAGACACAGTTCGGAGAGAAAGGCGTGAGATGAGGGCTGGAAATGAGGTACAAATATCAGGTTTTAGAGTTTAAAAAAGAGGAGTTTTATTAAGAAAAATGATGTGTGAATAACCGTTTATTGTGTACAAATATCAGCGCCCAACATAAATTCCTTCAAAGAGACCTTATATTTTCTTTTATTATAGTAGCTAACAGGTAGGGGCGGAACTGTTCACGAGCACATTCTAAAACGTGTCCAGGTCCAAAATTTCGGAGAAAAAACTAAAGGTATTGATTTGAGTGAAACTTAAAACAATTTTGATTCGATTTAGATACATTCGGACACTATTTCAATTCTAATTAAGTACATTGATTTAGTTTAGATCGCGCAACATTAAATCGCGGCTCTTCCTCAGTTCCTCCCTTGCGACATGTCCTAATATCGCGATAGAGAGACGAGAGTTCCAGTCCAGCCATCCTTCTCCAGTTCTCGCCTGTGCTGACCGAGAGACCCCGACAGGAGGCGACGACCCGACCTTTCTTTACCCGCTATTGATCACATTACTCGCCCCTTCTTCTCTGTTTGGAACCCTAGATCCAACGCGAAAAGGCAACAGTTTGAATTATTGCGAGTCTTCCGTTTGGATTTTGTCAACATGTTTCAATCTTCCAGATCATCTTTCTAAGTTCAGGTCTAAGGCTTCGTTCGGATAGGCGGGAGAAAGGGCGGGGGGAGACGCCCCGGCTGATCTAACTGGAGGGGGGAGGCTGCCTATCAAAACATAGCATTTTCTTCCATTTTCCAAGCTACGATGGGAGGAAACGCGGCAAACGTCGCCACCGGGCATTTGGTTACCCGCCATGCGACGGCATTTGCCGCAAACGGAGCCTCCAAACGCTCAACCAAATAAACCCTAAGTAGATTTCAGATAATTTTGAATAACTTGCATTTTTTAAAAAATTTTGGATTTAAAAATTACATAATTAGTTATTTTTTTAGATGCTGTCGTCCAACTAAAAGATCCTCCTAACAGCCAAGCATGCTAATTTATAATATTTCGTTTTTGAAGTTCAAGGGTAGAAATGTAAATATTTGAAAAAATGAGGGTGTTTGCAAAAGTTTCAAATATATAAAAATACGAAGACCCCGATTTCCTACCATTTCGGAACGCTGACCGTGAGACCAAAGCAAGAATCGTTGGCGGCGAGCTTTCCTTTCCCTCTTCACCTTTTCCTGCTATAAATATCTCTTGGACGCTTCCTCTTCCTTTCCGATCCGCGCCCACAAGCCATCGCCTCCCTTCGTCTTCTCGGCAAACCCTAGCCATCGGAGAAATCTGCGCGAGAAGCAAGCTGTGATGGCTCTTCCAGAGAGATCTCGCCAGTCGCTACTCCCGAATTTCATCTACACGCCTTCATCCAGTCCTGCCAGGCTCCTTAATCGGATCCCCAGCTGTCCCGCGGTGATGTCTCCTGCGGCGGCTTCTTCTCCCCCCTCGTCGTTCATGATCCAGGCCCCTAGCGAGCCGGGGAAGATCCAGATGTATTCGCCTGCGTTTTACGCTGCCTGCACCACCGGAGGTATCCTCAGCTGCGGACTCACGCACATGGCCGTTACTCCTCTAGATCTCGTCAAATGCAATATGCAGGTAAAAAAAATCATCCCTCCGTCTTCATGACCGCCAATGTTACGTTATTTATGCTTGAGTTTCTTTCTTTCTTTTTGTTTGCATACTGTTTTTTCTTCAAAAGCTGTCCCCAAATACTTGAGATAAGACTATTCATGACGATGATACTCGTGGTTCCTCGATCTATTTCGTTTTGTATATAGTAGTTGTAGATGTGTTGTGTTAGTCGCAGATCATTCTTGATATTGGAGCATATAGTTCAACAATTTGGCTGAAGAGAACTTGAAAATCTAGTGATTGTTAGTGTCTGTTTATAAGTATTGCGGGAAATATCTTCATTTGAGTTAGTTTTTCTTGGTCGAGAACCCCAAAAGGTCTCTAGTAAAAGCACCCCTTTTACAGGGGAGTTAGATTGTGATGGTCATGCCTTATTTTCAAGCTCATGTTTATTTCAACACAAATATTGTAATTTTTTTTATTGTTTAGAAAAATAAATCTGCCCCCAAATAATTGATTTTAGGGATTGATTATGAAAAGACAAAAAATAAGGTTCATGCCAATTATATTTTAATCCGTCCCTTTCTCATTTACATACATAGTTTTTTTGTGCACAAATTTGAAGTGTCATAAGTACAAAAGTACCTTTGCTAGTTCCCACAATATCTCAAAAAAAGGGTTAACAATTATTCAGCATTCCTGATGAAGTAGATAATTTGTTTTCTTTCAATTTTAAAAAGTTAAATTAAAAATGAATGTTTGATTGTGAAACATGCTTAAATTTTATACCTATGCAAAGTATGCATTGATGTCTAGCCATCCCAGCTACCTGAGAATTAATAATGGAATCCCATGATCACATATAAATCATATTTTTGCTGAATTATATGTTGTTAATTTAGTTGGTGTTTGTCCCTAATGCATCCATCAAAAAGGAGAACGGTAAAGATGAATGTGGTAAAATTAGGGGGAACATTATGTTTAATAATTATTTTGAAGTAAAGTCGTGAATATACCAGTACAAAAGGGATATAATTTGTAAGGAATACAAAGGAGAGTGAATAATGCAAAAAGATAACTTTGCTAAAAGTTTTGTGAAAAATGTCTAAGTTTTAACCCCACATAAAACACTTGATATAAATGACCCATCAGGAAGTCTTTACAAAAACTGACACAAAGAATTAGATTAAGTTTACAGAAGATTATGGTATGCTGGCAGTAAAGTTCAATGTAAACGATGATGGAACCTGGAGTTGAAGTAAATGAGGGTGAAATAACATAGATGGTTTGATCTACAATAATTGTTCTGTTTCTCCCAATTGGATAACTATTATTATGGTCAACACCAATACACCATGTAATATGATTTATGAAATCTTATTGTTTTATTGCAGATTGATCCAGCAAAATACAAAAGCATCAAGTCAGGGTTTGCTGTCCTGCTTAAAGAGCAGGGTGTGAGAGGTTTCTTCAGGGGTTGGGTACCAACTCTTCTCGGATACAGTGCTCAGGGTGCAGGCAAGTTTGGGTTTTATGAGTTCTTCAAGAAATACTACTCTGATATCGCTGGGCCTGAGTATGCCACAAAGTACAAGACCTTGATATATCTTGCTGGTTCTGCTTCTGCTGAATTTATTGCTGATGTTGCTCTTTGCCCGATGGAGGCTGTCAAGGTTCGTGTCCAGACTCAACCAGGCTTTGCAAGGGGATTGAGTGATGGATTACCTAAGTTTATCAAAGCAGAGGGTACCCTTGGGTATGATGCTTGCTTGCAACACTTATTAATTTTATGTTTTCTTCTTGGTTATCTCTGTACTAATTTTTTGCAACTACAGGTTGTACAAGGGACTAGTTCCACTATGGGGCCGCCAAATTCCTTGTAAGAAAAATCTTCTCCATTCCTTTTCCTATTTTTCTGTTATAGTTTTGAGCTACATTTACTGTTTTATTTGTTTATTAGTAGTTTACCTTATCTTTATCAACTAAGTGAATTCTTGATTGAATAATATTTCTCCTCACTTGTATATTTCACATCTAGATCCTCCATTTGTTATTTTTCCCCTATAGCTTCTTCAGTTTTCTGCTATTTAATTAAATGTACTGCTTTAACTTAACTACTAGAGATTTTAGCAATTTGGCTATTTTCTTATAGTATATCCCATCAAATTTTTATTGTTCAAACATTTTATTCATGCATCTCATCATCACTTTTTATTTTTACTGTGCAAAATAATTGAAATAGTCTTTCATCTACATGTTTGACAAGTGACTTCCATGTATATCTAGATATTGGAGTTGGCATGATTGCGTTTTGTTTCAGACAAAACATGGTTTGGACCGAACTAAACCAAAATGTTAGGGTGAAAACTAAAATTCTAACCGGAAAAAACGAGCTGAGCTGCGCCAATGCAAATCCTCTGTTCTTTGCAATTTTTCCATTCTTTTTTCTTTAGGATTATAAATTGGAAAATATATGATTTTCATTGATCTGGTTCGATCAATTTATTGTTTCGATTTTACATTTATCAATGAGAAAGATGATTACCATTTTTTTTCTGTAACATTGTTTAAGCCTTTAAGGTATCAATGCATGATGTCTTAGGGTCTATGTTTCCTTGATGCAAATTTTATATGATTAGATGTTCAAAATCCATAATCAAATGAATTCACAAGTTGCAAACCTTTACCCCAAAATATTTCCTTCTTTAGATGCTAAAACACAAAGTAACGCAAGGCAGGCTTTGAAAGTGGACTAACAATAATGGGAACTATACGTGGTGACAGGTTGACTCACACAAACCAAACCAAACCTATATGATGTGTGTATGATTCAAATTAATTGGAATATATTTAGCAGTTGTAATCAAATAAAGCGAGTAACTTTACACAGCCTTCACAACAATTTTAATTGGTCGAACAATTTTCTTCTTCTTCGCACAAAGGGATTTGAACTAAAACTTGCACAAATGACTTTTATTGGATAATGAAACAATAACACAAATATGTCATGGTTTTCAAACAAGTATGCAATGCAATGTTCATCCATATATTCAATAACAAAAGATGAAAACACAATACGAGATGCTCACGAATAGGAAGGTACAACAACGAGAAGTTATGGTGGGATGCTATTGTGTGTAGGAGGCAACTTTGGTGGTAGGAAACATGGGAACAAAGGCGTTGGTGCTAAGCTGGGTGGGGGCGGCAACGCTAGTTAAGAATTGGGATTGGTGGTGGTTTGCTGGTGGGTGCAAATTGTAGGTTGCGTCTTGCAGTAAGAGTTGAAGACGAAGGTTGCGGCGGAGCAGTGAGTCGGAGATGGAGGTTCCGGCTTGCAGCAGGAGTCGGAGATGGACGTTTATGATTTGCATCAAGAGCGGGTCATGGAGGCTTGTGGCTTGCAACAATAGATGGGGATAGATTTTGTGGCTCGGGTGGGAGAATGCGTCGTGAGATGCGACATCAGTGGAAAAAGGCTTGTGCATTTAGCGGTAGGAGCGAAAGAAGAGGCGTGCGGGAGTTTCTTGGATTACTAGAGGGGAAATGCGGTGGAAAGGGGAAATAATCGGGGCATCGCACCATGAGATCTCGTGGCGTCCCAACACAATTTGATTGCCGACTCTAGATTTTTCATAAGGCTAACAATGCCTCTCAATAGCTTCCACTGCCCCTTATTTATAGCAAAAGAGGACTAGGCCCCCTTGAGTGAACGACTATGGTTGACCGTTATGCCCGGTGTCCTATTACTAATAAATAATGTTTAGAAAAACAAGAAAATGCATAAAGCAGGAAAACGGTGCATCAGACGCTCTTGTGGTCTCGAATCACCGATCCGATCAATGCCTTTGGCGTGAGTACACATAAGCGGATCCTGCTAACTGCTACATGGTGGTCTGATCTCCACTGTCGATCATGCGTCTGATACTCATCACAAAGTCACCTGTAATAAGGATTGTTTCTTTAGATATAAATTGGAAAACACAATGGCATTTGTCATAAGATAGTTTAATAGCTGCCTAATTAAGAAATATGGAGCACAAAAAATTACACTTTAAGTGAAAATCATGTCCTATGAAACTCTTCTTGATTATATTGAACTTCACAAATTTCAAATTTTCATATAATCCAAAACTATAATTTAGAGAACAAGATAAAAAGTTTGCAACTTCTGGTAACAAAACATGCTTACACATGTATAAAAAAGTGGCAACTTGGTGCACAAAGCATCCCCACGCAGTGAGGGTCCGTGTTAGGGTCCCCCCACAAGGGTGAAATGTAGGCAAACCTTACCCTGCATTTTTGCAAGAGGCTTCTTTCTAGGGCTCGAACTGTGTCCTCATGATCACACGACAACACCTCAACCGGTGCGCTGAGGCTCCCCTTCCATGCCTACACACGTATATGTAAAATAATTTTCACTCCACTTTAAACATTCAAACCTACATTTACAATGCAAAGAATATTCACTTCATCCAAAAAGCGTAAATCTTGCATTCAAAGCACGAAGATTTCAACAAAATCTGAAAAATATTTTCTTACTTTCCATGTCATATTTATAAAAAACAATTTCCTAGGAATTCAATTAAGCTGAGATGATGTTGATATTGCCTGGAATTTTGTTTAAATTGAAATGATTCATCTCACTTGAATTCACATGAAATCTTGTGGTCACGTTCCCTAGGCTTTTTAGGTCTTTCATTGTCCATAGTCGTGCGTGTGTGAGAGGAAGGTCTTACAAGATTTGCTCATATATAACAATGTATGTTTGACACATGATTTGCTCATATATGATAATGTATGCTCGACATGTGTGTGGTGGCAGCCTGAGAGTTGATAGCCCGTAGTTGATTGGATTGCATACAGATGTGGGATTTGAGCAATGAACTACATGGAAACTTTGCATGCTGAACTAGAAGAAAAACACACAACAAAATGCCAAACCAAACATTAATCTTGAATTTAATTAAGGGCTTGTTCGGCGTACTATAATTGAGGGTTAGAAATTGGAGTTGGACATCCCAATTCCATTTCTAATGATCAATACATAGAGAAACAAAGACATGCTTCAAATTAGGGTAATTCTGACAAAATTCATACATATGCTCTTTTACTCCTCCCCATTTACGACCTATTTTGGTCATAATCCCCAAAATTTTGCTCCAAATTCTGTACAGAAAGTCTTCTGATCACTGTTCCTTGCTCGAGCCGACCACTAGCAACCTTAGCTCCCACCCCTTCTAGAAATTTTTTTGAAGCCCCACCTCTCCATCCAAGCCCACCTCTTCTTGACTTCAACGTAGAAAGTATTTTTTTGTCAGAAGTATGCAAAATCCAAGGTTTTCAAGACCAGAACGGACGTTGAACCGAAGATGGAGAGGTTTTAGGTTGAACCGGTTGAACCGAGGTTGAACCAGAGTTAACTACATATGCAGAGTTAGCCAGATATAGTTATGCAAAACTAATTAAGATAAGTAAATAATTGATAAGATAATAAGATACATCATAAATGATTAACAAAAACTACTAAAGTTAAGCCGCGACATACTCTTTCAAAAATCTAAATCATATCTACCAATAGATTCTACTCCAAAGGCTTCAAGATCGTCATGTTCCAAAATATTATCCCCATAGACATCGTTTGCATAATCAAATTTCAAATTTGAAATAAAACAATCATATTATTACATAGAAGATGAAAGATTTACAAATCAATTTAGCATATATAAAATATATATTAATAATTATATATACATAAAATTTTCCATTAGTGAATTTATTTTGTCGATCACTAGCTTGTACTTCTCCATCAATTAGTATTGCATGTTCCTTAATCCTTATAGATTTCACTATCCAAATTATTATAATTAAGCTCTGGAGGCGGCTCTTCCTCAACCACCCAAAAATCCACTAAATCAATGCTTGTATAATCAAGAGGATGTTAACTTCTTTTTTAAAAGTATTTCCTACACAACATTACAATGCATAAGACATTAATTTAACATGTAAAACAATACATTTTAACATGCAAAATGATTAATTTGGCATACGACATACCTATCCCCCATATTATGGTTGTAGCAAACATACACAAGATCATTAAGTCTTTGATGCTCGAGGTTATTTCTTCGATTTGTATGAATTTGCCCAAAGACACTCCAATTTTGTTCACAACTAGAGGAGGAAGAAGTTTGACTAAGTTATCAGTAACAAGTTGTACTACACTTGTTGGACTAATCCATTCAACAAATTCTGAAAATAATAAAGTTGTCGCTTCCTTTGTGACATCAAAAGCATCAACATATTTACAAAAAGAGATACCTTGAGGAGAATAAACTAAGAAATTAATTAATGTTCTATTTCTCTTACCTGTCCAATCATTTGCCATTAATGTGCATCCAGTTACTCTCCAATTTTCTCTATATGAATCTATAAGAAGTCTGCCAAGACACTTTTCAAATATGACAGTGATCCTTCAGATGTTCTAGGACAAAAAACTATCAATGTGATCAATTTTTCTTTTACCTTTATCTTGAACAATAGAATTTTGAGACATAGGAAGAGAAGTTCTATCATCATCCATGTGATCACCATATGAATTTACACTATCTAAGGATTCTTGCGCTTCTTGTTTTTTGTCACTTATCCCTCTCAAAATTTCTTGCATCTGATGTCAAATGTCATGTGGAATTTTTTTGCGAGCACCAATATTTTCTTTTAATCTAACTAAATATTGCTTCATTCTATTAATTCCTCAGACTTATAGGTAACTCCACAATAAACATTTATAATGTTTTTTACCATCAGTATTTTGAATGAGACTAAAATGATTCACCGGGATCATTTTTTTCTCGAATAGCTTGTAATGAAACGTTAGATGGCTCGGAAGGAGATTCCATTCTCTGATATGCAAATTACAACTATACAAAATACAAACAATTTTCTGATATACAAAAATGAATTGGAAAAATCAATGCCTGATGCTAGGAGCATATTGGAATTATACATTGCACTTTCCTAACTGAAAAGTAAAAAACTACAATCTATTAACTAAAACATACAATGCTAAACCCACTAAAAATGAAGAGAGAGAATTATCATGTTTCAGATTTTCTAGAATTGATATAACCTTAACAGTTCATGACATCTAGAATTGATTATGAGGCAGTTCAAGGGAGACAGACACAAAAGATATATGTTATACCTCTCCCAGAGCATCTCCACTGACTTCCTGGGAGATTCTCTTATCATAGAATGCTCAACTATATATTGTGCCATACATTATATCAAAAAATACTGGTATTATTTATATCTAAAAGTGCTCACAAACATTGACAAAAAAAATTTAAGAATATAAACCCATGAGAACTTATTTTTACTTGAAAAGTAGAGCTATAAGAATCAACATTTTACTAATTTTTGAACTGATCACCATCATCATATTATCTCAACTATTTAGTAACAATCTTAAGAATCATCATCCTTCGTTCTTTCCGATATGAAACACACCTATTACATGAAAATAAGGAAGAGATAAAGAGGATTTGAAGACCATTACCCCACGGCCTCCTGTCGTCTATAGGAGGAATAATAGAGAAATGACAGACGTTGTGCTCGTCTGTCATCGTGAGGAAGAGAGGACTACCCGCCGCCTATCGCCACCGTGAGGAAGAAGCTTCTCGTCGTCTGTCATCGGGAGATCGTTGAGAGGAAGTATCGGGAGATCGTCGAGAGGAAGTAGCGACAAATTTCTCGCCTATAGTGCTTACGGGAGATGCATGAGAGAATTGGGAGCCAAAATCAAGGTTAAGAAGGATCCTCATCCATCCGATTAAAATCCTAGGGTTATTAATTGAACCGCCCGATTGCCTATTAACCGGCCCTGTTTCCAGTTAACCGGTTCTGGGCCGGTTTTCAGCATCGCTATTTCAAGAACCTAATTGGACCGCCCAGGGAACTGGTCGGCGGTCCGACCAGTTCAACCGTTCGGTCCAGTTTTAAAAGCTTGGTAAAATCACCCAAATTTAAAATCACGCGGCATAAATTTTTTTATTGTATGAAGTTGACAAAATATTAATTACATACAAAAATACGAACATTATTTCAAAAACCAAAATAATGGAAATAATTTAAGTTAATGTTAACACATTAGACTTCGTCTTGAAAACATGGTGTTATGGTTTGAGATGTCTAAGTTGGAAATATGGTGTTATGGGTTCACCTGGGTAGTGGCCGGAGGGTACAGTGGTGTCGGAATTGCGATTGTCTATCCAGGGTGTGCTCGGGAGGAAAGAGCTATCAAGTTCTCATACACAAAAACAAGGGGAGATACTAATTCTCGTTTGCTCTTTCATACCAACACATATGCTTTTAAATAGGCTAACAAGACCCATAAACAATGACATCTAATTTCTAACCTTCAACCACTAAATAAAGACAACACTAAAAGACAAGTACAAATTCTACGACGTTAGTTATTTAATATTAGAGTTTTTTTATATTGAAGTCGCACGAGTCATGTTGATGCATTCCAAATTTCCTAAATTATATTTTAAATATTAAAAATGTGATTTTTTAATTTTGCGGCGCAAGTGAGTATTTCATGAGTAATAACATGCAATATTTTACCTAGGGATCAAAAATGCACATAAATATTAGCATTCTCTTGCATTCAACAATACGTAATTCATCCACAAGCATAATATGAAGCAAAAAGAATTATGAGATCAAACAAGAATTTAAATTAACGACAAAAAAGTAGAGGAAATATTTAAAGCAAGCTTTGAATTTATAAAAGATCAAACTTATGGATATCGTTATACTAACATTATACGTGCGAGATGAATACAAGATATGCCATAGTACCACTGAAACAATGAAGAGATGGCGGATCCCGACTTCTCTGGCTTGGGATACTGTCTGAAACAGAGACGGGGCAGCGCCTGGTTACCACGACTGCGCCGGTAGGTTGTCGGGAAAGGATCACCTGGAGTTAGGATTGATTTCGGAGGCGACAGTGGGCCGAGGGAGCTGAAGGTCGGGCGTCTGGGAGCTGGGGTGGAGCTGCGTTGGAAAGGGAACTAAACGAAGACAAAAAGTCTTGTTCAGTTTCATTTTTCCAGGCTGCCCCTATTTGATGTAGTTAGTATAATGACAGATAGTATGATGGGTGCTTATTAAGAGGGATTTACAAGCGGTGAATAAGGCTGGCTGTATTAAATAGGTTGGAATTTAAATAGGAGGCATGGCTTTCCAAAGTTGTTGGCACTTGGCAGTTACCAAAGGGGTGAGAATTTAGTGTCCAACAAAGAAAAAGAAATGTAGCATGACTTTCAATGGTTTGGATTTAGTAAAGAATAGGGTTTAATTGGAGGGGGAAATAACAAGGAGAATTTCAATGTGTCTTTTCTTTTCATATTCCTCAATAAATTAAGATTTAATTTTAATTTCAGTAATTAAACATGAAATTATAATTTCTGAATTTTAAAATTAAAATAGACATTTTCAAAGATTGCCCTAAATATTACCTAGCCTAATTTGACGAACCAATTTATTTCGGGCTTTATTGGTCAGTCATGCCAATAAGTCGGTACAATGTGCGCAACACAAATATACACGATCCAAAACCAACATTCGCAAACCATATCTCGCTAATAAACATGTGCAAAAATAAAGAAAATAACAAGCGTGAAGACATGCACGACACTAATAACATTACGAGAAATAAAAGTAAAATAAGATGCGACTCATGTTGCACCACTTGTTGTATTGAGCCATAGTCTTTTAGGTATTTTAAATATTTTATGCTTTTCTTTTATGTGTTTACAATGTTGCCATTGAGGTTCTATAAATAGACTCTTAGAGTCATGTAAGGAGGGAAGAAATGAAATATCAAGTTCTTTTATTTCTCTAAAATTCCTCTCTCTCCCTCTTTGTGTCTGCTGCCTTCTCCAAGGGTTTCCTCTCATCCTCTTTCACAGGATTCGTCTTCCTTCCTCCACCCTCTTTTAGGGTTCTTCTTCTTTTCTCTACCTCCATTTCTAAGGCAAACCCTAATATCTCCATCCCCGCTACCATCCGACAAACCACCCAAAAGAAGCCCATAAAATATTTGGTATTAGAGGGAGGTTTCCTCCCTCCATCGGAGCATTCCTCCATCAGAGCCACAATTTTTTCGTTAGGGCCACGATTCATCCTCTCTCCTTTGCGTCCACATCTCGTCACTGCTTTCCGCTCACCGCCAACAACCGCTCAACTCCTTCCAGTCGCAACTATCCGCTTGTGTGTCGTGTCTCTTAATTAACTCCAGTAAACCGCCTCCTGGCTTCTTCCTTGTCCACTACTTGCTCTTTTTAGACATCGACAACACTTCGTGGCTTCTTTTCGCACGTAATCACACTCCCTGTTCACAGTCAATGATGACGTCTAGCGCCTGCACCTCCCCTGTCGACGACCGACTAGTAGCCTTTTGCTCGACATCGAAAAGCCCTCTCTTTGTCTCGTTTGACAACAACCTCTCTATTTCTTCGACGACGAAGCCGACACGCTATTCTGCTCCCGCATTCTCTCAATATGCAAAAGACCGCTCTTTTATCCTCAAGACAGACCCCTGTATCTCCTCGAGCCCCTCAAGGGCTGTCTGATCCCATCGAGGCACATCCCGCAGTAGCCCCTATTCACGCCTAGGGCTATACTAATTTTTTGATTATTCTAATTTATCATTAATTGAACTAATTGAATACTCAAATAGTTATAATGACCAAAGATGACTTTTTCGCTCAATTGCTAGATTGGTTTGACCGTTTTGAAGCACGGATCCACCCGCAGGCGACTACTCCATCGCTCTACCACCTTGTCCTTAACCCGCCACAACCCCGCCGATCTCTCTGCCGATTCTTCCGTCGCCAGATACACCGGCCACTGATGTACTCTCTCTCTCCACGATGGTCGCCATTCTTTCGCTTATGCCGGCCCTTGCTTTGCCGACCCCGATTCTGCTTCCTCCGACCACCTCGCCAATCTTCTGTCAGCTCTTGCCCCTTCGGCCCTCTCAACCATATCGCCGCCTGACCCTTCTGAAGGCCCTTGCTCCGCTTGCTGGCCTCTGCTTTGCCGATTCTGACAGACCTGTTCCTTCCGCCGAACGTTGTTCCCCATGATCTCCATGGAGATCCCGCATGATCTCCATGGAGATCCCGCATGATCTCCATTCTAATCCGAAGAAGTTATGATTTCATCGCCGCTAGTTATTGATTTGCCGGAAGTTCGAAAAGCCTAAACCATTTATTACCTATTTTATTTTCGTCTGGAGTTTACCATTACCCAAATTTGTTTACCATTACCAGATTCATATCTTTCGAAGTTTTTTTGGGTCCATAGTCCTGATCTTCTTTTATTATCCATATCTACGAGAGGAAAGTGAATTCAGAGCTCGACGATGCTCAAGGACAGTTGAGAAGAAATGACAACACTCGAAGGGTGCGCACTCGCGTTCAAATTACTATGAGCCATGAGCAGCACATGCATCGTGGTTGTAATCGTTCAAGAAAACATGTGAAAACTTCGCAAGTCATTCCTAAGTTGCAGTCATCTTTCTTGACTGAGGCATTGCTCATTCCTTCCTCTTTCGTGAACTCTGGCGGAGGTGGTGACGCGGTGTCTCCTGCACAAAAAGCTTCTGTGAGGATGAAGCTCTTGATCTCCATGGAGAAGACTCCTAATCTCTATGGAGAAGACTGGTGATATTCATGAAGAAGGCTTGGTATTGTGAGCGATTTTTCTTGTTCTTTTCTGTGCCATGTGCCAACATCACATGACTTCGGGAAACGGATTTGGAAACGTCATCCGTATTGAAAATTTTCGCGTTCGCAATAGCTTGAAATTTCTTTCATAAATCCGCGATCTCTGACATTAATCTCTAGACCCCTATTTAGAGACTTACTTGATAGTACGCTACAACAATACAAAAACATAAAAAATGCAATTAAAATACATAGAAATATCTGGTCGTCACTTTGAACGCGAGCACAGTTTTGGATCGTCCATACGACGATCCTAACTCCGCCTTTTATACATGTAAACCGGTGTGGGTTCCAATAAAGGTCGCCCGCCGGCGTTTCGTCATCCCCATGAGAAAACTAACCTGTTGTCTTGGCTTGGAATGCTCATAGGAATATGTGAACAATTGAATATAGATGGAGAAAGTAAGACATAGACAGTGAACACTTTAAAATTTTTGCTCCATGACGGGGTGCCATGAGGGCTCAGGTCACCTTGGATTCCCTGAGAAATGAGTTGGGAGCATGCAACCAGCTCTTGGATTTTGTGCGGTTAGAGATCCTGACAGAGAGAGAATCAAGTGAGACAGAATAGGAGATGGACTATTTTCAACAGAATTAGAGATGGTTGGTTATTTAACAGAATAAATGACCTAAATCATGGCTTCCTTTTGTAGAACAAGAAGGCATGGTCAGACAATTGTACACTAAATGGAAAAGTAATTCTTTTGAAAAAAATATTTTTAAATAAATAAAAAATACATTAACTGTAATAAAAGGAAATCTAAATCCCTGCTCTGGATTCTGAAACCTGATCTTATAGATGACCTTCATCAAATGCAAGGTGGACTCATTCTGGCGCTTGAAGTTAAAAAAATGTTTATTAGATTCAGTTATTTGGTTGCACGTGGTTAAAAGTCAATATGTGGTTTAATCGTGGTAGCTGTCGGATTTGGGACTTAAAAATGGAAGTTACTGGATCTTATTCGACTGATTGCTGTTGCATCTTATCTTGAACTAGTTGTGACTTGGCAGTTGCATCCGTTGGCTATGAGTTGGTCCCACAATGCGATTTCCTTCTTTAATTGTTCGATGAAGTTGCCCTCAAATCTTGGAGCCTCTGGTGGTGGCGAAATTGGGTTCCACACCAGTTCTCGCGGAGGAGGATAGTAATCATATTGTGTTATTGGTAATTGGGACGGGGGTGCACAAAATGTTGGGTTAGTAATTGTGCTGGAGCTTGGTGCTAATAATGTTGTTTGAGAAGGGAATCGTGCGGGTCATTACAAAAAATCGTGTATCCAGGGGTGCTCTCCCACAAAAAGTAACGTTGGGTTTGATTCGGCTCATATTCGTTATGGACCTGATGCCGTGGATTTTTTGTTCTCCAGAGAGGTTCGATATATTTTAAAAAAGTAATTACTGGATAATTAATCTGTTAATTAATTCCTCTCATTTTTTGAATAATTAAGTGAGTACACAATTAATTTAGCAATTGATGAAAGAAAGATGTGTTGGGCTCTATAAGAAGAGGCATGCATTGGATATAAAAACTAAAAGAGAAGGCGTGCCTTGCGGTTGTTGGCTTGAGGAGAAGACACTGAGCTTGAGGATGACAATGGGTGGCCTGCTTCTGCATCTGTTGACTCGAGGAGACAATGGAAGATCTTGCTCGAGGATGGAAGATCTTGCTCGAGGATGGAAGGTGCACGGTCGAGCAGAAGGCCTCTTGTTAATGCCGACACGATGAGTGTTGCGACCAACGTCTTAGAAAAATGTTACTAACTTGTCGACATCGAAGATATGGTGCATTTATATCCCATAGATGGATGTGTTTTGGATCCAAGGAGTGATGTTGGGAGATCTTGATCAGTTGCGGAAGAGAGGAGAAGACCGAGTTCTCTATGATACCAAATTTCATGTACCTGTAGGGATTTCAGATCCCAATCTCAGGCGAGGAGTGTTCTTTATCTCTATCAAAGGGAATTACAGGCTGTGGAGGATAAACGACTCAGAAACAATGATGACACAAACCCTAAACCATTATGAGAAGAGGAGAATTAGAGAAGAAGAAAAGATAAATAACTCTCTTGCTTCCCTGCATTCATGACCCTTTGGGTCTTTAAATAGAATTACAATGATGACACTGATTGTAAAGAAGTCCCAACATTTGTACTTACTAGTTACTACAAAACTATCCAATGACACTAAATGGCACTAAAAGACTCAAACGTCTCATGATGGGCACATTGACTCTTAATGACTCGTAATCAAGACCGTAAAGAGAGGCCTCAAACCTTGTACATACTTCTTGAATTGATAATTACAAGTATGAATACATTTATATAGGAAGAGAGGAAGGAGAGAAATCCCAATTCAAGATGTGGGACTAATACAAAGAAAGAGAAAATTGGGCCCATAAATGGGCCCTTAAGTAGGCTTTTCTAACACTCCCCCGCAAGCTGGAGCGTACAAGTCGTAGGCACCAAGCTTGGATAAAAACTGGTAGTATAGCGGCCGGGAGAGAGCTTTAGTCAGGATGTCAGCAACTTGGTTTGTAGCAAGAACATGCTCTAAATCTATCTTCTTTGACTGTACATTTTACCGGATAAAGTGACAGTCAACTTCAATATGTTTTGTGCGTTCGTGAAAGACCGGATTTTTGGCAATATGTATTGCTGCTTGACTGTCACAAAATAGAGTCGCCGGTGATGAGAGACGAACACCTAAGTCTCCCAGAAGGCTCTCAAGCCAGGTTAACTCGGAAATAACAACAGCCATACGGCCCATACCCCGGTACCCGGCTTCAGCAGAAGAGCGAGCAACCACAGTCTGTTTCTTGCTACGCCAGGTTATGAGATGTCCACCGAAGTAAGTACAGAATCCAGTTGTGGAACGCCTGTCATCAATGGATCCTGCATAGTCAGCGTCAGAGTACGCGACAAGAGATAGAGATGTGGATGGCTTGTACACAAGCCCTTGTCCTGGAGCGATCTTGAGATATCGAAGAATGCGCTCGATAGCTTGAAGATGAGATGTCCGAGGCGCATGCATAAAACGACTCACGACTCCCACGACAAAAGAGATGTCTGGTCGAGTAGCTGTAAGATAGATCAGCTTCCCAACCAAGCGTCTATAGTTTTCCGGATTTGTAAGCAGCTTGTCAGAGTCAGAGCTGTGGGCCGAGAGCTTGTGATTGGCGTCCATAGGAGTATCCGCAAGTTTGCATCCAGAATAGCCGACATCATGAAGGAGGTCCATACAATACTTCCTTTGGGATAACACAAGACCATCAGGGCGACGTGCAACCTCAAGGCCAAGAAAATACCGAAGGTTGTCAAGATCTTTGGTCTGAAAGGCGGAGTTTAACTGTTGCTTGATATGTTGTATCATTGTAGTATCGTCGCCAGTAATGAGGATATCGTCAACATATACAAGTAGGATCACAGTTCCGGTTGACCGGTGTCGGCTATGTTATTAAAGGCGCGCCTCGGGCGCGCCTAAGGCTCCAGGCTCACCAGGCTCAGAGGTTTGCGCCTCCGTGCGCCTTATTTGCGCCTTTAGAATATAAAAGGTGCTTCTGAGTTAGATTTTGTTTGTAAATTTTTTCTTCAGAAATTAAAAAAATAATAATGTAAGAACTCAATTATTTTTAATTGATTTAGTGTTTGTGAAATATAATTGTGCATTAAGACTTAGATATGATGCAAGAGATCACATTGATTCTATTTTTTAAGAGATATAAACGATAATAATGAATGATTAATTAGTAGACTAGATGAAGAATTTGATCGAGAAATGAAAATGATGTTTGATGTTGATTTTTTAAAATGAATGTGGTTGCGCCTTGCCTTCGTCAGGCGCGCGCCTGCGCCTTGAGCCTTGCGCCTAGGCTCCAAGACCCCTTTGCGCCTTGGTGCGCCTTGCGCCTTTAATAACTAAGGGTGTCGGGTGAAGAGAGAAAAGTCAGCCGAGCTCCGAATGAAGCCAATATCACAGTCAACCTTGCTGAATTTGTCAAACCAAGCGCGCGAGGACTGTTTGAGACCATAAATAGATTTCCGAAGATGACAGACCCGAGACTCCCCCGTGGTCTCAAACCGGGAGGTTGGTGCATATAAACAGTCTCCTGTAGATCGCCGTTGAGGAAGGCGTTCTTAACATCCTGATGATAAAGGGACCAATGACGATGAACAACCAAAGAGAGAATAACGCGGACTGTGTTCAATTTGGCCACCAGAGAGGTCTCCTCATAATCAAGGCCATGTTGCTGAGTAAAACCCCGGGCCACGGGGCGGGTCTTTAGACGCTCAACGGTGCCATCCGCCGCATGTTTAACAACAAAGACCCATTTGCTGCTAACACAATGTTGGACTGCAGGAAGAGGAACCAGATCCCAAGTCCGGTTAGCCCAGAGAGCCCGCATTTCATCGTCCATGGCCGCCCGCCACCCTGGGTGTTGAAGCGCCTCCTGCACAGTGTTAGGAATAGAAATAGAGGAAAGAGAGATGGAAAAGGCGTAGAGAGGTGGAGTCAGCCGATGGAGAGAAACGTAGTTGGCCAAGGGATGAGCTGTAGAGGCGGGAGATGGATTTGCTGTTGCCGGGGTGTCGCTAGGAGCAGGGAGCTGGTGCACGGAACCATCTTGGGATCAACGACGAGTGTAGACACGGATAACAGGCGGAGGAACCCGAGGGGAGCAGGGAGAGAGGGGGAAGGAGATGGCAGAGAAGAGGGCGTGACCGGTACGACAGGCCGGGGAAGAGGAGAGGAAGACGGGGTGGGGGAAGGTAAGTGGAAGGGCTGGTCTTCGCAGAAGGTGACATCCGTTGAGACGACCAGCTTGCCATCAGAAGGAGAGTAGCAAACATACCTCTTTTGAGTACGGGAGTAGCCAACAAACATATATTTGGCCGCTCGAGGAGCAAGTTTATCGGTAGGGGGCCTAGAAGATGAACATAACAAACACACCCGAAGACCCGTGGGGTGAGAGAGATGGGGTTGGTGGAAGGATAGAGGAGTTGGATAGGTGAGGCAAAGTCAAGAACAGACGAGGGTAGACGGTTGATGAGATGACAGGCTGTGGAGACGGCAAAATTCCAATATTCGATCGGAACCTGCATTTGAAACATGAGAGACCGAGCAACATCGAGAAGATGACGATTCTTCCGTTCGGCCACCCCGTTTTGCTGATGGGTATACGCACACGAAGTTTGATGGATGACGCCAAATTCGGTGCAGAGATTGGAGAAGGTACGACCAGTATACTCGCGAGCATTATCAGTGCAGATGACTTTGAGGGGTGTGGCGAACTGCGTACGCATCTCAGTTGAAAAAGTACAAAACACGGAGGTAAGTTCAGTACGATCATGCAGTAAATATAGTCACGTAACACGCGAGCAATCATCAATAAAAGTTACAAAATAGCGAAATCCAAAGATACTGGGGACTTTATAAGGACCTCATACATCAGAATGAACGAAAGATAAAGGAGTACTACTCCTGGTACAGGCAGGGGGGAAGGAAGAACAATGATGTTTGCCGTAGATACAAGATTCACAAGAGAACTCTTGTAAAGGAACATCAAGAAGAGCCCACTTGAGAATCAAAAGGGGAGCATGCCCAAGGCGGCGATGCCAATCGACAGTGGAGACGGCGGAGAGAAGAGTGGGTGGGATATCCAAGATGTAGAGCCCATTCAACAGCTGCCCCTTACCAATGATACTCCGGGTGCGGCGATCTTGCATAAGAAAAGAAGAAGGAGAAAATGTTATGCAACAATCAAGGTCGTGCGTCAGGCGACTAACATAAAGTAAATTGAAAGGAGACCCCGGAATGTGAAGAACCGAAGAAAGAGAAAGGGCTGGGGTATGCTGGAGAGTAGCGGCGCCAGAGACCGGTAGGGTGTCACCATTGGCCACAGTGATGCACGGAGGATGAGCCGTCTGGAGATACTTGGGAGGGGGGCTTCTGGGGGGTAATATGGTGAGAAGCGTCAGAATCGACGATCCAGCGGGGGCTATGAGAGAGACAAGTTATACCTTCCGCATAAAAAGACGCAACCGAGCCGGAGGAGCGGCCGAGGGCACCCTGTAGCTGTTGGAGTTGGGTGCGGAGCTCATCTATATCTTGGTGGGTAGTGGACGTCGGATCTTGGGCAGAAGCCCCAGTGGGAGCAGGAGCAACAGTAGCAACAAGATGGGGAGGTAAACCATGCTTGCGGTAACAGGTAGCCTCAAGATGACCATCCCGACCACAATATGTGCATTTCATAGAAGAACGACCACCACGTCCTCGTCCCCGAGACGGAGGTCGGCCCCCTCGGGTGGAAGATCCACGAGCAGGAAGAGGGGTCAGAAGGAGAGGTTGTTGAAGAAGAGCTGGTGCAAATCCGGGAGGAGCCTCAGTAGGAGGCGTAACTTTAAGCAGCATTGAGCAGACATCAGACAACGAAGGAGTCGTTGTGGAAGAGAGGATCTGGGCCCGAACACTATGCAGGTGGGGAGGAACACGTGATATCATCATCGCGATGGTGACAACCTCTTTCATGGCCCGTTGAGTAGCTAGATCAGTAGTTGGAGGCTGATGTTGAATCCAAGCCTCAGACAGTGTCTTGGCCTGAGCAACGAAAGAGATCATATCGCCGGAAGCACCAGGAGCAAGGTTCTGAAGGTCGGAGAGAATATCATATAAGTGCTGAAGACTGTTGTGCCCGGAGTAAAAGGAGTGGAGCTCCTCCCACATGGTCTTGGCCGTGTCATGATATATGGCCATCCTGTAGGGCTCGGTGTCCATAGAGTTGAGGAGCCAGGACTGGACCCGACCATCATCGCGAAGCCAGTCATCGGAGGGAGCAGCAGGGGTAGCTCGGGTTAAGTTGTGAAGAATACCCTTTTTCTGCAGAACACGACGAACATAGTGAACCCATTCGACGAAATTCTGTTTCCCGGTAAGAGAAATGGTAGTAATCCGTAGCTCATCACGAAGTTCAGGAGCCGTAGCAGGCACGCGAGCAGGAGGAGAAGATGTAGCAGCGGAATGTTCAGAAGCCAGGCGACTAGCAAAAGTGGTCGGTCGACGCGCAAAGGAAGCCTGGCGGTTAAGCAGAGAGAGGCCAGGCGGCTAGAGAAGGAGGCCGGGCGGCTAAGCAGAGAGAGAGGCCGGGCGGCTAGAGAAGGAGGTCGGGCGACTAAGCAGAGAGAGAGGTCGGACAGCTAGAGAAGGAGGTCGGGCGGCTAAGCAGAGAGAGGCCGGGAGACTACAGAAGGAGGCCGGGCGGCTAAGCAGAAGAGGCCAGGTGGCTAAGCAGAAGAGGCCGGGCGGTTAGATAAGGAGTCCGGGCGGCTAAGAAGAGGTGGCTGAGCGACTAAGCAGAGGAGGCCGGGCAGCTAGAGAGAAAATGAGGCCGAAGAGAGAAGCCGGTTGGGCGACTAGCAAAAGAAGCCTGGGCGGCTAAGCAGAGAAAGAAGGCACACGGTCTCGGCGGACACACCAGCGACCAAAAATGTCGCGACCAGGATGCGGCTAAGAGAGGGATAAGCAACACGACTAGATAGAAGGCAAAGCCGGCAGCGGAGAAAAGAAGGAAACCGCACGGTCACGGTGAGACACACCAGCGACAAGAGAGGTCGCGACCAAAGATACGGAGCCCGAAGAGAGGAAATAGGCCGCGACGATCACAAAGGCAGACCGCGCGACGAGCAAGCCGCGGTTAAAGAAACAAACCGTGCGGTAAGGAAAACAAACCGGGCGACTAGCAAGCCGCGGTGAAGGAAACAAACCGCGCGACTAGATAGGCTGCGGTTTAGGGGAGCAAGCCGCACAAACCGCAGCGAGCAGAACCAAACCGGGGCCCACGGTGGTGAGAGGGAAGACTATAAAAGGAGAGGGGAAGAAGGTGGGTGGAACCACGGAGCGAGATGCGGGTAGGGAGAGAGAGATCGCGGAAAAGGCCGCGAGTAGGACGGGAGACCGCCAGAGGAAGCCGGGCGGCTAGAGAGGAGCTCGGGGCGGTCAAAAAAAAAGGAGAGACCGCAGCTCGGGGCGGTTAGAAAGAAGAAACCGCGGACAGACCGGGATACCCAAGGAGAGGACCGGTGGCTCTGATACCATGTAAAGAGAGGCCTCAAAACTTGTATATACTTCTTGAATTGATAATTACAAGTATGAATTCATTTATATAGGAAGAGAGGAAGGAGAGAAATCTCAATTCAAGATGTGTGACTAATATAAAGAAAGAGAAAATTGGGCCCCTAAATGGGCCCTTAAGTAGGCTTCTCTAACAAAGACATTACCGATAGGGCCGTTTACCTGTACCTTCTATGTAACTTTGCAGAATTACAAGCTGCACTCTTTCATCTTTTGAAATTACAAAAATCTCCCCTCTGAGTTTATATTTTGCAACCTGCTTGCAAAATAATGCTCCTAGACTGAGTTCCAATGGGTATTTTTGTGCATACATGTTCTGAAATATAAACTCAGAGGTGAGGCTGACGCATGGTAAGGTCCCCTATTATGGCTATGTGTAATTTTTATATGTAGGCACAATTCCAACGAATTTTAAACATACAATAATTGTTTTTTTCATAAATCAAAATATAGGGTCGACTACATTAGTTAAAGCTCAGCAAACAAAGTAATAGGAGAAGTCAAATAATGAAGTAATTAGAAATGTACAATGTTTCAAAATTCAGAAACAGAATTTAAATAAATATTCCTCAAGCAGAAAATTAACACATAATTTAGCAAAAAAATAGCTTTAAACTTGAAAACTCACAATTCAGAAATGGAATAGGGAAGGAGACTGGAAATAGATTTTATCGAACTACTGACTAGCACAGAATGAAAATACATCTTTCTGAAAGCTGGAAGAGGCCGGTTGCCTATGTTGCACCGACACGCAACACTCGACACGACACACAACTCGTCAATTCTCAAAAAATACCATATTCCGACACGCTGAGACACATATATTAAATATTTATTTTTTATAGTAATCTCATAATCCAAATGTTCCCATTGACCCATATACATTCTCAAGCAAATTTTTCCCCCACTTTCAATCTTCCTTTTTCTAGAGAAAATATTCACCCCACTAGTAGATCCACCTTCATTACTTGAAATGCTAGGAGGCAAAGACACGTTTTAAGGAGCAAGACTCGCTATTCTATCATTTACCTCTTCTTCTAGTTTTTTCATCTCAAATAGATCACTCCTTGAGACTTTTACACTCTTTCCAATTCATTTTTCACCAATCATTAAAAAATGTGCTTTCACTCTTGTATATAAACTTATAAAACATTGTTCACAAACATTGCACTTCCAAGACAAATTGCCTCCCGCATCACCATGAGTAGCTAGCTTATTGACAAACCTCCATAATGATTTATTTGGATCATCAACAATAAATATAGGCTCTTGTGAACCACAATTACTACCCTTGAAGACATTCTATAAAATAAAAAAAAAGTCACAAAGTTCTAATAATAGAACCACCACCAAAAAAAACAATAAAAGTAATCAGAAAAACAATAAATAAATAAATCACAGAGCGCCAGAGCCTGGAGCAGAGCCGGCGAGGAGAGTGTCAGAGAGTGGCGGAGTGTCGGACGAGTGTCGGAGAGTCCGACACCGACACGCTGGGCATTTTGAAGTGTCGGTGTTTCATTGCCGTCTGCTGCTGTATGGGCTTCGACAAGAGACTGTAGGATTGTGGAATCAGCAAGTGTGGTCTGGAATCTAATTATAGCAGCTGGAGATGCCAATTCCCTGGACAGAAATCCGACTGTATGAAGAAAAACAACTGCTATTATGAACTGGTGGTGGCTTTTTTGGGAGCTAAAGATGAGCTGAGACTGTGGAGTGTGGTTGAAGGTGACTGGCAACCGGTAGAGGGTTGAATTGAGGCTGTAGTGAGTGGGGAGGAGTTCCAGGTGCCGCTGACACACACAGAGACAACCAGGGACTGAAATGAGACTCTTGGTCAGCCACATGGAGTTTTCAGAGGGCTGGCAGCAAATCTCTGTTGTATAAGGTCGAATTCGAAGAAAGAGGGAACTTGGAGGGCTTGGGAATTCACTACACAGGGTGAGGTAGTGGAGGCTCGGTTTGGGAAATGGCTCCACATGAGGGCTGCTGGTCGGGGAAACAATGTGGCTGGTTGAATAAGTGTGACTCAATTGAGATTTGAGGGGGTGGTTCCACCTGAGGAGGATTAGGAGGATTTGGAGCTAAGAAAATGGGGATGAAGAGTAAATTTAGGAATGAGTCCTAAATTTTAGGAAAGTAGGGGTGTTGGGGTTAGCAGGAAGATAGGTATGGTGGTTATATTGGTGGTGGGGGTGGTGGCTGGCAGGAGGTGATCGTCGGAGGTGGCGGCAACGACTGGAGGTGGTTTCCGGCGATCGACAAAAAATTGAAATCGAAGGGGGTTTTGAGGGGTGGCGGTGAAGGCTTGACAGAGGTGGTTAGAGGAGGTTTCCAGTGATCTTCAAAAGCTGAAAATGAAGGAAATTGTAGAAGGGGATTTTGATCGGTTTTGGAAGGGATATGAGGAGTTGGTAGGGGGGTTTGCTGGTGATTTGTGGGGATGATTGGGGACTGTTGGAGGTGGGAGGGGGACAAGGGTGGTTGACGGCTGCAGGAGTGTGAGGAGGGGAGGCTGATTGTTGAGATGGCTCACGACAATTGCGGGCCAACGTGATGTAGATCAAAATGATCAGATTAATTTTAAAATATAAATTTGAAAACCAATTAAATTAATTGATGCTTTCAAATTCTTGCGAGTTTTATCTAGCGATAATCGATCTTAGGGTTCACATACACTCATAAGGCTAAACATTTGCGCGTGGAGATACAATATCCACATACTTGCAATTCGAAAAATGAAAGTGTGGGAACAAACAAAGTATTAAATTGATGACAACTAGGTAAGACAATAGCTAAGGCAAGCTCTGAAATTTAAGTTCTAATAATATTTAGCATAAATATTATTTTAACAGGTTATGAGCAAGAGAGGGAGAGTGGTATACCAAAAGCTCATGTGTACGACGAATTTCTGAAAACAGTAGGCGACTGAGTCAGAGGGGGGAAGCCGGGGTGAATGGGGACCACCAACGTCAGTCTGGAGGTCTTTAATAAGGACAACAGTTGGCGGAGGAGGGGCCACCGAAATCTTGTTGATTTTCTGATGGAGGAGGCGAGCTTTAGCATAGTTGCTTCAGCTGACTGGTTGGAGGGTAACGCTTGGAACTTACACAATCTGCCATAGGGAGGTATAGGACAAGTAGACTAAGCCTAGACGAAGCCTTAGGGATTGTTGATCGGCAACAACGTTGGTTGGCGGAGCCACCAGGGAGGGAGAAAAAAACTGTCGACAAATCCAATAGGGCGTACAGGAGGAGGGGCGCACGACTTAATCCTAGCGACAGATGGGGGTCTAGATGTCAGCGCCTTGGGAGGAATCCAAAGGTGTAGTCATGGCTGGCAGGCAAGCGGTGGATGAGGAGTCGGGCAATGGGCGGTGTGGTAGGGTCGCACTGGAAGGGAACCGAACAAGACAAAAGCCTAATTCAGTTCTCTTTTCCAGGCTGCTATGTCGTGGAAGGAGAATAATGATTAAATAGAGGAAATTTATTTGTTGTCTTTAATTGGTAATAAAATTTAGGAAGTTCAAGGGGGAGGGCCTTTTCTTATAGTTTACTCAAGGGGGGGGGGGTCAAAATTGGCAACCGACTATGAGGACAAAAAATAATTTTAAATGATGAGGGAATAGGCAAAAAGCGTGGACTTTTGACATTTTCACATAATGGTGACAATATATTTTTTGAAATTTGATAATTATAATTTTCAGAATTTTAATCATATTAAAAAAATAATATTTCAAAGTTTAATAAAATTACATTTTCATTGCTTGCCCTAATTATCAGTTGGCCTAATTTGATGGATCTTTTTATTCATGGTCTTAGTGGTCGGCCACACCATTAAGCCAAATAAACAAGCCCAAGTACAACGAGCACGAGTAACAAACACGATAGAAATGCATAAACACACATACACATAACATGCACGAAGACGTGCGCGACACTAAAAAATGCTGGGAATATAATTAAAACATGATGTTGCATCAGAAGGGGGAGGGGGCAGACTGTTGTTCGGCTTTTATAGGGAGGGAGTCCAAGCTTCACACCTCGAGTTTCAGCTTCGACAACAGATGATTAAATGGAGGCTTCTTTGCTATTCACTTTCAATAACCTTCAAACGAACTCTTCATCTATGTTTATAGACTAAGGGGCCATTATGTACGGTCATGATCTTTTGATCATGACGACCCTGAAATACAACAACAAAATTAGGAAAAAAAATATAAAATTCTCAGACCATCAATCCACACAAAATAGACGACTTCGATCGTCATGTAGGCCTATGAGTGTCGCGATCCCCATCAATTCCCACTTTCTTGAAAGCATTTATCTTTGCGAATGAATATGTGGGTGCTCTCGTCTGAAGGCGAGGTGAATCCCTCTAGTTCTTATGATGTCTTGAACTCGTGGGCTAGGCTCAAGGGAACCACTACTGCGGTGGTTAGTGATAGTATCGCTGAAGCTGATGGAATTGAGGATTGTACTGCTGAAGTTGACGACTGACCTGGAGGTCTTGTCACTACTATATGAGATGATACTGAAGATGTCAAAGTTGGAGTAGGGGAAGTGAATGCTAAAGACCATACTGATGATGGGATTGCTGCTACCATTGTCGGCGTCAAGAACGGCGATGGTGTTGATGCTGAAAATCACACTGTTGTAGATGTCATTGAAGGATAATGTTGACAATGGTACCCGTGTCTCTGGATGATGGTATCTATGCCTAACAATGTGGTATTGTTGTGGAAGTAGCCGAATGATCAATCGTCAATCGATGCTGAAGATTGGGACTGTAGTGTAGTAGTAGTCAATGTTTGGGGCTGTAATGATGTAGTAGTAGGTGAATTAGTATGCAACGATTGGGGCTAAGGAGCTAAGTGGTTGGTGACAACATGTACATTTAGTCGTGTGGATCGAAGAATGGAGTCAAATCATCAATGTTGAGTACATATGCAAAATTTCCATACTCCGCGAAATGTCTCGTTCATAAGCATTTGTTCCAATCATTTTGATTACATCGCAAGATCTCACTCATGAATGATCACTCGAGGTGCCAACACTAATGGTGATGAAATCGATCCTCAGGCTATCGAGAGAGCACTCTCACTCTCAACGAACTCCTAAATAGTAGACACATTCCTAATTAGTGGTGTTTTATCTGACGGCTCTTTTGGCAATGCGTAGGAAAGTTAGTCGCGTAGGTTACACCTACTCAAACAAATGCCTAATGTTCCGATCAGCGTACAGGAATTGGCTCTTGCCTTTTGGTTTCAGAAAATCAATTCTCCTATTCGGCGCTTTATATTGTAGCAGGTATTGGCTTTGAAACCAAAACCCGTCGGTATTGGCGTAATCCTAATATTTAAATCTCTCAAAACACACCTCCTCACACCGGTTTTGATTGATATTGCTCTAGACAGTCTCGTTCACGATAGATTCCGTGTTGATGATACATTTCGTGCCGACGATACATTCTGTGACTGCCACTCCCGATTTTGCTCTAGATGGCCTCCATCTCCAGGTTGGGTTTCAGATTCTTTTTACTCTTCTTCTGCTTCCTCTTCCTCCCCTTCTTATTTTTTTGTTCTGATCTGTCTTCCTCCAGCGTTGACCTAACTTTCCAGATCGATCTTTCTTGATTTTGGAATGCCGATTGAATAGGGTTTATATGGAATACTGAGTTTTGATTTTGGAATGCCGATTGAATAGGGTTTATATGGAATATTGAGTTTTGATTTTGGAATGCCGAATGAGTAGGGTTTTGGAATGATTTTTGATTTCCAAGATCTGGACATATGAATCAAATTCATTAGTGCCAAAAAGTTGTTTTTGATTTTGGAATGCGATAGAGCTGATTTTGAAATGGCATTTGATTTTGACCATGACCTTCCTGGTTTAGCCTTATTTTTTCGGTGTTGTGCTATCATCATTTTCATTTGGCTCTCAGGACATTTGCAACCATTCACATGAGTAACCATTCATTTGGCTCTTATTTTTCCGGTGTTGTAGCATATCTGGCTCTTGGTACATCTACAACCATTCATGTGAAAAACACAAAATTGACCTCTTCTTTATTGGGCATATCCATTTGATTTCATTTCTAAATCGTAAACCCTTATATTATATTATAACTTTTGAAACCCTAGTCTTTCATTTTATGCGTAGTTTTGCTGCAATGGATATTATCGAGCTGCAGAACAAGCGTAAAAAGGATATCAATTATCATTACAAAATCAGCTGCCACAACGACTTTTGGTACAACTGTAGTAGTTATGAATTACATTCCTAGACAGCCTCAGATGACGCAGACAATGACGAACACTTATATGCCAGACAAGAGGTTAATTGCTTCAACCAGTTACTCACAGGTAAAACACCTTTTAATGAGCTATGTGATATTTTACGTGCAAAAGGTTATGCCCGCGATACACAATCTGTGTCTACCAAAGAATCGATCACTTTATTTCTATACATGTTGATACATAACAAAAAGTTTCATGATGTTGGTGGTATATATATGCAATCAATTGAAACTATTAGCAGACACTTTAACATTGTGCTTCGAGGGATTTTAAAACTTTCAAAGGATTATATCAAATTGCCTGAATCCAGAGTAGAACAAAGATCTAGATGGTTTGCGGATTGTGTTGGTGCATTAGATGGAATGCATGTTGAAGTGACTGTTAGAGCGATTGGTAGTCCTGCTGCGACAGCAACAGAGACAATAAATGAGATAGATGCAAAGTCTATGACAGAAAAAACTACTAATATACAAGAGCGAACTAGAGTGGAAGGAAGCAGTAGAAGGAGGAGGGAAGACCGTGGTAGGAGTTGGCGAAGTGGCGGCGGCCATATAAAAATTGGCCTACTCAGTGCAACGTTTGGTAAATGTAAAAATTGGCAGATACAAATCCGATGAATTTTAAACTTGCAATTATAATTTTTTTTTATAAATCAAAGCTTTTGATAAACCACAATAGTTAAAGATCAGCAAGCATGGCGGCACATGAAGTTGTATGAATGTAAGAATACTCAGAATCAAATAGTTATGTAAATGTAAACGTACAACGTTTCAAAACTCGGAAACAAATATTACTAGGAAAGTAGCACACAATTCCACATAAAAATGACTTCAAACTTGAAAACTCACCCAATTCGGAAGTGCGGGAGGCAAGGTTGTCAGGATCGCGATCTGGATCATAGGATCTTACGATCCTACGATCCAGATTTTGTAAATCGATCCTGATTTTGTAAAGCGATCCTCGATCCGACCTTACTATCTGATCCGATCCTACCTCAAAACGATCTCATCTAGGATCTCGATCCTGACAACCTTGGCGGGAGGGCTGGATTAATATTTGGAGGACTTTGGGGAGCCGGAAGTTTGGCCCGGGGTTGATTTAGGCCTCTGTATATGTATCAAATTGCTGGCCAGCACACAATGATGCTGGAATAGACCTTTCTGAAAGCTGGAAGAGGATGGTTGCTGCAGTATGGAGGTTGGCAGGAGACTGGAGGGCTGTGGAGGAAGCAAGTGTGGCATGGAATGTAATTCCAGCAACTGGAGGAAATGCCACCCCTCCTGGACAGAAATCCGAGGACTGTATGAGGTAAAACAGCTGATGTTATGGGCTGGTGTTGGCTGTTTTGGGGGGCAGAGATGAGCAGCCAAGGGTGATTTTTGGTTTGAGGGGTGGTGGTGAAGGCCATCGTCGGATACTGAAAATGGAGGAAATTGGAGAAGCGGATTATGGTTGGTTTTGGAAGGGGTATGAGGAGTTGTGATGTAGACTCGCATAGGGTTTGAAAATTACTTATTTTAATCAAACAAATATTTTATTAATAAAATTGTGATTTTTAAAATACGTGAATTTTTATTTTAAAATTACTTATTTTAATCAAACGGATGTAATCCCAAGTTAAGATTTTGGTAATTCAAATATTTTTAGCAAAATATTTCGGCCAAATCAAATTTTCGCTCGCACAATTCAAACTCGTCGCTCTGAACTTTGAGAAGTTCTCTAACCTCGCTCGAGTGGAGCTCTCACGCTTTTTATGAATTGAACCCACCAAGAAATTTTATGCGACCACAAGTCGAAGTTACACGCAACAATTTATGAAAATACAGTATAAATTAGTTGAACGTTTTACGACAAGCTTAGGATTATCTAAAAGAGCACATAAAAATAAACCAAGTAGTTGGAGCAGGAGTAGCCAAAGAGACGCCGAGAAAGTTGGTCCAGACCAAGCCAGACAAGCAAGGGAGAAAAGGCAGTCGGTCGGATGATTGCGTCCAATCGGCAAATCGGGCGAACAATGGGAGTTCCGGGATAGATGCTGAGGTCGGCGGAAGTCCCACGCGACAGGAGTGATCGGCGCCAGAAATAGGAGGCGAGGTCGACGGCGTCAGGCGGCTCGATCGCGGCCTGGAGCAGTAGAGGCCAAGTCTTCGTCCGACATTCTGGACGGTCGGCCTGTAGCGGGAGCGGCGGCGTGCGGCTGGAGCTTTTGGTGACAGGGCTCGACTAGGGCAGAGGCGGGAGTTACCGGCAATATAGGGAGAATGATTTTTCGTTCTCCTGTATCCTGTCTGGGTTGTTTTCTTCTTGTACGGGGCCAATTAAATAACATAAGTGTCTCTTTTATTTTTGGCATGAAATTACACTTGTACGTAATTGCTTGCCTATTTTCCTCATAAATGTCAATATTTGATTTTCTTTTTAATGACAGAAGTTTGAGCCGGCTAATCCTCATATAATGTTTTCTAATACAATTTGCTCCTAATTTAGATTTATGATTTCCCTAAAATAACTTAAGCTTGTCGTTAGCGTCCTAATTACTAAATTACCGGACTTTTTTTATTAAAAGTCTCATCGGACGGTCAACCCGACAAGCTGCAAATAGAAACAGTTACATGAAATAAGATTAAACAAATGCAAAATAAACGAAACAAAAAAAATGCAAAAATAGATGAAACTAAGATGCGTCGCAGGGCACATCAAGTTGGTAGGGGGCCAGGTGGTGGTTTGTTGGGATGATTGGGGGCTGCTGACTGTTGGGGGTGGGAGGGGGGAAAGGGTGGTTACCAACTGTAGGAATGTGAGGAGGAGATGGGGAGGCCGGTTGTTGAGGGGGCTCATGGAAACTGGAGGGGGGGGGGGGGCATGGTGGCTGGCATCTATGGTGTATGGGGGGAGTCCAAGCTTCACACATGATCATGATTATCCGGTCATGGCGGCCCTCAAATACAACAAAATAAAAATCAGAAAAATACAAAAAAACAACTAAATTTCACAGATGGTTGAACCATAGAAGACAAACTGCTCTGATTGTCGTGTAGGCCTATGAGTGACGTGATTCTCATCAGAGGTTTTTGTAATTTCATGGGTGAAACTGAAATTATTGTTGCCAATGTTTGCCGCACGGGGTTGGGGGGGGTGTTGAAATTAGTGTCACATCACCACATGTTAGTCTATGAATCTATTTCAAACTTTGGTTTAAGTTTTGAGACCAATATGAAACAAAATACAATTGTAAGGACTTAATTCAAACTTTGACTAAAATTGAGGGATTGATCATTGATTTAATTATTTGCCCATTTTATTTTATGTGACAAAAACATTGCTTGGAAATATATATACTTTCTTTTGTCTTCCGAAAACTAATTGTATCTCATGTAGTCATGTAACATTTCTATTATCGTTTGTGGCCGTGCACGCATGTGTACATATATATGTACTAGCTAGCTATTTATATATATTGATTCAAAGAAACAATTGAAAAGTACCATGATTATATGCATACATACATATATATATATCCTGATTGGCTGATTTATACAGAACTACCTGCTTATAAACAATAATAATTGCAATTACCTGTTATATGCAGATACCATGATGAAGTTTGCATCTTTCGAGACCATAGTTGAGTTGATGTACAAGCACGTCATTCCTACTCCGAAGGACCAATGCAGCAAACCTCTTCAGCTGGGAGTGAGCTTTGCAGGTGGTTATGTTGCAGGAATCTTTTGTGCAGTTGTTTCGCACCCGGCGGACAACTTGGTCTCTTTCCTTAACAATGCCAAGGGGGCTACAGTTGGTGACGTGAGTCCAACTATTTACATTTTCTGTTCTTCTTTTCTTACCAAATTTAGTTCTTGATGATTTGGTTGCTAATTTTGCTGCTGTTATCATCAGGCTGTCAAGAATCTTGGTATGTGGGGTCTCCTCACTCGTGGTCTTCCTCTACGTATAGTCATGATTGGAACCCTAACTGGAGCTCAGTGGGGTATCTATGATTCTTTCAAAGTGTTCGTTGGCCTGTAAGTAAAGCATCATAATACTCCTTAGCTCTGTTGTTTTCCTTTTAAAACAAAATAAAAACACTTTCTATAGACAAAAAAAGGTTTAAAACGACACAATTTTACCGAATTAATTACTGTTTTATAAAATTTACCTTCAGACCTATATGATATTCTCTACAAATTTCATCCCTCCCATCTTTTAAATAATAGCGTGCATCCATTTTCCAACTCATATATCTAGGTGCGGATCCAAGAATTTTGACCGGTGGGTTGGGGCCAATCACCAAGAGAAGAATTTTTTTTTTAAATAAAAATGATCATTACATTCAAATATAGACAATTTTGGACAAAATATATTATATATCTTCAATAAGCAAAAAAGATACAAATAATCACATATATATTACTTCAATTGTGCACGACGATTTTTCACTTCATAGAAGTCATCTATGATACAATCTTTGTCAATTTTCTCCGCTATTTCTCGCTTAATGTATAAAGTCATGTAATTTGCAAGAAATTCGTCCTCCATCTTGTTGCGAAGTTTCTTTTTAATTAGTTTCATGACAAAAATGATTTTTCTGTAGTTGTTGTTGATACCAGAAGAGTCATAATGAGTTGAATCAATTTGTTAATAAGATAGGTCTTCGATTTTTTCATTTCCACCAATTGCTGATAATGCTCGGAAATTGTAAGCAAATTTTTGAAGTCCTTGTGAGAAAAAATATCAAGCCGATAATGTTATAATTGAGTATTCAATACATAAATTTCATGCTTGCTGAAATCCTTATGATAGAAATTCTTTGTAAGGGAACATAAATCATTAATATTGAAAGATTTGTATTCATCACTTGGATCTAAAACTATACTTAAACGAAATAGTTCCATAGAATTTTCACTGAATCTTGAGTTGAACTTCTGCAACACAATTTATTGTAGAATTGAAAATGTCCACTCGAAAATGATGTTCTACTGTAATGATATCACGTGAACTCTGAAACCGTCGATCACTAAATCAAGCATTCATGTCGCGAACTTCGACTTCATTTTTCTCACAAATATTTCACAACTTTTAAGAACTTTTCTCAGTCAGATTCCCACAATTTTTGAATGAAAGCTTTTGTTGTTGAAACTAAATTCATAGCATTTAATATATCTTGAGATTCATGTTGCAGTGATTTGCGCAAAACGTCACTGATTCCCAAAATTTTCGTCATCAAATGCATGATAAATATAAATTGGAATACTCTTGTTTTTTTAACATGAGCATGATCTAAAAATCTTTCCTGCACAGCCACAAACATCCGCAAAGCCATAAACATAAACAAGATCTAAAGACCTTTTTTGCACAAAGCCACAAACATCCACAAATCGATTCACGATAGCCATTTGCTCTCTTTTTGACTCATCTCGGGATTTATCAACAATTATGCAATACTTATAATCGCCAATTTCCCTACAAAAAATATCTTGTACTGTTTTTGACATAATTGAAAAATGATCCTTCTGAATAATCAGCGATATGTACATAGCATTTTCCGGGGCATTTTCTAATATAACATCATCAATATCCTTGTTATAAGTTCTGAGTAATTTTATCACTTGGACAAAATTACCACGATTAATTGATTCTTGACTTTCATCATGCCCTCAAAATACAATACCTTGAAATGCACAATATCGTAAAACATCAATTGAAGTTCCGACCCGCAACCGATTCATTGTGATTTGCAGAGAAAATTGTCTTTCCATCACTGTATCTATATGTTGAGATTGAGAAATTAATCTGCACAACTTTTGACTGTAATGTTGTGTGAAGAGCAACGATCTTTCCCAACATGAGTTAAAAAAACACAATTCTTTTCATTGACTTTCTTTCGGTTTCTAAATCCTTCGATTGTGAACAAGCTTGTCCCAAACCGACCAGTGTTTTGTTAATTGAAAATATAGCATGACGAACACTATGTAACATCTTTTGCAGGAGAATACTCTAACCATGAGAATTTCTCGAACCAGGAACTTTGAAATTTTCGATTATGTTCACATGAGGATGGATACTCTTGAAGCTTGTGTCGATAAGACCCAACTTTAACATATGCTCGTCACATTTCATCTTGTTGATTTCTAGGATATTCCCAAATTTGATGCCGTAATCCAGAATCACACTCGAAAGCAAGTGAACGATTTTCAACTAAGGAAGAATCAACATTAACTAAAGGAGAATCAACATTGACTGCCTCTGATGACGAAGTTGTGTTGACTTCAGTTGATTTTTTATTGAAAAACGAGTTAATAGTTTTTTGCTTCTTCATGAAAAACTAAGAGTATATTTTAAAAAAGTCATTTTTCGTGCTATTGTCTGATCCAACTTTCTTAGATCAAAATCAACTATAATCAAATTAAGAATAATGGAGACAACTAGAATACACTCCATCATTTCATATTATGCAAGGAGAAACATTCAAGCATATGTGTATACCTAAAAAACGGAAACTTATAATCTATTCATCGAGTAGAAATACCTTAAAATACAGCGGATTTGTTATTCCCGAACTCATAGTGGAGACTGAAATGGAAATGGTGACTTGCAGAAACCTGATTGATTCAATTCAGTCTATTAAGATCAATGTTGCAGATGTCGGATGTCGGGGACACGTCGGTTTGGGTTTTCATGTCGGTTTTTTATATATCGGGGGATATATCAGAGATATTTCATATATCGGATTTTAATATTTAATTAATTATATATGTAATTAAATATTATTTTTTATTCATGTCACGGTAGGGGTGCAAACGAGTCGAGCTCGAGTCGAGCTTGGCAAAATTTCCAAGCTCGAGCTCGACGAGCTCATTTATCCCAGCTCGAGCTTGAGTTTCGAGCTCGCGACCTCGAGCTGCTCGCGAGCTTTTTAGCTCATGAGCTTTATTTTCTTATTTTTTTTATATTTATATATATATATATTTAAAATGTATAAATAAAATGCTCGCGAGCTCATGAACAACATTAGATGAGCTCGACTCGTAATCGAGCTCGAGCTCGTCGAGCTCGACCTTTACAGGCTCGAGCTCGAGTCGAGCTTTTTTCGAGCCGACTCATCGAGCTTTCGAGCCGGCTCAACTCAACTTGCACCCCTATGTCACAGTACTACCTATTCTACAACATATTGAACTTTTAAATATTAAAGGCTATATGTAACATTTAACATACACCACTTTAAAGATGAAAATTTGTAAAAATAGTGATTTTAAGATCAAATTTTCAAAAATCAAATTTCAAACATACCTCATTCTCCATCACTTAAAGACTCATTTATAGTCGACAGAGTAGATAGAATATGATTTTCATCTGCTGAACTCTCTAGATCTTCCTCGTCCACCTCAGATAATTTTCCTTTTCCCCTTCTTTGATAACTAATTGTCACTTCATTGCTTGTAGCTAGTCTTTGAAGTCTCCTTTCATTATGATCAGCGTCGACTATATTGCTAAGTTGCGCGCCCATGTCAGCCCCTCTACAGGAAAGACTTCATCACCGCCATCTTCATTTTCATCCTCCTCAGAATCAACATTCACCATCCACTCTTGTACCATTCCAGAATCAACATTCTTAGCTGCAAATGGATCTCGAGATGTCTCTGAATATTCCAACTTCAGCAAAACATTGAACTTTCCAAATACTAAATCGTTCAATCTTTTGCTATCAAGTTTTTTTTCCCTCTTTTTAGAATGTATCTACAAAATTTCAAAAAAAAAGTTAAATAATGCATGCAATCATATAATAAGATATTAATGTTTAACTAAATAACTAAATTAATGTATACCATCTCGAAGGTGCTCCAGTTTCTTTTACAGCCAGAGGATGAAGTAGTCAAACTTCAAATTTTCATAGCCATTGTTTTAAGGTATGACGTATCAGCACTGTTAAGCTCCACCAATGTACTGTGAAAACTAAAATGACAACACAATGTATTAATTATTATACATAAATGCATCATTAAAGTTAATAAATAAATAAATAAATATATATTAAAATGTACCTGGATTTAAGCTGGGATTTTGTAGTTGTCTCTTTGCCATCTTTTTACCAAATAACCCTTGTTGGTATTGGTAAACATCAAGCTCAACACTGATGTGATCCTGTATAGAAGGATCTTTCCTATATATTCTTGAGAGACACTCAACAAAACCACTCATAAACCTTCCGTCAGCCCCAATCTCCACTCGACGGGAATAATAAATATATGGGTTTAAGTAATAACTTGCAAAGTGCAGGGTTGTTCAATCTCCACTTGACAAAAATAATAAAAATTTGGATTTAAGTAATAACCTGCAAGGTGCAGAGGGCTGCTCATCTTCTTCTCCCATCTGCTATCAATCAACTTGCACATAGGAAAATATTTGTTCTCTTGGTGATCGAGAACAACAACCTCTTCCCTAGCTTTTTGATATCCCCATATAACCACCCCATGGATGGTGTATCCCCGTCGACTCTTCTCAAAACTTTCACAAATGGTGTGAATATACCAACATCCAGCTCGACATTCGCCCGAAATCTATTGCTCATCACTATCATTGCATCCTACTATATGCAAAATAAATTATAAAGAAAATACTATAAAGGACAATTTTCAAAACATATATTGTAAATGAAATGAATAAAGATGCAATAGTTTTACTTACTTTACCCCAACACTACTGGTCAACTTTGTTGCAGCCCACTTTGCAGATGTGAATAGACCTCTCAATTGATTCTTCTTCTCTAAGATGCTCTCTAAAGATAGAAACGTTGTAACGAATCTATTCACACCTGGTCGAATAAGCTCATGAGAATCAAAGTCCTTTGTTGACTCTCTAAACATGTCGAGAGAGATGGTGTGACCATATATGAAGATAGAGAGTTGGCGGCCCAAGGAGATATCACTCTTTATTGTCTTCAATTTTCCTATATCTTGTAACAGTAGATTAATTGTGAGTCGCACAACAAGTCCAAAAAATCTTAGGCCTTTTCAAAGTCATAAGCTTTGCAACAGTCATATTATTAGACGCGCTATCCGTCACAATCTGCAAGATACGATCCTCTCCTGGGCTCTCAGGGCTATCAATCGCCTCATCCAAGAAGTCAAAGATGAACTTTCCATCGTGTGTGGAGGAGACATTCTTCGAAAGCCAGAATGTCACTCCAGAACTACAATGTATCATGATATTTATCACGCTCCTACCCTTCCGATCTGTTCACGCATCGGTCATGATAGTGCAATCATTCAATTTGCAGATCCGCGTGAATGTGCCCAACATCTCCTTCGTCCTCTCCACCTCCCCTCGCAAAATTGTCTCTCAACTCATAAAATGTTGGGATCTTCATCCCATGTTTGCATAACCTAATGACATGAGTCATCTGCTGGAAGGATGAATTACGTAGGACGTTAAACGGGATCCCGTTTTCATATGCCAATTTACCTATGTACACGACAACATCATCTTTGGCTTTCTTTTTGCACTTACTCTCTATCGTGCTCTGTTGGGAATCTTTTCTCTTGGTAGACTCGACAGCTGAATGAACAAATTGGTCCATTGGACTCTTTGAACATGTGCTCCTACGTATGCTAGTGTCCTCTTCTTGATCATCATGGAATCCAACAACCACCTCATTCAAGATTGCTTGAAATTTTGCACTTTTAGCTTTCTTACTCTCTAAATTTGAGTTTAGGGCGGACTCTGCCTCAACCTTAACGTTGGCGGGAACCTGAGGACATGACTTAACATTACCCTTCCACCTAGCCAAGTGATGCTTGAAACGTGTAATTCCACCATTCACTGTCTGCTTGCAGTAGTTGCATTTGATTCGGTTGGTGTCATTAGCAACCAACTTCTCACCAAATGCCCAAAACGGATCTATATCGGTTGGTACTAGTGATAGGGGAATCTCACTTGATCCAGCAAAAGAAGCCATTCTAATATGTCAAGAAATGAAATTAATATTAGTTAGATCAAAAGAAAAAAATATTTTACATGACTACATCACGAGAAAAATTACTAGTTGAAAAAAAATCAACATCAGAAAAGCCCTATAACTTCATTAGATCGTTAGATCTTCAGATATCTTTTATATTATCCACGTAATATTTTATTTTTCTAACAATATTTTGCATCCTCAGGTGTATACTAGTATAGAAAGTTATAACTATCATTCAAACTTTCAAAGTATCCAACAAAATGAACAAACCATTCAAGTATCATTCAAACTTTCAAAGCATCTCACATTTTATTTATCAAAAGACACAAAGCAGCAATGCAACTAAAAATATGATTGGATATACTTGCATCATTCATTGCAAAATGAAGTTGGATAAATAACTATTAATATGGGTGTTTCAAATCATTTGTTGATTAATAAACGAGTCAAATAAAAATAAGTCATCAACTAATAAGTCAACATGACAACCACCATGCTACAACCAGCAAGTCAGATACAAGACAACCGCCATGCCTTGCTGAACTAATAAGGCAACAAGGCAGCCAACAACAACTAAACGGGTCTTTGATTGCAACAACCCACAAGACAGCCACCGTGCTACAGTCGGCAAATAAGGCAACATGGAGCAAGGTAGTAGGGCAGCTCGCCAATAAGCCAGTAGGGAGCAAGGCAACAAGATACCATATCAGCATCTAGCACAAAATCAACAAAAAAACAAAATGCAGAGCGGTAGAATGAGAGGGGGAGGTAGGGAGAAGAATGCACCAGCCGAGAGAGTGCCGAGATCGAAAGGACCAGCAAGCTAGAAAGGGAGAGCACCAGAGAACCAGAGAGCTAGAGAGCACCAACGAGCATGAAGAAGAAAGAACCAGAGAGATAAAGTGCCGACAACACGCGAGAGATGGAGAGCACCAATGAGCTAGAGAGCATCAGAGAACCAGAGAGCACCAGCGAGCAGGGTGAAGAAAGAACCAGAGTGATAAAGTGCCGACAACGCGCGAGAGAGGGAGAGCACCAACGAGCTGGGTGAAATGAAATCAACGGGGTCGGGGGAGTCAAAACAGCGGGTTTGGGAGTTAAATAAAATAATAGATAAAAATTTCAATTAAAAAACAGGCGATATGCCCATTTTTTGGGGCTGGTATGTCTGTTTAATTCGACATATCAGCCTGTTTTTTTTTTCAAAACGCCACGACCAGATTTAAAACGATTTTGTGGTGTTTTACCTCCCAAACCTTCATGTCGGACATGTCGGACGATATCCGCAACACTGATTCAGATAACAATTGCTAATAAAAATTGGTGAAGATTTCTCAATATCGGTGAGCGTATTTCTCAATATCGACCATAAATACTCCAATGCTCAATAGTAGCGAGAGTATTTCTCAATAGTCAATATTGGCGAGAGTATTCCTCAATATTGGTGAGAAATGCTTGAATTCCCGCTTGATATCCGCGACAGTGACGACGGCGAGTGTATGCTCTCGAAAAAAATTACTAGGTTTGTGCTGAAGAGAAAGCACTCAAGCAGTGATTGTAAACTAAAATCAAATCAAAGACATTCATCGGAGTTTTGGAGAGAAATTTTAAACCTGCGAACTCTGGAGTAGCACACGGAGTCACCGACAGACTTTGGAAGTTTCGGATGGACTTCCAAAGGTGAGCACCGCTGCACCGGGCGGTGCAGCCGGAGGTGACCTAGTGCCTCTGTCCTTTTGGACTGGATTTTGCTATCGACGGGACGGCCGGATGGGCTCTACTTGACCTGATTCTGCCGCCGGTGGAGTGGCCGAGTGGGAAGAGCCGAAGAGAAGACTATAGCGGATAGAGGTATGTGATGCGAATGCAGAGAGTTAGATTTGGGCAGAAAGCCAGAAATGTGGACGATAGTTCTAATGCCCTGGCGGCATGCTGAAATCAAATTTTGTATGATCTATATTATAAATTATACCTGATTATTAATTTTTTATTTTTCTTTGGGGGGAAGGGGGGGTTGGCCTAGTGCCTCCCCATCTCTCACCTCACCCAAATCCTCCATTGCATATATATATATATATATATATATATATATATATATATATATATATATATATCGGATTAATAATCTATAATTAGCATAGTGTTTTTAGCATCCATAGTGTTTAATTACTTAAATTCTATTATCAAAAAGCCGCTTCTTGTGTTTAAATTCTAGTTAATTGTTTGTTTTTTCCCAGTTGCACACGTGATTAATCACTAATGATAATAATCTTTTGAATATGCTCCCAGGCCAACGACAGGAGGAGCTGCCCCTGCGGCCATCCCGGCGAAGTGAGCTCTAACTCGAGCGCTTGGCCCTTGCCGCTGCTTTTTTGTTTGAGAAACAAAATTCTTTTGATAGATTCCCGATCCTATATTTTTTTCGCACCTCTGGATTCGAAAGTGTGCCTGGTTGATCGATTCAACAAACAATTTCATTTTGATATTTAGCTGATGAGTGTTCAATGCCCTCTGACCTGCAGGCATTATTTATTCTGATGTTATTAGTAGACTGGGAAAAAGGTGCCAAGTGCAGCCTATTTATTTAAGCAGATGAACAGCTTTTTTATTGGCTTCAAATAAGAGATCTGTGCCTTTATCTGCTCTGTAGTTTTTTTTTTAAAAAAATATTCACAGTTACTTTATATTTTGGGTGGTTCTTTTGACTTGTCTCATATTTACAACAACATTCAAGCCTTTATCCCACTATAATGGGGTCGGCTATACAAATTCTTGCAACTTCTCTCATATTTAGGCTCTGTTTGGTACGGTGGCGGCGGTCATGAACGTTCATGTGGGTTAAATTGTCATTCGGTAATGCCCACCTAAGGAACTTTATACACTTTTATGTTCAAACGAATGATGTTTGTTAGGTGATTCTTAACGAATGACGGTTTAACTCGTGCATTTTCGACCCCTGCCACGATGCCAAACTTAGCCTTGATTTGAATAATTTATAACTAGTGTTTAAGCGCAAGCTGAGTAGCATGAGTTTGAGCCTCATGCCTTAAAATACACATTTAGCTTTTACACCATGATGATTGTGATAAATAAGATTATTCGAATTATATCATCATAATTGCCAACATTGTCAGAGTTTTCATGAGTTTGAATGTTTGATTGTTCGTCTAGTTTTCATGAGTTTAAATGTTTGATTATGATTTTCAACTTAGGTTGCATTTGGAGTGGCTTATCGCAGCTTATTTGCTATGGCGAGGTTGGACAAAAACGTCATTGTCTATTATAAATGTTACAAAAAAAACAAATTTGAGGCATAGGATTTTGACATTACAATGATATTTTTGCCCAATCTTATTGAAACAAATAAGTTACGATAAGCTGCGCCAAACACAGCCTTAGTTTACAAATAACTATGTATTTTGTTGGATATGAGTGCAACATTGTTTTTGAATTTGAATTCCGTTAAAAAGCGATTTCGGAGAAAATAACACTTAAAGTTTATAAATCGGGCACATGCTTGTGAATGGTTCCTCCTCTGGCTATATGCATCATATACCCTTATAAACTATGCGTGCTTTAATTACATACTTATTAAATATGGGTCTATCTTAATCATGGTGGGTACTTAGTCTGTGCCCGGGTTAGCCAAATGAGTGAGGACTTGAAATATTTAAGGCAAACAATCAAGAATAATGAAAAGAGCTTTGAAGATTTTTCGGCAAAGATTTGAAATTCTGAAGGTTTTTTGGCAAAGGCTTGGAACTCTGTCTACTCTCTGGCTCAAGAGCTCAAGTGCCTTTCTAGTGCTCAAGTCCTCTCTAGCGCTCGATCGCTCAAGTGCTTCTCTAGCACTCGACTGCTCAAGTGCTCAAATGCCTCTCTAGCATTCAACCTCTCAAGTGCCTCTTTAGCTCTCAATCGCTCAAGTGCTCAAATATTCACTCTGTGCACTCCCTTGCTCTCTTACTCAAGGGATGTCTTTTCTCTCCACAGGGCATGCTCGTGTACCTGCCCTCGAAGCCGCTCCCGCGTGCGCTAGAAAATATTCTCCATCTTTTTTTACTTTTAAGTACTTGTAATTAGAGCGGTGATTTATCACTCTCTCAAATATTCACACTTGTAACATCAAGCAAAATTGTGAAATTGATCGGCACCGAATCGATCCCGTGTTTTTTTTCCTTTCCTTAATTTTTCACATAAAAGTCTTGTCGTCTCTTTTATTGATTATCTTTTAATTATTTGCATGCTTGAATCTCTCTCGAGTTAAGACGATTTGATTCTTTTGAATAGAAGAGCGCTAAGCAACCCGCGACAAGATTAAATAAATTCATTATGAAAAAAAATTAATTTTGAACATAAACATGAATGTAGTTGGGTGGGCGAGGTGTAACCACATTTCATAACCGCGTTGTTCACTACCGTCACTTGTAGGCCTGCAAGTGGTTCAGTTTGATTTTTTACCGTCGATCCGGTTTTCTACATTTGCTTGGAAGTTTTTCTTGTTTTTGTAGGTGCATAAGTTCTATCATTAAATTGCAAGAGATTTTGAACTAAAAAACAACATTAAGATGAATTAGTGCACAAAAAATATATAAATATTCAAAATGGAGCTTGATATAACTAAACAAGCTATTAAACTAGTAATATGAGGCACTACAAAGTATTCAATTATAGTTGAAAGCAAAACATTCTATAGAAGTATCTCATAGTAAATGTCATTACTTCAGTTCGATTTTTTTCGATTTGCATCATGTGCAAACCGAACGGAAATAAGAACGGTTTTCAGCCACTTGAAACCGAAGTCGGACTGAACCGGTTGGTTCGGCACGGTTGGGTCGATTTTGATTTTTTATACACTCCCCTAACCACCTCGTGAAAATAGAAGCCCAAGCCGCTGTCTGAACTTAACCGGGAGGTATGAGTTGAGATGGACTCCAATTCCCAAATCGCGGTGCCTCTCTTTTTAATGAATCTTGGTTAAAAACCAGTCCAGGTTCATCTTCCCTTCGCCTGACCTACCCACAATCCCCGCAAATTTATACCCCGCAGCCTCATCGGGCAGGAAGGAGGAGCCTGATGAGTCTTACTCCATCCGCTCTAAAACCCTCGATCTACCATGAGATGTTTTTGAGGTCCTCCTGCTTCGCCGCCTCACTCTCCTCCGCGATCGTCTCTCCCAAGGGCGCTCGATCTGCTTTTCCCGCACCGCCCGCGTTTTCTCCAGCTCTAGTTTCTTCTCTCAGTTCTCGCGCTGCAATGGCACCGCTTTCGACCGCTTCAACTGACAAGAGGGCCGAGCAGGAGCAGAAGAACGAGCAGGAAGTTGTTCCTCTACAGCCACAGGTATCAATTCCGAGCGCACTTCTACGTCGTATTCTTTTGATTCTTGTTAATAGTTGTTATGACACAGTTTTTTTTAACCTCAATCGCTTGTTCTGTGGCGTCAGAACTCCGAATACAGTAGTGAGATTCTCTAAAAAAGATTAACTGATGATTTTAGTTTATGTTGTTGCGGAACTGATTTGTTCTCTTCATTAAACGGCGATCTCTAGTCTGTGTGTCTTTCTTTTCATTTGGGATTCATGCCATTGTTGAAGAGATCCGGAATTTCTGGTGGTTTAGGGTAATTGGTAAGATGCACTGTTGAAATGTAGGGTTTTGGCAAAATGCATCTCAATTTGTTAAATATTACAAGATGCACTCCCAATCAGAAAAAGTCAGACACTTTGCACTCTTTAAACATGGGATTTGATGAAAATTTGTCATTAGTTATTTATGTCTAACAAATTTTATCTTATATTTCCTTCTCTGCTCCCACCACATCAAAAGCTCTTCTTAGCTGTCCTGGCCACCCCATAATTTTCACATTCCTATTCTCAGTACTTTATTCTTTTATCCCTTTCAATTTCGCTGATGAAGTCAAAGGAAGTGTGTGATGAGACAGCACTTTGAAGGACTGTTTGCATGGTTTTAAATGTGTGGCGATAGGCATCTTTTATTGAGAATGGTCTTTAAAGTTTGAAAGAGTCTTTGGCTCCGTTTGGCAAGGCGGCGGCGGTCGTGAACGAACATACAAAAACCACCATCTCGCTTTTTCCTTTCTTCGGTGGTTATGAACCATTGTCCGTGAATGCCCGACCTCACCTAAGGAGCTTTACCCAGTTTTATGTTCAGAAGTAGTTTTATTTTCTCGATGGTGGTCATAACCGTTGTCATGCCAAACATATACTCTATGACGGTGGCATTTTTGTCCAAACTCACCGGAGCAAAAACGCCACCCCAACTAGAACCTTAGATGACTTTGAAGATCATTGACGAGATATTAAGGATTTTGCAATCTTGGGGGTTTGTTGAGTTGCACAACTCAATTACTACCTATGTCCCCAAATAGGGATCAACATCTAAGTAGTCATGCATTGGTAGATTCTTTCTATTTGGGTAGCTTTCGAGTCTCCCTCTTTAGATTCTCACTTCATTAAGGTTTTGTTTTTGCAAGTGAAAAGTCAGAGTGATGCTTTCGACTACATGAATTTCGCCATCTAGGGTGCAACACTCCACCACTTCACCTAGCAACACAATGCTTGTGTTTTTTGAGAGATTTGGATTCATATATATCTACTCATGTGGTACTATATCATACGATTCAAATAAAAACCCATCTATCTATCATCATATAAGTCTTTAGGTTAGCCTAACGATCGATTTATGCTTTCTTCATTTTACATAGTATATTTGATATTGTTGATGCCACTTCGCAAAATTTTCCACGATCCATAGGTGTAATTAAATATCTTTAATATATATATATATATTTATATATATATAAATGGAGGTTTTCATCTATTTGTCACCTGATAAGGAGATGCTTCTGCCTAAATGCTGGATACACATTTTGATTTATCTGTAAATGCTCTTTAATATTTGGGGAGCATTCCATATAATTCTTACACAATACCTATACCATGTAACTCCTGGGCTATCTTTGCTCTCTGACTTTGTTTGATTTCAATTGAGCATTTTAGTTTGTAGAACGAGAACATTGTCTGGTTCGTACATTTGATTCTGTCATTACATAATGAACGTATTCTGAAGAGATACTCATTGGTTTTATATTAGTTAAAATGTGATATTGGTAAATTTAATGCACATTTATAGATCTCTTAATATTTGATTTGGTCAGCTACTAAGCAAAGTCATAATGAAGCTCTGAACAAAAGTTAATTAGACATTCTTTCTACATATGGATCTATTTGGTCCATTTAGCACTTAAATCTTGGTGAAAAAACTAGTGATGTGGTATGACTTGTGATTATTCTTGATATACTTGAATTGTAGTTTATCTAATAAAAGTGTTGCATATAATTATTTTAAGACTTTGCCATTTACATTTAAAGTGCCAAGTACCATATATTTAAAGACACAATTAGCGTCCTTATCTTTGTGCTCCAGATTTTGTATCCATTGTCCATTTGTCGTTGGCAATGGAAGTTAACATTCATCTTCGTAAAAAAACTCAATTTATGATACCAGATGTAAACAAGATGGGTACAATAATGTATGAAGAGAATGATTTGGAATGAGCACATCGAAAAAAGAAGACAACAAACAAAGCTTATGCTTGAATTGAAGAACCAAATTCATTTGACATGCAAAGAATGACGTGTTACTATAGATGAAGAAGGTCTTGCTGCCACAGAAAGGGCACAAACTTTCCTGATAATTGTTGGGATATCCTCATAGGAATAAGTTCATTTTTGGCCTCTAAGTCTTTGTAGAAAAACACAAAATTGGAAGGAAAATTGTACTATTTCATTATTTTCCTTATATATGAAAAGATCTAAAACAACGAGTGTATGTTCATCTTAAGATGTGTGACTGATCTTTAAACAGAAATGGACCCTCCAATGGGCCATTGGATTAGCCTTTATACAAATTATTTCAACACTCCCCCGCAAGCTGAAGCATACAAATCATAGGAGCCAAACTTGAACAGAAACTAACGATATTATGGTCGAGGTAAGACCTTAGTGAGGATATCAACAACTTTCCCAACAATCAACACATGTCACAAGTCCAATTTTTTAAAGTTTTTTTTCCCGAACAAAATGACAGGTGGCCTCGTTGTTCTTGGTACGTTCATCGAAGATGGGATTCTTGATAAGATGAATAAAAATTGGTCTATCACATAAGAGAGTGACCGAAGAGAGGAGTTTCACACCCAGATCACTCAGAAGGCTCTCTAACCATGTAAGTTCAGAAACGACAGAAGTCATTGATCGATACTCAGCTTTTGCAGATGTACGTGCAACCATAGTTTGCTTCTTGCTCTATTAGGTGACAAGATGTCCACCAAAATATGTGCAGTCCACTAGTGGATCGACGATCATCTAGAGAGTCAACATAGTTAGCATTAGAGTAAGTAATGAGAGATAAGGGGAAGAGGGTTTATATACAAGCCCTTGTCCCAGAGCAATCTTTAAATACTGAAGGATGAGCTCAACTGCTTAAAGGTGGGAAATCCGCGAAGCATGCATAAAACGACTGTCACTCCAAGACTGGATATATTAGATCTTGTAACTGTGAGATAAATTAACTTGCCCACAAGGCGACGATAGTACTCTCGATTAGGGAGGAGTAAATTGGAGTCAGAAGCATGAACGTAGAGCTTATGGTTGGCATAAGTGTGTCAGTGAACTTGCATCCAGATTATTCAACGTCATGAAGAAGGTCAAGACAGTACTTCCGTTGAGACAGAACGAGACTATCAGGTCGACGGGTCACCTCGATGCCAAGAAAATATCGGAGAGACCTCAAATTTTTAGTATGGAATTCAAATGTCATGTGCTTCTTGATCATAGTTATTCCATCGAGATCATTGCTTGTGATGAGGATATCATCAACATACATCAAATGTATCATTGCGTCTTTCAGACGATGATGAGTGAATAGAGAGAAGTCAATCGAGCTTCAAGTGAAGCCAGCATCGTGAACAACCCGACTGAACTTATCAAACCAGACCCGAGGAGGCTGTGTGAAACCATAAAAAGATTTCTTGTTGTGACATACAAGAGACTTCCCACTATCTCATTACCAGGAGACTGTTACATGTAGTAAGTCTCAACGAGGTCGCCATTCAAAAAAACATTTTTGATGTCGAGTTGATGCAACGACCAATGCCTATGAACAGTCAAGGAGATCAATACCCTGACAGTATTTAGATTCGCGATGGGTTAAAAGGTCTCCTCGTAGTCAAGGTCATGTTGCTGAGTAAAACCATGAGCCACCAGTTGAGTTTCAAATGTTCAACCTCCACATCAGGACCATGCTTCACAGTAAAGACTCATTTACAACCAACACAAGTCTAGCCAAAAGGCAGAGGGACAATGTCCTAAGTGTGATTATCCTAGAGGACGTCATTTCCTCATCCATGGAGGCCCGCCACCTCAAATGCTGAAAATCCTCCCGTAGAGAAGAAGGGGTGAAAATAAAAGACAAAGATGTCGTAAATCTATGAAGCGTCAGAGATAAGCAATGCAAAGAGACGTAATTTGAAAGAGGTTGAGTGGTAGAGGCTGGTGTCGGATCAGCGGCTTGCGAAGTATCAGTAGGCAGGGACGGCTCTCGTGGGGCAGTGGACCGAGAAAGTCATCATGTGTAGACACAAAGAGGAGGAGGTAGCGATGAGAGAGGCACAACTAGAGGAGTGGGCAACAGAGGAGGAGTTTCAATGGTGGTAAACACGTGAGGACGTGGAAGTCCCAAGGAGGAAGGAATTGAAGAGGCGGATTGGTTGATTTTCAAGGAAGGTGTCATCGACGGAGTTGACACGTTTTTGATGAGGTGGAGAGACAGACGCAACCCTTCTGGGTGTGAGAATAGCCAACAAATATATACTTGGTAGCACTGGGAGCTAGCTTGTCCACGACAGGGCTAAGATGTTGGACATAACAAATACAACCGAAGATTCGTGGTGTTAGGGAAAAGGGAGGGGTGGAGGGGAAGAGGATGAAAAATGGCGTAGCAAAGTTCAGAACCGAGGAGGGCATGCGATTAATAAGGTAATATGTGGTGAAAATTGTGAAATGCTCATAAACTATGAGAACCTGCATTTGAAACATAAGAGACCTGACAACCTCAAGAAGGTGCCGATTTGTGCGCATATTTTGCAACAAATAAAGTTCTTTTCCTAAGTTGTGTTATCTCTTCGAAGAATTTAGATGACTCCAAGGTATTTAGTTTATCAACAAAGACTCAATTAGTTGTTTGAGTAACTTGAGTAAATACCTCAAGTTTAGTCATTTAGTTAGCCACTACGAGTTAGCATGACTTTACCGCGGACAACAAGAATCTAAATTCAGCAGAGCTAAGGTTTTCTATTTTCAGGCTCTTGTAGGTTCATAACTAAATAAAGATGCCTTCTTGGAAGTTGTAGGGGACTTCCCAAGGAGGAGACTGAGGGTTCTTTTCTAGTTTGTGGCCAATGGAAAAAAAAATTTGGAGTTTTTAGTCCCGTACCAATGGGTTAGGCTAGGAGAGAGTTATTGCATGGACAAAGGTTTGTTTTTTTTCCAGGTGTTTGCAAGGTTCAAAATTGAATAGACTTCCTTCTTGGAAGTTGCAGGAGACATTCTAATGAACATGCAAAGCTTTTGTTTTTCTGGATTTGTGCTAGTAAATGAAATGCTATGAAATTTCTTGGCTGCTGTTTCACAGATAACAGCAGGGCACTAAGACATTGTTTATCTAAGAAACTATTCCTATCCTATTATGGCTAAATACTGGGTAATTTATAGGGACGAACTATAGTGCTAATGTGAAACATTTCGCATTAATTTATTTCGCATATTGATGATGAGGTATGAAGGACCTTCAAACTCAACATCTAGACATAGGGGCTCCTGAATCCTGTCAGTGACTTGTTTATCAAGCAGAATGTTCAGCACATGTGTTAATTGCTTCTGGAATGTCTTCATGCAGTCATCTATAACTCTGATATGTTTGAGGGAAACCAACCCTAAGGGATTGCTCCACATCGGTGGTCCGTAGCGAATGTGGCGACGCCTCATGACATGTGAGGCTTCGTGATGTAAACTAGAAATATGGATTTGATATTAATTAATAAATTTGGGATCGCTTAAATTAAGCGGCGAAGTTTGACTCGTCGAATAATTAAAAGAGATGATTACCCTAGGGTTTGTAAAAATGCACACGAGCGAACTAAACAAGTAATGCATAGGACTTACATTCCACAGGCACGAATAAAGTGAAGAAGAATGATGAGCGATTTTCGTATAGTGTTTTTGGCATGCTTTTGCATTGATTAGCTCCTCATTTTATAAGATTTAGGTTCACAATCTTTTATTTCGATCATAGTGCATTTATGAGCAATTGTGAGCTAATGGGGTGCACTTCATGTTCTTCATGCATGGGGGAGATTTTCTCTCCCCCGTCATCTGTATTTTCCCTATCTTAGATTCTGATATGTGGTTCTTAGTTTTATAGCAAAAGCTTGTGTGAATATTTTCCTTATCTTAGACTCTCCAAAATTTCTAGTGTTGGGATTCTCTCGCGCGCCATTGGTTGCGCACGACCTGCGTACAATACTGCGCTTGACTGGTTGTTTTCATATCCGTGCGGTTTCTTCCCAAACGACTGTGCACAGTTTATTGGCCAATTTTATGGGTTCTGTTGTTGCTCGTGCGGGTTCCTTCTCGCATGACTGTGCACAACTTTTCTAGCACAGTCGACCCTGGCAGCTAGGCCGCACAAGTTTCGCGCCCATAGTTTTAGTTCTTCACGCATGATAGGCACCCGACCGTGCACAATCATCTTTGTTGTTAGCCTATATAAACTATTTTGACGGAAATTTTAGGGTGTCTTTTTTTTCGGTTCCACTCGTCATTTTCGCCAGTTTTTCACCTGTAGGCTCCCTCCAGAAATTTCAAGACTTAGAGAAGGTGATTCCTTACCATAGCTCAAAAAATCGTCCCTCAAGAAAGAAGGAGATTGTGACGTGGATGCTACAAATCATCTAGAAGACGGGGCATGCTTGGGTGGAGGTGACAGTTCCTCGTTCTCAGAAGCATCCATGGATCATCGCGGGGGAAAGCGCCGGCTTCGGTAGCCCTGTTGGTATCTAAGGCAAAGACTTGAGTGGTGTTTGTATTGATTTCTCTACTTCTGCCCCGTTAGATTTCTTGGTGAGGAATTCTTATTTTATTGATGTTTGGAGGTTATTCTTATTGTAATGAACATGTGGTAAGCATGCCCTCTCAGCCTTCATTCAACTAAACATTAAAACAAAAAGAAGAAAGTAGGAGACAACTCTAAGGATGCAAGAATGAAACTCAGAACTCACAAAAGATACTTCCCTTCTTATTTCCCGATAATCTAATACAATGCAAATGCTGACTTTTATAGGCCTCCCTTACATTATTTCAGCTGCCAGCATATGCTATTTAAATAAGAAAAAGTACAATAATTGAGTCTTGATTTAATAACGTGGCTGGTGTGATAAGAAAAAGTACAATAATTGAGTTTTGCTTTAATAAAGTGGCTACTGGCCACGTTGATTCTCGGCTACTGGCCACGTTGATTCTCTGTCAAGATGTCGTAGTGTCCTAGTGTGATTTATCATTGTCCTTGACATGATATATGCTTTGTGATCTCTGTCTACGGGGCTGGTGGCCACGTTCCTTGTCTGCAAGGCCTGTGAATTGACATCTTCATAGTCGGTTGCATTCCATGAAGTGTTGAAGTCGGGAAAATTCCATACTTCAAAATTCGGATCTAAGTGCAGCCCAAGGTTACTGGTCCAGCGATCGGGCTTGACGGATTGACAGGCAAGGACAAAGAGACTAAGGAGGCACCAAAAGAACCCCAGGCGCTACGACAGGGAGGTCTCACCACGTACCCAGATGCTTAGAAGAAGCTTCTCCTCCACAACCAAGAATGGTCGAGCACGGTACGAGGATTATACTGACTTGGCGAGTAACTCCCCCATATTCGCCACCTAGACGAGCATCCTGGAACCTCGCCTGGTTCTCCATATCCCGGAATCTGATGCCCGAAGAATTCGTCGGGTAGAATTGCGACTGCATTAGTCGCTCCGACTCTTCCACCATATGCTCCTTTCCTTGTCGCCTGGAGGGACCACCATCCTCCGACGGAGTCACGCGACGAGGCGATGTCGTCGTAACCTCCGTGCGAGGGAGCAATGCTGCTCGCAAGGTCCCCTCCATCCTCTGCATGAAATTTTTGAAAAATGCCACGGTCACATACTCGCCTCCACCTGCCGAGTTACTGACTATCTCCCCATGCTCGCCAACATCCACCTTCTCGCTTACTCGCAAGATTTTCCTCCTCTGGTTGCGATCCACGCTCACCGACATTGTTTTAAATGTCCTCTAACATGTCCGACATGTCTCCTGACATGTCATTTTTTAGGACAAAATGATATGCTTTTCTAAAAAAATAGATTGTCATTTTGTAAAATATAAGCCGACATGTCCGATTTTTTCCGATATATCAGTCAACACGACTTTTAAATATATCACCCACTATTTTATTTTATGTTATATTAGCAGACTAGCATCATATACTTAACTTTCATATATATATATATATATTATATTATATATGTTTAAATCAATTAGACTTATTATTTTGATTTTTTTAACGTTTTATTCTTACAACCAATTTTGTATAATTATTTCACAATTTTTTAATTTCATAATACATTTATTAGTTAATTGTTTGTTTGTTTTTAATATAAATTTATAAGTTTGAAACAACTTATAATTTAATCAAGGATTTTAACTTTTGAATCTTTTTTATTTGTAATAAATTTATAAATTATTGTATACTCTTAAATATATTTTACAATATAACATTTTGTATTTGTTAATAATATTTTATCTTAAATATTATTCGATTTTATTTCGTAATATAAATGACTCATTTTTTATATATTTGTTTTTTAATAAATAATTATACCTACAACAACAACACTCAAGCTTTTATCCCACTATAGTGGGGTCGACAATTTTATAGCTAGTATAAATAAAAATAAATTTTTATTTATTAGACATGGGTATCCTATAAAATCAGCTTATGTCGGTCCCAAACCCAGATGAAAAATGGTGAGAGTTGTGTTAGGTAGACGACCAACGTAAAATTTAGTCACCCTTATGAATATGGATCATTTGAGAAATTTTGCAAAACCTAGGTTGTTCCCCTTAAGGAATTCGTCGCATGTTCCAAATGCGGCTTCTAGGCAAGGACCGCTGCATCTCCAGGACTTGGATGTAGTGTTAAATAAACAAGAGTTCTCGTCGTATGGTCCGAATGCGACGTCTTGGCATGGACCGCTGCACCTCCAAGAGGACTTGGGTGTAATGTTAAATAGACAAAAGTCCTCACATATTAGATGTCCTTGGGAAGTTTGTCGTAGGAATTGTGATCGACTTTGGTTTGAAAGTTGGAATATAGGTGCGATAACAGGTAAAACGATGAAAGTAGTGGATACGATGATTAGGAGAAAGATAAATATTTTATGTCTGCGAGAGACTAGATGAGTGAATGAGAAAGCTAAATTTTTAGATAATTCATGTTTTAAATTATGGTACAAAAAAATAAAACAAGTAGTGGAGTAGGTGTTGTTGTGGATACTACTTGGAAGGATGAAGTTGTTGGAGTAAGTAGAAAAGATGATAGAATCTTAACTCTTAAATTGTTCATAGAAAAGGAAACTATTAATGTGATCAGTGCTTACGTGCCACAAGTAGGATTAAGTGAAACTATTAAAGTGCAATTTCGGGAAGACTTAGATTATTTAGTAAGAGAAATCAAATAAAGAGAAAAGATTTTCATAGGAGGAGACTTAAATAGACATATAGGGAAGAAAAATATAGATTACACGACCGTTCATGAAGGATATAATATCGAGAAAGGAATGAAAAAGGACGAACTATTTAAGATTTTGTCGTAGCACATGAGCTAATTGTATCAAATACGCTTTTCATAAAGAGAGAAGAACATTTAATTATGTTTAAAAGCGAATCAAATAAGTCATAAATTGATTTTTTTATGACTTGAAAAATAGATAAAATGATTTGTAAGGATTGCAAAGTCATACTGGGAGAAAATTTTATAACACAACATAGGTTAGTGGTGTTAGATGTACAAATTAAATATAATAAATTTAAGACGAGAATAAAAATATTGCAAAAAATTCGGTTGTGGAACTTGAAGAGATAAAAAAGGTTGTTTTCAAGACGGCAGTTATAGAACAACTAGTTGATGACCCTTATGTTAATCTTAATGTCTCATAGAAAATTATGTCTTCACATTTAAGGATAAGTGAAAAAAACGTATTTGAAGTATCAAAAGGTCGTGCTCCCCCAAATAAAAAATCTTGGTGGTGGAAAAAGGAAGTGCAAGACAAAGTGAGGGCAAAGAGAGCCAGCTATAAATCACTCTATGCTTGTAGACATGATGAAAACTTAACCATGTATAAAGTTCCCAAAAAAGAAGCTAAACGTGCAATAAGTAAAATAAGAAGTCAAACTTATGAAGAATTTTATAAGCGACTAGATAACAAAGATGAAGAGCGTGACATATATAAAATTGCTCGAGCTAGAGAAAGGAAGACAAGAAATTTAATTCAAGTGAAATGCATAAAGAATGAGACAGATATAGTTTTGACGGATGATGTGCATATTAAAGAGCGATGAAAAAGATACTTTTATCAACTCTATAATGAAACAAAAGACAATGAATTGAACTTAGAAGAGTTTAGTAAATCAGAGAAGTATATGAACATAACGTTTTATCATAAAATTCAAGTATCAGTGGTAAAAGATGCTCTAAATAAGATTAAAAATGAAAAGATAGTTGGGTCAGACGATATACCCATCCAAGTATGGAAATGTCTAGTAAATGAAAAAATTTTGTGGCTTACATGTTTTTTCAATAAGATACTGAAGTCAAAGAGAAGGCCAGACTAATGGAGAGAGTATCTTGGTACATTTGTATAAGAATAAAGGAGATATACAAAATTGTGTTAATTATAGAGGAATTAAATTGATGAGTCATACAATGAAAATATGTGAACGAGTAATAAAAAGAAGAGTAAGACGGGAGACTAACATGATTCATGCTAGGAAGATCGACTATGCAAGCTATACATCTCTTGAGGAGACTCATTGATAACTATCGAGAAAGAAAACAAGATTTGCATATCCTGTGTATTGATCTTGAGAAGGCTTATGATAGAGTTCCAAGAGAGATCTTATGGAGAGTCTTAGAAAAGAAAGGTGTACATGTTTCATATATTGACATAATCAAAGATATGTATACAAATTTAGTGACAAGGGTGAGGACATCTAGAGGATTAACACAGGAATTCCCTATCACTGTTGGCTTACATCAAGATTCAGCTTTAAGCCCTTATCTCCTTACTCTTATCTTAGATGAGCTCACCAGACATATGCAACAAGCAATACCTTGGTGTTTATTGTTTGCGGATGATATCGTTTTTGTTGACGAGACATGCGGGGGTGTTAACACAAAACTTGAATCTTGACGAGATACTTTAGAAAAGAAGAGTTTTAGGTTGAGAATGGCAAAGACGGATTATATGGAGCTTAAATTTAGCAGTACAAGAAGGACGGATGACTTCGTTATTAAGTTGGGTGATCAAGATATTTCCCGTAGTGAGCGTTTTAAATATCTTGTATCGATAGTTCAAAAAGACGGTGGTATTGATAAAGATGTGACACATAAAATCCAAGCGGGTTGGTTAAAGTGGAGAGGCGCGCCAGGGATCTTATGCAATCGTAAAGTACCACTAAAACTTAAGGGCAAGTTTTACCGTACTGCAATTAGACCCGCGATGCTCTATGGTTCTGAGTGTTGGGCAGTGAATTGTGTACACGAGCAAAAAATGGGAGTTGCGGAGATGAGAATGCTTAGGTGGATGTGTGGACACATGAGATTAAATAAAATTAGGAATGAATTTATCAGCGATAAGACAGGAGTAACACCAATTGCAGAGAAGATGCGAGAAGCTCGTCTAAGATGATTTGGACACGTACAAAGGGGACCATTAGGGGCACCTGTTAGGCATTGTGAGAGTCTAGTCACTAGACATGTTAAACGAGGGAGGGGTAGACCAATAAAGACTTGCAATGAAACTATAATGAAAGACATGATGTACTTAGGCATTAATGAGATTATGGCAAAAGATAGGGCACAATGGCGACAAAAAATCCATATAGCCGACCCCACTATAGTGGGATAAAAGCTTGAGTGTTGTTGTTGTTGTAGACATGGTATCCGATAATTTAAAATATCCCCGACATGTCTCTGATTTTCGACATCCGACATTTATAAACTCAATCTAATATGTCGCCGACATCCGATATTTAAAACATTGCTCACCGCACCAAAGTTTTGAAACCGGGAAAATTCCCTACTCCAAAATTTGGATCTAATTGCAGCCTAAAGTTACTGGTCCAGTGACCGGCTTGACGGATTGACAGTCAAGGACAAAGAGACTAAGGATGCACTAAAAGGACACCAGGCGCTGCTGCAGGGAGGTCCCACTACATACCCAAATGCTTAGAACAAGATTCTCCTTCACAACCAAGAATGACCGAGCAGGGTACGAGGATGAGACTGACTTGGCGAGTATCTTGGCCTGGTGGTCACGATCTCACGACCCAAGTCTTCAGAAAAGTAATTCAGAAGCTCAGCCAAAAGTCTCAATCCTTGTACCCCTGTGGTCCTATTTATAGGGAAATCCAAGGGGGAGGAGGATGGTCTTATTTATAGCCCTCCCCCATCCAGCAACTACGTGACCATGGGTGGATCTCCCCTGGTTTGAGCGAGTATCTTCCATGCTCGCCTACGTGGCGAGTATGAGAGGGGTGCTCTCCCATACTTGCTCTGACCTTCTTTTGACTTGCGTGCTGACTTTGACTCATGTCTTGACCTGTTGACTTTGACTTTTGTCTTGACTGTGCTCACTCTCGACGAATATGGGTTGTACATGAAGTATTTCTATTGAGTCGTGAATACTTCTAGGATTCCAATTGGATTATTGGTGCCACATGTTGGGCGTTTTATTATTTTTTTGCTGCCAATTTTTTTGCTACTATATTATATTTGGATAGTTCGTCATTCTTCATTTTCTCTAATGTCAATATTATGCTTGCTGATGGAATCAATCGATGTTGAGGAAGCATAATCATCTAATTTATAGTATTGTCCCATTTTAAGTGGCTTGTTGATATTTTGGGAGATGGTTCGGCCGCTATAGTAGTGGAGCCATTTTTTCCAGAACTGCTAGGTCGGATAACCGGTTGACAATCAATTTCATTGTTTCAATAAAATTTCTTTCCCCTCCTTGGTCAAACTCATATAACAAATTATTAAGCAGTTGAAAGTCATAACATATCAATTTTTTGCTTAAACAATGTTCCTATTGGAAATTAATTATTGTCGTATCATTTATGACGATACAATGTTCCTATTGGATCCTGAGGTCTTTTGAGACGGTGATCATTGAAATATTTTTTTTAAATTTATGGATAGTGTAATTGCCTTTGCAAGATTTTTGTCGTGAAGTCTTACACAGTAATCTGAGTGTATATTTTCTCCAAAAAATTTATATCGGAAGTTTAACTTAGCTCTTCCCAAAAGACTGTTGAGGGGTTCAATAATATGTTCGTCTTGACAAACAATAAGAATAAGACTATTTATTCCCGATTGAAAAAGCTCAGTTATTTTAATTGGATTCGCCCGATATACAAATATGAAACACAAACATTGTCCGTTATAATAAAAAAATATGGCTATTGCGGATATTCAAATTGAACAAGACGATCGAGTATCAATATTAATAATCCATAAATATGAAGATCTTTCGATGACAAAGAAAATGTTCTAAACGAAACACATGAAAGATCTCCAAAAAAAGCAAATATAATTCTGATTACTTCGAGTCTCCGTCCTTCAACATCCTATTGAATACCTATGAAGAGACAACTAACATTACGATAACAAACAATATTGGAGAATAATGCACTATAACCGATGAAGATGTTGAACGACTTAAGACAACCATCCCTAAAATGAAAAAAAACGAAATATTTAAAATTAACAACCAGAAATCCCAATTTCTTAATAGAAAATTTTATATATTTGAATGAATGTGTTATGGTCCTTCGGTAGTGGCCGGATGTAGGGATGTGGGTGGTGGAGATGGTGGCTGGGTACTACGGAGCCGTGACCGCGACTGCCTAAGCGGGGTTGCTCGTCAGAGGAGAGAGCCACCAAGATCTCACAATGGAAGAAGAAATTAGAATATTTTCTTGCTTACTCCATACATAATCCCACATGCCTTTATATAGGCTACACATAAGTAGAAAAGCCGGGTGCACCTGTGGCCACGAGTGTACTGCTCGTTGCAATTGAAACCCAATCCTTGCGCGCGGTGTTGCAGCATCTCAGCCCGAGATAAGCGGCGGACCTATGGTGCTGGAGGACCCTCGCGTCGGGCCTGTGGAACAATGTCGGTAGCAGATGGATATGCCTCTTGGGATAGCTGGAGACGACGATCACAGAGCCGGGCCAGACTCATAGTAGTCACTAAGTCCGGGGGGCCTCAAACTCTACATCCAGACGCAGCCGCTCGCGAAGTCCTGCGGTGAAAATGTTGACCTGCATATCCGGGGCAAGAGGGACATGCGCTAAGAGGAGCTGAAATTGTTTCATGTACTCGTCTATAATACCCGTTTGTCTTAGAGTTGTGAGTGCACCGAGGGGGTTACTGCGAATAGGAGGTTCGAAACGCAAGTTGCAGAGCCGCTTGAAGTCGTCCCAAATTAGATTCGGCCGGTCGGTGAGAAGTCGAGAAGCCCATAAAATAGCGGAGTCGAGCATATGGAAAGATGCGAGATGGATTTGATTTGCTGTCGGAGTTTGCTGGTGGCCGAAGAATTGTTCACACTTGGTAAGTCAGGTCAAGGGATCACTTTTCCCATCATAGGTTGGAAACTCTAATCTGGTATAGCGCGGCACAATTGCAGTGTCGGGGCGCGCGAGGACCGATAGTAGTGGTTCGTGGACGGTCAGGGGCGGTGGGGCATTGCGGAGAAGTGGTTGTGCCTGACTGCTGCTTGCATGATCATGTGGTGGGGCGGTTGACAGATCATCGATGCGCTTGGCGAGCGCAGCAATGGCCTCCTGATGACGGTCCGCGAGAGCAGTGTGCGCAGCCTGTTGCGTCATGTGGTCATTTAGCATGGACATAATCTGATTGAGTTGTTCCGAGGAGTCGCCCATAGTGCGGGATGAGGAGCGAGAAGAGGAGCGAGTGACCGGGCGGTCGGAGTGCGTCGATTCGGATGACTGAGAGTGGCCGCGAGAGCCGCGGTGGCGCCCAATATTGATAGCAAGGAGGTGGGCCCACGACTAATGAAAAATGAGGCTTGGATGGTCTGGCCGGGCTGTTTAAAGATTAAAACGAGATTGCTGGATGGAATTGGGGGTGGGGCCCATTGTATTTTGTGGTAATGAAATAAAATAATACTTGTATGGGAGTGATTTAAGGATGGTAGAGGCAGCTGGTCTAGAAAAAAAAAGCAGCAGTTTTTTTTTAGAAGAAGAAAGGATCCGCGTGCCGTGTGCGGGGCTCGATGCAGCGGGAGCAGAGGGTGGCGGGGCTCGAAAGGAGCAGGGCCGCACGGGGCTCAAAAGAGAACGTGGGGGGGGGGCATGCGGAACAGCCGGAGGAGGCTTGTTGCGACAAATCAGCGGCAAGATGGGCTCGATGGAGTTGTTCACGATAGAAGGCGGGTTGATCGATGGGAGAGGGCGACTGCGTGAGGGGCGGTCGAAGAGCAGCCGATGATTGTTTGCGGCTTGGACGAAGGAAGGAGCAACGGTCGGTCGTCGACCCAGGCGGTGAGGTTGCGCCGGATTTGGGCGAGGAGACCGACTGGGGTATGGGAGCAGGGAGACGAGATGCGTTCCCGCTGGAGGAGGCTTCGGTTCGTCGTCAAACCTGCGGGAGAGGTCGACGGAGTTGCGGATGTTCTCGATGGTCGGGATCGACGTTGTTGCGGCTGGGAAAGAAAAAAGCAGGAGCCCTTGACCGCTGAAGCTGGAGGCCTTGGTAGGAGAAAGGTTCACGCAACGAGGCTGTTGGCGTCGGATCTGCTGCAGCCAGTAGAGGATTTTTTTTTTTGGAAGGTGGACGATGAGTAGAACGGTGTGCGTCCGCGGAAGAGGACCTATCCCTCTGATACCAAGTTGTTATGGTCCTTCTTCGGTAGTGGCCGGATGTAGGGATGTGGGTGGTGGAGATGGTGGCGGGGTACTACGGAGCCGTGACCGCGACTGCCTAAGCGGGGTTGCTCGTCGTAGGAGAGAGCCACCAAGATCTCACAATGGAAGAAGGAATTAGAATATTTTCTTGCTTACTCCATACATACCCCCACATGCCTTTATAAATGCTACACGTAATGATGACTCACCTAATAATCTCCTAACTCTCACCTAACTCTCACCTAACATGATAATAAAGATACAACAACATGATTGACGATACATAATACGATGCATAATAACGACGCAATACGACACATAACATACGACACATAACAGAATGTAAGGTAATATTGAACTCAAAGAAGTTAAAATTTTTAATTCAATTCAACTTCTTGAAAAAAATAAATTAAACAATTTTAAAATAATAATATTTTGACAAAAAACTATTTACAAATCTACTGATCCAATTAAAAAATATGAGGGCTTTTTCAATCAGGAAACAATAGTCCTATTCTTATGTATGTCGGACAAACATATTATTGATCCCCTCAACAACCTTTTGGAAGGAGTCATCTCAAACCTCAAAAATAGAGTTTTTGGAGTAAATATACACCTAGACTTACTGTGTAGATCTTAACGAGAAAAATCATGCAAATGCATTACATGATCCCTACAACATCAACAACATTCAAGCCTTTATACCACTATAGTGGGGTCGGCTATATGGATCCCTTATCGCCATTGTGCATTTGTGCCCCATCTTTTGTCATAATCTCACTAATGCCTAAGTACATCGTGTCTTTCCTTACAGTTTCATTCCAAGTCTTTATTGGTCTACCCCTCCCTCTTTTAACATGCCTAGTGACTAGACTCCCACAACGCCTAATAGGTGCTTCTAATGGTCTCCTTTGTACGTGTCCAAACCATCTTAGACGAGCTTCTCGCATTTTCTCTGCAATTGGAACTACTCCTGTCTTATCCCTGAAACTTTCATTCCTAATTTTATCCAATCTCGCGTGTCCACACATCCACCTAAGCATTCTCATCTCCGCAACTCCCATTTTTTGCTCATGTACACAATTCACTGCCCAACACTCAGAACCATAGAGCACCGCGGGTCTAATTGCAGTACGGTAAAACTTGCCCTTAAGTTTTAGTGGTACTTTACGATCACATAAGATCCATAACGCGCCTCTCCACTTCAACCAACCCGCTTGGATTCTATGTGTCACATCTTTATCAATACCTCCGTCTTTTTGAACTATCGATCCCTAAATTAAAAAGTGTTTCAATAATCACTAACTTAAAAGTCCTTGGGATCTAATTGGAACATTGTATCGCCCTAAATAATACGTCAACATTCAACTCCATCACTCCTAAAGATTTCGTAACATTATAAGAAGTCGGTATTGGAAAAGCAATACAACACAGAGTTCTAAATTTCAATCATTTTCAAAAGAGTACTCATCTTCAAGTCTTCATCAAAGAGATTTCTTGTCAAATATCAATGTTAGAAGAAATTCTTATTGCCTCAGGAAATTCTACCATAACCATATACCAAATTACCGACAGGCACATCGTTACGTTCAAAAATCTTTTGAAGCGACTTTTCTAATTTTTGAAATAACCCTAAACTAGCTAATGTTTTCTTAGTGGAAATAATGTGGATGATATTCTTCGATAAAACAATCGAAACGATGATCCTAGAGAGGGAGAATCATTAAATTCATTGAAAAGTTTGATGAAAAAGACAATACAAATATTGATCCGACATTAGGACAACTATCGGTAAAATTGCCCATGTCACAAATACAGACAACATAAATGATCATTGAGTCGAACAAGAACATGACCCACTAGTCAAATTGAAAAAGACCTACTGGACACTTTGACAAAAGACCTATTGGTCGATTAAGAAAAAACCTACTAGTCTTTATATGAATTATATGACCTACTGGTCTATTATTATTGATCATATTGGTCTAAATACATCTCTGATATGCAGGACATAGATAAAACAGCCAAAGAGTTGCAGACTGATAATACAGTCCAGATAGAACTACCGCGTCAGACAAATTTAACAGCAAAATCACATCCCTTGACACAGCAAACACAGTTACAACAAGCAAGACGAAAGCCTTTAATCCTCATCACTTTAAAATCTCGTTGTTCCATTCACGCAAAAAATTGAAATATTATGACTTTTAGTTGCTTAATAAATTTATATATGAGTTTGAACATGGAGGGAAAAAAACTTTATTGAAACAATGAAATTGATTGCCGTCCAGCTACATCGGATGAACTATTCACTGAAATATCAACAAACCTATTAAAATTGTACAATACTGTCGAGTGGGATGATTATGCCTCCTCGACATCGTTCGATATGATCTGAAACCATAATATTTACTTAAGTAAACGAAGAACGACGATTAATTATCTGAATATAATACTGTAGCAAAAAATTTGGTAGCAACAAAATAATAAAACACTCAACATGCGATATCAATAGTCCGATTGGAGTCCTAGAAGTACACATGACTCGGTAGATTTCAGATGATGTAATGCAGCTGACTATGAAGATGTCAGTTCACAGCCCTTGTAGAGTCCTAGAAGTACACATGACTCGGTAGATTTCAGATGATGTAATGCAGCTGACTATGAAGATGTCAGTTCACAGGCCTTGTAGATAAGGAACGTGGCCACTAGCCTCATAGATGGATACTACCTATAAAAGCAAATGCCATGTCAAGGACAATGATGAAGCGCATTAGGCCACACTACGATAATCTGAGAGAGAATCAACGTTGCTACCGACCATTTTATTAAAGCAAAACTCAATTATTGTACTTTTCTTATGCCACCAACCACGCCATTAAAGCAACACTCAATTATTATACTTTTTCTTATTAAAATAACATATGTCGACCACTACAATAATGTAAGGGATGCGTATAAAAGGTAGTATTTGCATTGTATTAGATCACCGGGAAATAAAAACGGAAGTGTCTTTTGTGAGTTATGAGTTTTCTTCTTACTTCCTTAGAGTTTGAAAGATTGCAGAATAGATAGATCTGAATATTTCTTTTGATATATTATCACACAAATGTGATATTTACTAAGATGATCAATATATGTATAGAGATTCAAGTCAATCCAAATAACACAATCATAGAAAACAAATAAAAGTAGAGATCATCCAGACAACACAAAAAATTTTATAGAGGTTCCCCAAAAGTGGGTACGTCCTCTCCTCCACACTAAGTGGGATAACACTATCTCTCGACCGGGACGATGAGTCATTTCCACCCGAAGACTCCAACCCAATGTTGGCCTTTTTCCTTGGAAGCGATGAAACTCAGTGGATCTTGGTTCGGGTGATCTAACTGCTATAACCTGATGGATCTTGGTTTGGGTGATCCAACTGCCACAACATGATGAATCTTGGTTCGGGTGATCAAACCACAACAATCTCTTTTGAAGGGAGAGATCAGAAATCCATTACAACAGTGAGTGTTTTAGATCAAACAAATTTATCACACAGAGAACGATGATTTCTGTATCCTAGAAGAAAAGAGGATCATTTGCAATAGTGAGAGAGGGAGAGAGAGAAGAGCTCTGTTCATTCTTATTGTCGACCGAAGATTAAAAAGAGGATTGCAACCTTGGAAATTTGCTTTGAATTTGCAATGTCTCTATTCTTCAACGATCGATGCATTCGCTAATTACCGAGCCTCAGTTTAAACTTCGGTCTCTGATCGCTGACACTTGTCTTCCGTTCAGCGAACCCTAGTCATTTATCATTGATCGTTGATCACTGTCACTTGTCTTTTGTTCAACGAATCACAGTCAGCGATCGTTGATCGCTGACATCTTGATCAACTTTCTTCTAGGCTCTACTTCCTCCGCCCCATCTTCTATGTCTTCTTCTAGTCTTCTCTTGAACTATTTTTTCTTCTTTTGGGATGTCTTATCTTTTCTTTCAATCAAATCACAGGAAATTTCTAATAGAGTTGTTGCCTCCTACTTTCTTCTTTTTGTTTAGGTATTTAGTTGAATGAACGCCTGAGTGGAAAACTACGCGCCACCCACACCAGAAGCCACAATAACAAATGCGAGTGAAATGCACATTGCAACCTTGGATACATGAGCTCGAATAACATGCGCGAACATAAAAATACGAAATGCTTGAAAATATGTGCTTACATAAAATGCAACAAAAATATAAAGATGCAAAAAATAAAATGATGGGAGGTAATTGTATTAGTTTGCCATGTCGAGGCGGAGGAATCACATTCGGGCCTCCCCCATCAAATTGTAGGGGTCATCAGTGAAATCCACTCCACGACGTCTATTGGTTGACAAAGAAGTGCTCTCATGAATTCAAACCATCCAGTGGTCGCTCTTACCACCATACATCAGAAACTCCGATTTGACGTAACATGACAAAGCATTGTTCTCGCAACAACTTCCATGGAAGCCGTCCTAGTGGCCGTGGGAGGGAGATTGTCTGTACTGGACAAGAGCTCGGCCAATGCGGCTTGTGCCTTTCAGATCTGTCCAATTTATCCATCAGCAAATTTTCAATCCTTTAAAACATTGCCTCCATGGGGTCGGTTTCATGGTCGTCCCTGATATCATGTTGCCATAGACCCATGCAAAGGATCGAGTCACTGAACGGAAAACAAGCAAGTTATCTTGGTTGATTGTGATACCTAGATTCCCTCGGTCGACCTGTGGTGAAACAAATGTTACAGCCTTTTCGCAGTTTACTGAGCGGGTGCGTCTAAGGAGGTTGTGAGGCGGAATGAGAGAGATCTGTGAAGGTAATCTGACCGAGGTGCTGAGTGCTTGAAGCTGCACTAGCCGTGCGTCTGCGGCCGCCCGTATGGATTGAAGTAGACACGGGAGCCACAGGCTGCTCTTTTGCGAGTGGGCGTGGCGAGCGCAACAGCCCTGCATTTGAGAACAGCACTGAGCTGACAGCAGGGCTCGATAGGCACTGTTGCACCTAGGCTCAGCAGTCAACATCAGGATACATGACCCAACAAGAATAAAAAAACCTAAGTCAGGAGTTTATCAACATGCTAATCTGTTTTACATCTAAATGCTGATTAGCTTCATACAATTGTTCTAAACTAGATTGTTTTTTGCTTCATGTTAAGATAGATGTGCTGTACAGTTAGAAATGATAAATTTAAGAATGATTGTTTTAGAGTATTATGTGTGACATTTAATCAATGATAAGATTATAGAAAGTATTCTTTATTTTGCACATGCACAATGGAAAGATATATCAATACGATGAGTTGATAGGGTTATTGTTAAAGATTGAGGTCCCCTTTGGCACGACATTTTTGCTCCGGTGCGTTTGGACAAAAACGTCACCGCCATAGAATGTACGTTATGCATGACAACGATTATGAATGCCGCCAAGAAAAGAAAACTAGCGTTGAACATAACCGTGAATTCATAAAGCCCTAGGCCCCTAGCGCCATAGAAGTTCCTCAGGTGAGGTTGGACGCTCACCGCGTTCACAACCACTACCGCCATGCCAAACGGAGCCTGAGTTAGGCATGTGGTAGGCCTAAGATAACATAAAGGAATGCCTTTTCAGATCATTTGTGTAGTTTAGATTAAACACTTTGTAGGCAACCCAAGGCTCGCTACGATATAAAATATGAATTCATAAAGCCGGCTGTTAGGATCTTAATAGAGAATAGAGGAGAGAGAGAAATTGGGATTAAGGTGTGAGAGGAAGAGAGGGGAAAATACCTGAAGAGTTCTTGATGCCCTAGCGCCGAACAAGCCCTAGAGGTATTTATACAAATACCTCTAGGGTGAAGAGGGGGCCGGCCGCCCCCCCCCCCCAAGTGGGTTGAACCTACAGGTTCAGCCCCAAGCCGCCATGGTTTAATTTTGGAGGGCTAAACCGGTAGGTTCAACCCTGCTTTGTGATGTCTTCTTCCGCTGCCATGCGTATTGTTGACCCGTGAACCGGTTGCTATGCGGGGTCATAACATTGCCTCCGAGACATGGATGTTTGCTTGTAGGGTTGAAGCTTAAGGAAAACCTCATCTCCGACTGCAAATTCCCGTTCCGTCTGGTGTTTATCTGCTTGAACCTTCATTCTATTCAGAGCGGTCAGGAGGTTTTCACGCAAAAGGGCAAGGGTGCGATCCCGATCGCGCAACGCACGATCAAAAGTTGGTAGTGTCGTTCCCCTGGTTCATATGTCCCCAAGTTCCGGGCAGAACGTCCGTACACAACTTCAAACAACATGAGTTTACTTACAGTGTGGTAGGAGGTGTTGTAGCAGTATTCAACCCAATGAAGCCAAAGGGTCCAGGTGCGGGGCGCATCCATCACAAAATATCGTAAGTACGTCTCGCCCCCCCCCCCCCATTTAGCACCTCCGTCTGTCTATCCGTTTGAGGGCGGTGGGCGGTGCTAATACACAGACGAGTATCCTTTTGCCGGAATAGCTCCTTCCAGAAGTTTCTCACAAACACAGGATCCCGATCAGAGATGATGGCCCGAGGAATGCCGTGAAATCGGACTATCTCCCGCACAAATAAATTGGCTTATGACTCCCCTATATAGGGATGGTGCAAGGCAAGCAAGTGGCCGCATTTGGACAGTTTATCCACCACGAATAGGATAACTGTCTTCCCTGAGATCTCGGCAGTCCGTCGATGAAGTCTATAGAAACCGTGTCCCAAATTTGCCGTGGAATCTCCAGGGGGTAAGCAGACCTGCTGGAGACGTGGTTTCGTATTTCTGTCACTGCCGACATATCTCACACTGCTGCACAAATTGTTGAACATCCCTTCGTTGGCCCTTCTAGCAAACGTTGTCCCTTCTAACAAACGTTGGCCCGTACCGACTAAAGAGTGTGGAGAACGACGGCATGTCCCCCTATCGACGATGAATGATACTTGTGCAACATGGTGATCTTCCATGGTGACGAAGAGGGTATGGCCACCTTGCCGTGGTTGTATAAGTGTCCATTTTGTAAGTGAAACCCTGGAATAGTGACCTGCCCTTGTTGTAGTGACTTCGCAATTGGGCGCAGGTCTGGGTCCTGAAGGATCTCCTCCTATATGTCGTCTAAAGCCCAGATCAGCGAGCCTGTGATGTGATGAATTGTCCCCTCTGGTATGCGGGAGAGTGCTTATGCCACCAAGTTTTCTTTCCCTTGCTTGTAGACGATCTCGTAGTCGTAGCCCAGTAATCTCGTCACTCACTTCTGTTGTAGAGAAGAGGCTACCCGCTGTTCCGAGAAATGCTTCAGGCTTTGGTGATCAGTTCGTACCTTGAAGTGTCTCCCCAAAAGGTATGGTCTCCACAAGGTCACGACGTGTATAATGGCCAATATTTCCTTCTCGTAGGTAGATAATCCCAGTGTCAGGGGTGCCAAAGCCTTCCCGAAGAAGGCTATCAGACGTCCCTCTTGCATTAGGATGGCCCCAATTCCAATGACTGACACATCGGTCTCCAGGGCAAACTCCTTAGTGATCGGATAGAGCCAACACCAGTGTGGTTGTCATCGCTGTCTTGAGAGCCTGGAACGCCGTTTCCACCTTCTTTTGCCAGCAAAATGCATCCTTGTTTAACAACTGTGTCAACGACCATGCTATATTTCCATAATCCTTCACGAACTGCCGACAGTAGCCCGTCAACCCAAGGAAGCCGCGAAGGGCTCGGACCGTGCGTGGCCGGAGCCACTTTTTCATGCTTTCAATCTTCTTTGGATCGGCCTGGACCCCTTGTTTCGAGACCCCAAATATTCTACCTCTTCTTGCTCCACATGTCTGATGTGCTCCTCCCAATTGGCGTTGTAGATCAAAATGCCATAAAAAATATCAATACGGACCTGTAGAGAAGGGGTCGGAAGTTCTCGTTCATCACCACTAGGAACGTAGATGACACGTTGGAGAGTCTGAAAGGCATCACAAGGAACTCTTAGTGGGTGTCGTGTGTCCGAAAGGCTGTCTTGTAGATGTCTTCTTCCTTCATCCTGATTTGATGGTAGCTCGAACGCATATCCAACTTCGTGAACATGCGTGCTTCATGTAACTCGTCCAACAGTTCTTCTATCATCAGAATGGGAAACTTGCCCTTAATGGTGGAGATGTTCAGGCCACGGTAGTCGGTAGTCAACACAACCTCCATGAGCCATCATTTTTCTTCACCAGAATAATGGGTGAGGAAGAAGAACTGGTGCTGTATCTAATAATTCCCGTTGTTGGGTTTAATAAATCCCACTGCTAGCATCTCCATAACACTCCGTTCTATCTGCCTTCTGTATGTGTGGGTAGCGGTATGGCTGAATGTTAGTCGGCTCAGCTCCTTCCTTAAGGATGATCTGGTGGTCTCTAAATCTCTGTGGAGTGAGTGGGGTTCCTGGAAAATCTCTGAGTATTGCAACAGCAAGGACTGCATTTGCTCTGACACTTCATGTGGAGAAGTAGGCCGTGACGCAAGCTCCATGATCATCGCCATAGGGTCTTCTTGGTCCCACAATCTTTCTTGGCATCGAAGATGAGACCTTCTTCATGAGTGAGGTCTTGTGTCCATTCAGACAGTAGCCCCATCCACTCCAAGGAACCACTGAATTCACTAGAAAACATCATCTTTGAGGTAAAAGGAAGTCAATTGCACCCACTGTTTCTCTGGAATCTCTTGATAGTTGTAAAACAACTTCGCTTTTTGCACTCATTCCAAAGCGTCCCTTCTCTTAAATTTTAGATAATTCATGCGCGACGTTTTAAGCAGAATGTACGCCCTTGGATGTGGCTGACTGTGAAAACACTGTTCCTGGGAAATGCCAAGAGATCGCCAGTGCCTGACCGGCTCATGCGGGTATTACCCGTACTCCCTGTGCTGATTACCGAGCTGCAACGCCGCCGGTAGTGGTCAACCTTCCCAGCCGTGGCCCTTCCGGTTGTCGCCAGTCTGTCTCAAAATTCCAGGGATGGGACGAAGTCCGTCCCGAGGAGGGTAGAACTCCGCTCCTGGTCGTCGTACCTCCCGGCGTTCCTCTCGACCCCTGTTGAAGCCCGACGTACGTCTATCTTCGCCCCAGGGAATGAAATCCCCTCCAATAGCACTGATTCCGCCTTCCTGGACCACGTCGTTCCCTGCCTGTAGTCAGTGTGAGCCTCCTGCTCGTCCGCAGTCCCAGTCGACCCCTCCGTTTGTCGTTCTGACTCGATTCGTGAGATCGATCGGCTCATCGTTACCCACCGATGAATAAATCAACACCTGATGGTCGCTGGCTTCTTTGGCTGCCACTGTTTTTCCCTTCAGATTTTGGGACAACAAATTTTTGATCTCCGTCATACGTGCGTCGAGCCGTTCTTCCAATCGTTTCCCCAATGCCGTCAATTTTTCTTCGATGGCCGTCACTGTGTCCGTTAATCTGGTGTAGTTTTCCTCTAGGGTTGCTAGCCTAGCAGATTCTTCTTGAGAGCGAGTCACTATGGCGTAGAATCGAGTGCTCTGATACCAAATGTTAGGATCATAGTAGAGAATAGAGGAGGAAGAGAGAAATTGGGATTAGAGTTTGAGAGGAAGAGGGGAAAATACTTAGAGTTCTTGATGCCCTAGCTGAACATGCCCTAGAGGTATTTATACCTCTGGGCCACGAGGGGGGCGACCCTCCCCCCCGGTTCAACCCCAAGTTGCCACTGTTTAATTTGGGAGGGCTGAACCGGTAAGTTCAACCTTGCTTTGTGCGGCCTCCTTTCGCCGCTTTGCGTATTGTGGACTCGTGAACCAGTTGTTATGCGGGGTCATACCACCGGCCTCATATGATTTGAATAAGACTATTACTGCTGATGTTGCTGCTGATGATGGCAGATTTAGGCTCTATTTGGGGAGTTGGTGGTGACAAAAAGAGCAGTAGTGGGAAATTAGTGGTGATATTAGCGTTGTCCAGAAAGTTGTTTTAAAAAGTTGTAGAATGTTTAGAAAATCACCATTTACGTGTTTTTCAAAAAGGTGTTTACGTTTTTTGTTTGGAAGAACAACTTTTTAAATAATTGTTGTTTAGCTTTTTAATAATTAAAAGATATTTTATGTTTATTATTTATCGCATTGATAAGTAAACATTATATAAATCATAAAAAATAGGTTACAATAGCCTGGCAGCGAGAAACAAAGATCGCGAATGAGTGAAGAATCGCGAATGGGAGAAGAAAACCCTTGCATTGTTCTGAAGGAAGAAAGACAAATAGTGAATGGTCGGGGCATGTCTCTAGTAAACTTTCGAATAAAAGTGAAAAAGCTGAAGGCAAAGAAATCGGTTTTTAGAAAACCATGTTGGATCGGTTGCTCAAAAAGCCCTCAAAACACTCTTCTGGAAAAAGCTCTTTTGAAAAAGCTTCTCATCCAAACGACCTAAAAAATGTGGTGGCGGTGGGAATAGAGATTTTACCACCGCCACCACTGCCCCAAACAGAGCGTTAGGTGAAAAACAGCGTTGAAAATTAGAAAGATCATGGAAGATTTAGAATTTCAGATAATTTAATCTATAGGATTAATTGTTCCATTTGATCTCTCGATCCACTAAATTTGGAGATATTCATCTTCTCCAAATTAAGTCAAAATATAATGAAACTTAAATCTTATGTTTTTTTAATTTATTTAATAAATTTTATATTTTAATTTTTAAACATATAAGAACCACAACAACAATATAGATAGGTGATTGTTATGAGCAAATCTTTTTTGGATAGGTACAAATCAATTTTGCGCGCATACCAAAAAATTATAAAGTGCAGATCAAACTGTTACGAGCAAACAAAAATAAAATCAAGAAGAACAAACACCAATTTTACAAATTATAAAAGAACTGAGAGCTTGAATAGTGGGTGATCACTTTGTTGATTCTTGCACAGCCGTTATTCTTGCACAAATATAATCTAGAATTCACTATGCAGCTTGCTTTAAGCTGCAAATTGACGCTGACTTCGGATCACTATACTTGAAGGTAGGAATTTGGCATCTTAACCTCAATAAATGACAATTTTTCTTGCTACAAAAAAACTATAACTGACAACCATTCTCATATTTTTTTGAGTGTCCTATCACAATTGAGTCAACAAAATTAGTATACTCAATCAAAAAACAGAGCAAATATAAATCATTCACACAATCCAAATACAGAGAGTACTGATTAACTTTTCCTGTCAATTTGTTAAAACCTTCAATAAAGGTTCACACAATTCACAAATTTCATCAGCAAATATAAATCATAGATCAACCAGAGTAACACGTGAAATAATGATGTTGCATTTGTTGTTGCGTACGAATGCTGCAATCAAAGCAAAAAATAAAAAAAATAACTATAGCTCAAAAAGGCTATATTATGAAAAAAAAAGTTAATGCATTGATGTCAAAAGTTAGTATGATAAATGAATATGTAATGCACAGATATATTTATTTGACTAATGTAAGAATGCATGTATGAGTGCATGTGCTAATGCTGGCAAAGGATTTATCTCAGAAGATAAGAACTCCTAACTCAAATTGAAGTTAAGCCATCTGGGCATGAATCGAGATCAAATCGAGCTAGCAAAAAACAAATTTTGATATGGGTGCATCAGATCCAAGATGATCTTGAGCCTGATTCAGATCATCTCAAAATCAAATCATTAACCCTACCATGAAATAATAGGTGAGCTAGAACTTGAAAAATAAGATTTGTTAATGAGATCCTTCATATTTGTCTATCTCATGATTAACATTTTCATGCAGTGCATTAGATGTGGAGCAAAATATTATTCCCGTACATTCAAAATTGAAAGGAATATCATACCTTCAGAAAACTGATTTGGATTTAAGTTCACTTGAGTTTTGAAAATGCCAGATTAAACTGAAATGGAACAGAAAAAAACCAAGTTATCATTGCCTGAATGGTGTATATGAAATGTTTGGATTTGATAGTCAATTTTGTTTTAATAGATCTTATGCAAATGGAGGAAAAATGAAGATTAGTTATTCTTTTGAAGACAATAGGGAGAATGGTGTGTACCATTATTCACTTGCTGCTAGTTCACAGTCGCAGTGCACAAATTATCACCACACTTTCCATACAAATGAAAGCATCAATAGAACGCATCTTCAACTGTTGTAATATTGAAAGTTGTGGTGTAGGCTATAAATAGTCGTGGGTTTGCCCTAATGAAATTAAGCGTTCGTTTTTCAACTTGGTATCAGAGGCCGGGGGAAGGAAATTGCGGCTCTTCCCGTCGTCACGACTCCCGCCCATGACCACATCTCCGCATACCGCCAACGCCGATGGCGACATCGTACCGACTTCTACTGCCGCTGCTGTTGATTCTGCCGCCGGATCTCTGATTCTGCCGCCGGATCGTCTCTCGACGGGGGGAACCCGCCTATAGGGCTGCGGGAATGACGCTCTCGCAGTCTCTGGAGGCCGCCGCCGCATCCAGAGGCCGTGGGAGGAACGCCGCCGCCATCTCTAGTGGCTGCCGCCGCCATCTCTAGTTGCTGCCGTTGCATCCTGCTTCTGTGAATGTCGTCGGCCTTGATACAGGCAGCCGCCGCTTCCCGCTGCTGTGCCGCCGCATCTAACGGGCTTTCATCGGTTCTTCAGTGCCTCCTAGCGTCTCTCAGGATGCGGTGATTGAATCCAGGGTAGACAGATGCATTTGGTGATACCGAACGAGACACAGTGATCGCTGGGGAAGTTGATCCATGGAGCCGAAGGAAGGAACGATGACAGACGTCTTCAAGATGTTGGGCCCGGATGAGTTGGTCACATTGTTGAGGGTGTTGGGTTCATTGCAACGGCCGGCGAAGTTGGAACTTTCACCGATTGATCTAAAGCTTGATGGACCAACGACCTACCTGAGTTGGTCACGTCGTGTGAAGAAGATCCTGACAGCGAAACAAGTTGGGGGGTTTTCTGATAGGGGCGTTGAAGAAACTAACCAGAGAACCCAGCTGGAGATGAGTGGGAATCGGCCCATATGACCGTGTTTATGTAACTTCTTAGCTCGGTTGTTCCATCGATTGCTGACACGGTAGATGACCTCGAGACAATCATGGAGGTTTGGGATAAGCTGAAGAACACATATGATGGTGTGAGGAACACTCTGCAGGTCTTCCAGGTGAAGGGAGAAATCGATGACACTGTTCAGGGGGAGAAAACGGTGCATGAGTACGCCTCCGAGTTGTAACGACTATGGGTGTATTAAGATCACGCCTCTGGCGGGATGTGTTGAAGTGACTCACAGTGTCGAGCTTCCAAGATCACTGTGGAGGAAAGGACGAGGAAGTTCCTGAATGGGTTAGATGACAAATTCGACCAACAACGAGCCCTACTCCTTTCCGGTACGACGATTCCTATACTCATCGAGGTCATCTCTGTTATGATCCAGGAGGAGACACGTCTCAAATTTTAGGCAGGGATATGAGGGTCCACGACTGTGAAGTCAGAGCTAGTGGTTGTTGCCCCTGGTGTCACAGGACAGAGGGAAGAAACCCGTCAGTGCTACAACTGTGGCGAGGTGGGTCATCTGAGACAAGCATGCCCCAAACCGCCCAAGGAGAGAGATTTGGGTCGTGGACGGGGACGTGGTCGTGGACTTGGTCACGCCCGTGGTGGCAGGGGAGGTTGTCGAGCCAATTTGGGCTTGACTGAGAATGCAGAGGAACTTGGTGTTATCTATACAGAGGAGGAGCAGACCCTACTGAGCATGATGGAAGGCATCAAGAGGAAACAGACAGGCGAGGGGAGTAGAGATGGATCTGGGGGGTCGCTATGTATGCCCACCCAACTGACGGATCTCTCGCTCTGGCATCCATATCTTCCTCCATGACATCATATTGGATCATTGACTCAGGCGCATCACGTCACGTGACAACTTCCAGACGACGGACGGTACGTTTTAGCCAGTGGTCGGTAAGGGTACTCTTAATTGTTCAGGTTCAGTAAAACTATTCAATGTTTTGCATGCTCCTTCCTTCCCAGTTAGTCATTTATCCATTAATTTCATAATCATTCAACTGAAATGTGTTGTTTCTCAAGGTGACTTTCCAGGAGAAAGGGACGAGAGCTAGGACAGTACATGCTCTGATACCAACCTACTCCTGGAACACATGGACTCGAACAGTAACATGTGACTCCAACACATGCTCTGATACCAACCTTTCTCTCTCTAGCCTTATACTTTCAGTATCAAAGCTCCAAGCATTTTTTCTCTACTGGACTCCAACACATGTACTGGTAACAAGATGGACTCCAACAGTAGCATGTGACTCCAACACATGCTCTGATACCAACCTTTCTCTCTCTAGCCTCATACTTTCGGTATTTGACGAGTCTAATGTGGGTAGGGCTCCCTCTTGTCGTTAATACTATTCTATCTCTCTAAAGTGAACATCCATGCTCATAAAGCATATTTTCTCCACTGGACTTCAAAACATGTACCCCTTCTGAGTACATGAGTAGCCCACAAGCATACACTTGACTGCCCTTGCATCAAGTTTACCGACACCCGGCATGTTGTCCTTCACAAAGCATACACACCCAAATACCTTCAAGGGAAATATCCCACCATTATGACATTGTAACTACTGACACGAAAACTTCCATCCCAGAACCTGCGATGGCATTCAGTTGTGCCGCTGTTAACACCGCATATCCCCATAGACTCTGAGGCACCTTCATGTTGAGCATCATACTCCTTGCCACCTCCAGAAGGCGTCTGTTCTCTCTTTCCGCCACTCCGTTCTGTGTCGGTGTGTAGGCACGGGTGGTCTGGTGTAATATCCCATGAGCTGATAAGTATTCCTCCATTGCCCTGTTAGTGTATTTTGTCTCATTATCTGACATTAGTACCTTAATCACCACAGAGTATTGTGTCTGAACAAGCTTATAGAAATCTCGGAAGCAGGTAAGTACCTTACTCTTAGTTTTCATCAGATATAACCAAGTAACACGCAATGCACAATTAATAAAGGTAACAAAGTACTTATAACCATTAAGAAAACTTGCAGTACAAAGTCCCTAGACATCAGAATGAATTACATTAAAAACAAAAGAATTTCTTTGGCTCGTACTCACATATGAACTCCTAGTAAGCTTGCCTAAATCACATGGATCACACACTAGTTTCGTTTTATTTGTTGTTTCAAACAAAGCAGGAAATAATTTAGTTACAGTCCTGAAAGATGGGTGTCCCAACCGCCTGTGATGAAGTATCAGCATATCCTCTGCACTCATCTTCTGTCCTCCAACTCACGTCTTCTCTACCACAGAAATAAGGGGCGCATCCAATTCTTCCCGGTCCAGATACCACAACCCGTCATACCAAGTCTCAGTCCCAAGTATCATGGTTGGAGCTTTGATACCAGTACATGTATTAGAGTCCAGTGGAGAAAAGATGCTTTGTGAGCATGGATGTTCACTTTAGAGAGCTAGAACAGTACTACCGACAAGAGGGATCCCTACCCACATTAGACTCGTTAGATACCGAAAGTATAAGGCTAGAGAGAGAAAGGTTGGTGACAGATCTGAAAGTATGACAGGGAGGATCTGCGGAGGAGCAGGAGAGTGGTGATGAGCAAGAGGAGATTGAGGAGGAGAGGCAAGCGGTGAGATCTACGACTCAGGGGAAACTGCTGATATACATTACAAGGAGGAAGCTTCCAGCAGTACCAGATCCAGTGTCCATGCACAGTCTAGCTCCTAGTCCCTTGGCTACGTCGTCCCTACTCCTGGAACACCTACATCTCTGCACGACTTAGGTGACATACTTTCCCCTCCCCCAACTACTTCTCTCATGTTACAGAGGATTACTCGTTGCAATGCGGGAAATCCTCCTGACAAATACGATTGAGACCTTGCATCATTTGTCTCTTACCATCATATCTCCTCTACACACAGAACATTCATTGCATCTTTGGATAGTGTTATTGTACCTAACAATTGGCAGGTTGCCAAAGACGATCCAAAATTGAAGACAACGATGAAGGAAGAGATGAGGGCCCTTAAGAAGAACAAGACCTAGGAGCTGGCACGACTGCTAAAGGACAAGAAGGCCGTTGGGTGCAAGTGGGTGTTCACCGTGAAACAGAACCCAGATGGACGGATAGAGCGCTACAAAGCTCGATTGGTCGTCAAGGGGTACAGCCATACCTATGACATCGACTACGGCGAGACGTTTGCACCTATTGCAGAGATGAACACCGTTAGGACTCTCATCAGTCTGACGGTAAATGGTGGATGGATGTTGCACCAACTAGATGTGAAAAATGCATTCCTTCATGGAGATCTAGCAGAGGAGGTGTACATGGAGATATCACCGGGATTTGGTACGTCCAAGACTGAAGGTAGAGTTTGCAGGTTGAAGAAGTCCCTCTACGGGCTGAAGCGATCACTTCGCGCTTGGTTTGACAGGTTTAGGAAAACAATGCTTGAGATGAGGTATCACCAGATCAATGCAGATCACGCAGTTTTTTCCAGGCATAATGAAGGTCATATCACCATGCTTATGGTGTATGTGGACGACATGATCATTACAGGGAATGATAAGCAGGAGATCGAACGCCTAAAGGGGGCTTTGGGCAAAGAGTTCGAGGTGAAGGACTTGGGCCTTCTTAGGTATTTCCATGGGATTGAGATTGCATATGAGTCAGAGGGTATAGTCCTTTCACAGAGGAAATATACACTGGATCTTATCACTGAAACTGGGATGCAGGGGTACAAACCTGCTGCGACGCCAATCGATCAGAGGTGTAAACTAGATGCAGAGGCTGGAGAACCAGTAGATTGGGGAATGTACCAAAGGCTAGTTGGAAAATTGATCTATTTGAGCCACGCTCGGACATCTCCTTCTTTGTGAGCATGGTGAGCCACTACATGCATGACCCGAGGAATGGCCACATGGATGCGGCGTACCGGATTTTGCGATACTTGAAGAGTGCTCCTGGAAAAGGGGATGACCTTTAGAAGGAATGTGCACGTGAGGATTGAAGGCTATTGCGACTCAGACTGGGCAAGTTGTGCGGACGATAGGAGGTCCACTTCAGGTTATTGCATATTTGTGGGAGGCAACCTGGTCTCATGGAGGAGCAAGAAGTAGTCAGTAGTGGCTAGATCGATAGCAGAGGCGGAGTACATAGCCATGACCATAGGGGTTGCAGAGCTCCTGTGGCTGAAAGGGATGCTCGTGGAGTTGAAGCTGGGTCAAGGAGAAAGGATAAAGCTGTGGTGTGACAGTCAGTCAGCCATCAATATCGCAAATAATCCAGTCCAACACGATCGCATATAGAGATTGATAGATTTTTTATAAAGGAGAAGCTTGATAGTGGACTACTGGAGCTGTTGCAGACTTGCAGCAGTTGAGCGGGAGGACTATTTCGTCTCTTGCTTACTCCCCCCCTCCTCCTAGCTCGATGGTGGAAACGTCGTGGCCGAGGTGACTCCGCCTACATCCGCGTGAGAAGCTCTTTTGTTGGCGGCTTTGTTGGGATGCTCTGCCCACTCGGACATGGTTGCATCGACGTAGTCTGGCTGAATCGCTCCTATGCCCGTGGGACTGTGGAGCTAATGAGGATCGGGATCATCTTGTTGGGGGATGCACTCGGCTGGCTGCGGTCGGGAAGGAACTCCTGAGATGGGGAATGCGTATACCATTTGGGTGGACGTGGGACGAGCTTCAGCGGGCAATGATACACGGAGGTGACTCGGTGCTGGTGTCGGTCCGTCTTCTATGCTATACCATGTACCGGTGCTGTCGGGCCCGGAACACGAAGGTACATAGCCGGGAGGTGGGTACCCCCGTGGTCATCGCGGCTACCATTGTGGAGAATATTGCCCTCTTTGACCAAGGTCGCAAGCTGGGATGTTGGGGTACCTCTTGCCCCTCGGGGTTGGATCGCTTTTCCCCTTGGTGCCCCCCACCGCCCGGTTGGATTAAAGTCAATGTGGACGGCTCTCTTCTCCCCTCACGACGTGCTGGTCTTGGGATTGTTGTCCGCTCAGAGGCTGGGGCGGTGTTGGTTGTGGCAGGCTTCGCGTGGCAGCATTGGGACCCGGGCCGGGTTGAGCTTGAGGCAGTCCTTGCTATCCGCCGGGTGGTTTGTCATGCTCTCCTGACGGCGCGGGGAGTCATCATTGAGGGGGATGCAGCCAATGTCTTTGATTTTTGCAGTTCGGTGGCTCGGAGTACGGCTCGTCCATCTTCTTTCCTTCCGGAGGTGGACCTTTCTTTCTTGACCGAGTTCACGGTGGTGCGGTTCCAGCAGGTCTGGTGGGGTGCCAATAGGGTGGCTAATCACTGTGCGCGGGTTGCAGTGGCGGGCAACTTTCTGTGGGACACCGGTAGTGGAGCAAATGACACCTTCCTGGGTCTTGTGGCTGAGGACAGCCGAGGACTAGAGGGTGGCTAGTGTCTCCTTTGTTTTTGTTTTTGTGTTGTTGCTTATGTTCTCCCCCCTAGTTGTACTCTCTTTTTCTTTTCCTGCTAGTGCAATATTCACGGAATTGAGTCATATCTCTACCAAGGGTCAGGTTGCCGACTGCTTAACCAAGAGACTCAGTTCAGAGAATATGATCTGGGGTTGTAACAAGATGGACTTGGTAAATATCTTTCGCCAATCTTGAGAAAGACTGTTGTAATATTGAAAGTTGTGGTGTAGGCTATAAAAGCTGTGGGTTTGCCCTAATGAAATTAAGCGTTTGTTTTTCAACTTCAACAACAACTGCAGAGGAGGAAATTTTGAAATATCCAAAGCCCTAAATAAAAAAGAAACATACCCATAAAAATTGGAGTCACTGGCGTGCTGGATGAGGGACTGCCGAATTGTAATGGAGTTAAAAATGGGAATGGACTAGGGACTGCCATTACCTGAAACTGTGAAGCTTTGAATATTGGAGGTCGGCAGACAAGGAAGACGATTCAGCGACGGAAAAGGAGGACCTTTCGGCGACCGTAACCGACGGAATGTTACTCGTCGACGGACAAGGATGAACCTTCGGAGATGACTAGAGGCTCACCGACGCTTAACGACGCAAGGAACAGGAGGCTCGTTGACGGTGAAGCACAATTTTAGGGTTTTGCGGGAGAGGAGTTGCTCGCATGGTACGGGAGAATGGTTTCTCTATCTTTTCTACCGTAAAATATATATTAATTGTTGGCTTTTTGGCAGATTGCACCCCCCAAATCCCTCACTTTGGCACTTTGCACCCCCAATTCATTAATATGGCACTTTGCAACCCCCAATTCAATCTTTTTGGCACTTTGCACCCTCCGGTTCTTTGAAGGAGGGCAATCTGGTCATCACACATTTAAATTGTCATTATTTCCCTTATTTCTCTCGCCGGAGTTTTGGATTTCCTGCTGCTCCAAGGTCGCATCCCGTCTCAATTCTTGCCGGACAGCAGGGTTCTTCCATTTTCTGCCGCCCGAAGAACCCACTGCACCTCGCCGGAGTGTTGGTGTTCGAGCTGCTCACCGGAGTGTTGGTGTTCCTGCTGCTCGCCGGAGTGTTGGTGTTCCTGCTGCTCGCCGGAAGCCATTTTCTTCCATTTTCTGTCGCCCGAGTTCCTGCTCGCCGGAAGGTTCTTCCATTTTTGGAGTTACTGTAAAGGCTTTAACAATTTTGAGGGAAAGTGAAGAAGACCTCCCTCATTTCCATCCAACTTGTCGTCCATTTGTTAGAGTTAGAATGGATCATTGGAATCTTTGCTTGTGGGAGTCTCCGAGTTCTGTGTGTGAGCATCTCAGTTGTAATATAATTTTGATTTTTCATTTATTATAGTGCATTGTTTACTGAAATTCTACTTGGCACGTTCATGATGTAAAATAATCAAGCGCCTCACACACATTAAGCTAAAGAGCCAAGGGCGTGATATAACGCGGAGCGTATCAAAAAATTTCTCATAGCATAAACAGATGTTGTAATAAACTGCAGCTGGTAAAAATTTCTCATAGCTATCAAAAAATTTCTCATAGCATAAACACACATTAAGCTAAAGAGCCAAGTCGCTTGTTTGACATGAGACTGCAGCTGGTGAATGTTTGATAATAAGGAGCGAATGAGTTCGGGCCACTGCTGGCGGGGCAACTCAATTCCTGCGATCTTAGCGATGACTTGGGAGGCTGTCGATCTAGCATTGAGTGCAGGAGAAGCAAGGGTCTGCAACAAGCATCCCTTCACCTGGGCCTTCACAGATGCATCTAGAGAAAGCCATCTCTGAGCTAACTCATTTTTACGGATCTGTTCCTTTGCATCCAAGGCATTTTTGACAACGAGGCCGGCTAATTTACGGCTATCCACGGGTTTCTCATTGTTTGCAAGCTCTCCGGAGAGAGATAGCAGAAAATTAGGAAAGTTTAGATCCTGAAATTGCTTCAGACTTTCCTCTGCATATTTCCGGGCAGAAGCATCTATGGATTGTGCATTCAGAAGGATCTGGGTGAATTCCATTGACATGCTTTATCTGTAGGGGAAAAAATTATAAGCATGCATTCAGTTGACTTCCTGCGTGCGAGAAGAATCAAATCTGTGTGATGACCAGATTGCCCTCCTTCAAAGAACCGGAGGGTGCAAAGTGCCAAAAAGATTGAATTGGGGGGTGCAAAGTGCCATATTAATGAATTGGGGGTGCAAAGTGCCAAAGTGAGGAATTTGAGGGGTGCAATCTGCCAAAAAGCCATTAATTGTTTAAGAGTTTATTTTTAAAGTTGATTTGCACCTATTCAAAATAAGTTTGCGCATAACAATTGCCCGTAGATAATACATTTTGAGATATTCAACAAGCCGCTGGTGATATTCTTGCTTCTATTTTGTAGGTTTCAAAGCGTCTGGAGAAATTCAAGACGACCATCTTCACTCAGATGAGCAATCTCGCCCTGAAGCACGGGGCGATAAACCTAGGCCAAGGATTCCCCAACTTCGACGGCCCCGATTTCGTTAAAGAAGCGGCAATTCAAGCCATCAGGGAGGGAAAGAATCAGTATGCGCGTGGCTACGGAATCCCCGATCTCAACATCGCCATTGCCGAAAGGTTCAAGAAGGACACCGGCATTGAACTCGATCCAGAAAAAGAAGTCACAGTCACCTCCGGCTGCACTGAGGCAATTGCTGCCACCATACTCGGCTTGATCAATCCTGGAGACGAAGTAGTTGTCTTCGCTCCCTTCTACGATTCCTATGAAGCAACCCTCTCAATGGCCGGCGCAAAAATCAAGTCCCTCACGCTCCGCCCACCCGATTTCGCCGTCCCTCTTGCGGAGCTCCAGGCCGCCGTGACGTCACAGACTCGCGCGATATTCATCAACACACCCCACAACCCAACCGGGAAAATGCTGACCCGAGCCGAGCTTGAATTCATTGCAAACCTCTGCACCGCCCACGATGTCTTGGCCTTCACCGATGAGGTGTACGACAAGCTGGCATTCGAGGCGGAGCACATCTCGCTCGCTTCTATTCCCGGCATGCACGAGAGGACGGTCACCATGAACTCGCTGGGGAAGACATTCTCGCTGACGGGATGGAAGATAGGGTGGGCGATAGCTCCTCCACACCTGACATGGGGAGTGAGGCAGGCGCACGCATACCTGACGTTCGCCACGTCGACTCCGATGCAGTGGGCTGGGTCGGCGGCTCTCCGGGCGCCGGAATCGTACTACGAGGAGCTGAGAAGGGATTACAGCACGAAGAAGGCGATACTGGTGCAAGGGCTCGAGGACGTCGGGTTCGTGGTGTATCCGTCAAGCGGGACCTACTTTGTGGTGGTGGATCATACTCCCTTTGGGTTTGGAGATGATATTTCTTTCTGCGAGCATTTGATCAAGGAGGTGGGCGTCGTTGCCATCCCCACCAGCGTGTTCTATCTGAACCCAGAGGAAGGCAAGAATCTGGTGAGGTTCACATTTTGCAAGGACGAAGGGACTTTAAGGGCTGCTGTCGCCAGGATGAAGGAGAAGCTCAGGCGAAAATAAATCAAGGGTTCAGTTTTCTCGGCAAAAAATGTATTAATCTATAAGCTAATCGATCTGATTCTCCCCTTTATCCTCGGTGGTCCGAGGTTGGAGAACAAGTGTAGAACCTGATTCCCCTTCCCTAATCTGCTCTATTGATTTGAGGAAAATATTCTGCTAGTATGAATTGAACATATTTTTTCGCGTGATTTCAGATAAAAAGTAACATTGAGTTGAATGAATTGTAACCTTGCATATAGAACAATAAGAGCATTCCTCGTTAACTCCGAAATCTCTTCAAATTAGAAGCCCTTCACCTCTGCAGTTATAATTTTTGGATTTACAGATAATAATTTGATCTGCAAGTTATAATTTGTTGATGTGCACAAAACAATCACCTAATTTTGAATGGCTTCCCTCTCTGGATCTGCAGGTTGATTGTTGAGGGCTAGAAAGCAAGTTTAAATGTTAACCCACCTCCTCAGCAAACCTCACAGATTACTTGAGTCTCTCCATTAAAGATATCCTTAATTTCCACTTCAACTTCTCCTTTCTCCACCACGTTCATCTCCACGTTTCCATTAAAACCGCCACCCCCACTTTCTTCTCCGGCCATCCCCCCACCACTGTTATCCTTCCCTAATGCCGCCGCCGCCGCTTCCTCCTCCGCCGTTTTCCCTCCGCCTCTTCTGGTGCCACCAATGCCGTCGCCCCGTCGCAATCCACCGCTCTCTCTCCGCCGCCTTCTGCCCGCGCTGCTTCGACCATTTCATCCATGACCTTGACTTCCCCCTGATTTCGCCACCTCCTCCGCAGGCCGGCTTTCTTTTTGACTTCTCCTCACCACACATATTCCCCACACGACCTCCGTTCCGCCTCAGTCAGCTTAACCTCCAACTTCCGCCGCCTCCTCCGCCTCTGCCGCCGCCGTCTATTACGCCGCACAATTTGGACGTCGGAGACTATTTCTCCGGCCCCAACATCGACGGGCTCGTCGAGGAGCTCACGCAGAATGATCGGCCGGGTCCGCCTCCGGCGCCGAGATCCGCTATCGACGCCTTGCCGACGGTTTTCGTCACAGAAGCCCATCTTCGCGGCGGGTCGGAGTGCCCTGTTTGCAAGGAGGAGTTCGTCGTCGGAGAAGAGGCCAGGGAGATGCCGTGCCGCCACGTATACCACTCCGACTGCATTGTGCCGTGGCTTCGGCTGCATAACTCATGCCCCGTGTGCAGGTTTCAGCTTTCCGGAGGGGAGTCGGCCGCCGGTGATGAAAGCCGGGCACGCTCCGGCAACGGAGGGAGTAGGAGACGCCGGCGGCAGGTGGTAGAGAGGTGGAGCCCGTTTGCTTTGTTGCCCTCTTTTCGGGGATCGCATCCTCAACCGGGTTGGGATCGCCGGTACGGAGGCGATCGTCGTGAGCACCTGGGTGGTGATCCAACTGACAGCCCCGCGGGTAATCACGTCCGGTTCATAACATCCGCGCACGGTTCACAATCACGTTCATGACTGTTCTAATTTCACCCGCAAGATTCTCATTTAGATATGGTTCCTATACTATTTCACTTGAAGTGAAGAACAGAAACTTTTGGAATGGAGCTCCATTTTCAAATTTAGCTCCGAATTTAAGCGGAGAGCGGCACGTGTCGAAATCTCAAAAAAACTGTCATTTCTTTTCTTAAGCGCAATCGCCTATCTCCTAGGAGATCAAAAAGAGATCATTTTCGATCTCCTAGGAGATCTGATCTCCTGAAATGATCTCTCGGGAGATCTGAAATGATCTCCTAAGAAATGATCTTCTGTGAGATCAAAATTGATCTCCTGAGAAATAATCTCCAGGGAGTTCATAAATGATCTTCTATGAGGTCAACAATGATCTCTTGGGAGATAGGCGGCGCATGCTTAAGAGAAGAAAAGTCAGTTTTATGAGATTTGACAGCATCGTGTTTTTCTTTAATCGGGACCTAGATTTGAAAACGAAGTTCGATTTCAAAGATTTTTCAATGAAATTTGTAAGGCCAAAAAATATTTTTATATGCTCAACAAAAAAAATTCCTTGAATAGGAGCAGAATATTTGTAAAATAAGTTTTAAACAAATTCCTATTTATATTTAAAAATAAAAAATAAAAAATAGGCCTTAAATTTTAATATATTTTAAAAATTAGTCTTAAAATTTTAAATTTTTTAAAACCACGCTTAAATTTTTATATTTTAATGGATTTAGTCCCTAATTTTTTTTTGCATGAAATATATACCTCAACTTTCTAAATTATTTAAAATTAATTATATATTTTAATTTGCACAAAATTCATAGAAAATTACTTGATATTATACTTATTAAATGATTTTAAATTTTATCCAATTAAACAAATCTTGTAAATGTTGATTTTTTTAAATTTATTTTTTGATAACTTTTAGAGTTTTAGGCGACTAAAATAAAACTATATTTGAAATAATTATATTTTTATCAAAATAATATCCGTTGCTCCTACGGTATAATTATTTCAAATAAATAGATTTTTTATAAAACTAAAAGGGTAATAAAAAACCTGGATAAATCAAAAAAATGAGTTTACTTAATAATTAATTCAACTAATAAGAAATAGAAGCCTATGCAAAAGATATAGGATAATACTATACTCACTTAAAACATAGCAAAAAATCACAAAAACATGGTCCCACTCTGAAGAAAAACAACCGACTTCTGTAATTAGGTTTGTAAAGTTGGGGAAATAAGGAGGTCGGGTATTTTTGTGTTGAGTGGGGCCCATTTTTTTGTAGTTTTTTTGTTTATTTTAGATGAGTATATTATTATTCAAGTTCTTCTACGATATTTTAATAAATACTATAATAATTACCAACAATAAAAGAAGTCTATGGCCTCTATATACTTCTTATATAGTTCTTATTCAAGGCCAAAAACAAAATTGTATAGAAGTCTATGGCTTCTATATACTTCTTATTCTCTTCTATATTTATATTAATAATTACTACAATAATTACAAACAAAATTAAGATATTTTTAAGAAGATAAATTTGTGGCCTCCTCGGGGTCGACCGCCGGAAGGGCCTCCCATCACGAGCGAAAATAAATTTGTTTTTGCCATTAGATAATGCTATCCAAGGGCCAAGGCTCTTCATCATCGCGGTCGGATCCTAGAAGATAAACACAACAGTTGCCAATATAATGTAGGCCGCGTAACATTTTACGATTGACACAAAAGAAATGACTCGGTCGAGCGAATAAATTATTTTCATAAAATAAATTAGGCCCAATAAAAAGAAAACTGATATTTGATAAATATTTCTACATGAATTTATGATAATGTGTGTTGGTTTTATCAGCCTTCTATTTGTGGTGGCGTTCCTTATTCTTCATCTAGTCCTTCCTTGGTCTTAAATCACAGGCAAGGATGGCTATTCTGGTAAATATTTAGTAAAATGCGAGCCATTTTCCTAATAATTTTGATTTTATATGTAAATATTTCAGATGCATTAATATTTAATTGCAGGTCCTGATTCTCCGGTTGTGGATTGGGCATAGAAGAATCGAAGGAGTTGGAAGCTTCTGGATATCAACAAAATATTTAAATTTATTATTTATGCTGCAATGAGAAAAAAAAAAGAGAGTTGAAAATTGTAATATGTGTATTGGCAAAGCTGTAAAATTATATGAAATATTCGGAAATTATCTAGACTTTCACAATTTCACCTCAATTTTTATTGCATAAATTAGAATTGTTCTAAAGCAAGTGGTAGGAAAATAATAATAATAATAATAACATGTAGCAATGACTGAAATAAAATATATATCTATTGCAATCAAAGGAAGGTCCTAATGGCAAGGCTGTTGGGGTTCAGCCCCTAAATGTTAAATATGTGTGCATGAATCCAGAGGTTGCAACCTATTTTTTGGGGTTACAACCTTTTTCCTGCTGTCTTTTGCCTCTTGAACCGGTTTTGGGAGGGACAATTTTTATTTTAAAAATTGTGACCAGTTTTTAATTAGTGTGGCTTTTAATACTCCTCCTCCTCCCGATATTAAAAAAAGGTTAGGGTTAAAAGGTAGAGCAGCGGAAGCCTTCAGTCCGCCGCCCCAGCGCGTTCGCCGTCCGCCGCTCCCGCGCCCGCGCGTTCGCCGTCCGCCATCCCCGCGCCCGCGCCGTCCGCCGGCCGCCATTCGTCATCGCTGTTGTAAGGAATTTTGCCGCTGCTGTAGGCGGGAGTTCGTTGCTTGAAGGAGGTGTTTCCTCTGTGCTGAAGGAGGAGTTTTTCTCTACCGTTTCAAGGGCTTCTTCGTCTACGGTTTCAGGTGTACCCTTTCTTGTCTTCGTTTGCTATTGTGCTTGAAGAGAGAGTAGGATTTTATTCTGTTGTAGAGAAGTTGTGGTTTGTCTTGGTGGTAGAGAGGAGTGGATTTGTGTGTCAAATCCGGAGGGCTTTCTAGGTTTGGGCAAACCTAGATAAATTTCTGTAATCCTTATTTATTATAGTGGATTTTCGTTGTGTCGTGCCCCGTGGTTTTTGACCTTCAAGTGGTGAAGGTTTTCCACGTATATCTTTGTGTTCACTTGTGTTGTTGATTTTGTTTCTTATTATTGCTTGAGCTCTATTGATCGGTGAGTGTTGCCGTTGTCTGCGACCCTCTTTCCTTAACAAGTGGTATCAGAGGGAAGATTCTTTTGCTAGTCGTTTTTATTTCTCGGTTTCTAAATTAGTGCGGTAGGTGACGACCATCGGTCCGCTCCCTATCCTCTCTTGTTAATCCCTTGAAATAAATCGACTTGTGGACCGTAATAGAGTTACTTGTTTGAGAAAGCAATGGAACAGAACACAAGGATGGTCAGTATGAATGGCAAGAATTGGAGCATATAGAAGCCTCGGATGGAGGGTCTCTTATATTGTAAAGATCTCCATGCTCCGTTGACGGGGAGACCTGCTTCAGTTAAGGATGATGAAGAGTGGAAGAAAATGGATCGAAAGGCAGTAGGGTTCATTAGACAGTGGCTCGATGACTCTGTTTTTCATCATGTTTCCACGGAGACCTCGGCTCAGGCCTTATGGAAAAAGCTTGAAGCCTTGTACGAGCGGAAGACTGCAGGTAACAAGGCATTTCTGATTAGGAATCTTGTCAATTTGAAGTACCGGGAAGGTTCCCAGATGACTGAGCATCTAAACCTTGCTCAAAGTATTATTAATCAGTTGGAGTCCATGAAGATCACTTTGGAAGATGAACTCCAAACTCTGATTATCCTTAGTTCTTTACCCGAGAGTTGGGAGACTCTAGTAGTGTCGTTGAGCAACTCAGCACCTGATGGCGTGGTAACCATGGAAATAATGTCCGGTTGTCTCTTGAACGAAGAGCTGAGAAGGAAGGATTCTGGATCTTCCACTTCGGGTGTTTTTCTCATGGAGGGAAGAGGCCGGTCTGTGAAGAAGGATGTGAAGCATAGGGACAGTTCCAGGAGTAAGTCCAGGGGCAAGTTTAAGAAGGACATCGAGTGCTACTATTGTAAGAAGAAGAGTCATTTCAAGAAGGATTGCTTACAAATGAAAAGAGACCTGAAGGGAAAGACCAAGGAGGTAGTAGAATCCACTGGTGATGCGACGACTTTGATTGTGGAGGCTGAGCCGTTATGCTTGCAGTGCAGTGGGTCGTCTTGCCAGGACTGCGTTGACACAGACTGGATCGTGGACGGAGGTGCATCCTATCATTGCACTCCTCACAGAGATTACTTCTACACCTACTCTGCGGGAGATCTTGGTGTGATTCGGATGGCAAATTCCGGTGAGTCGTTGATTGTTGGCAGTGGTGATGTCCATCTGGAGACTGATTTGGGGAAGATTGTTCTCAAGGGAGTCAGGCATATTCCTGACTTGAGAATGAATCTGATTTCCGTTGGTAGGCTTGATGATGGTGGTTTCACGAGCATTGAAGGTGGAGGGACCTGAAGGTTGTTGAAGGGATCTTTGGTGGTAGCTAGAGGAAGGAAGTGTTATGGCCTTTATCGAACTAAAGCCAAGATCTGTGGTCCAAGTGTGAATACGGCAGAGAGCGACTCTATGGAGTTATGGCATTGCAGAATTGGGCATATCAGTGAGAAGAACTTGAAGATCTTGGTGAAGAACAAGGTCCTTCCGGAACTATCAGGAGGGCTTCCTGATACGCGTGCGCACTGCTTGGTCGGTAAGCAGAAACGTGTTTCCTTTGCTGATTCTGAACCAAAGAGGAAGGCGGAGTTACTATACTTGATACACACTGATGTGTGTGGTCCTATTGAGCCCAAGTCTGTGGGCGGAGCCGCTTACTTTGTCACGTTCATTGACGATCACTCCAGGAAAGTCTGGGCATATTCTGTGAAGCAGAAGAGTGATGTTCTAGCAAAGTTTGAAGAGTTCAGAGCGAAGGTGGAGAAGATGACCGGGAAAGAAATAAAGCGAGTTCGATCTAACAATGGGGGAGAGTACACTGGTGCCTTCGACGCTTACTGCAGAAGGCATGACATAGTACATGAAAGAACAATTCCGAGGACGCCGCAACAGAATGGGTTAGCAGAAAGGATGAACAGGATGATTATTGAGAAGATCAAATGTATGATCTCTCAAGCTGGCATTAGTAAACAATTTTGGGCTGAGGCTGTGCAAACTGCTGTACATCTGATAAATCTATCTCCTTCTGCACCTCTGAATGGTGATATTCCAGAGCGTGTTTGGTCCGGGAAGGAAGTGTCGTACGGACATGTGCGGGTGTTTGGGTGCAAAGTCCACGTTCATGTTCCCAAGGAAGAGAGATCGAAGCTTGATGAGAAGTCCCGGGAGTGCATCTTGATGGGATTTCCCCATGAGAAGTTTGGCTATAGACTCTGGGATCCTGTGAACAAGAAAATGATCAGAAGCAGAGATGTGATCTTTGTTGAAGATCAAGTGGTTGGTGAGCAGAATCCTGCGGAGTCACAGGTTCCACAGTTTCCACCTGCGGAGGAGAGACTTTATGCTGATGATGGGCCAGTAGAGACTACTGCTGATGATGGGCATGCTGAGGAGGAAGTTGGTGAGCTTACTCCTGATGAGGAGATGATTCCGGATGCAGGGGGAGCTCTGCCAGTTGATGTACCACCTGTGGTGGAGGTTCCTCTTGTCAGATCTAAGAGAGTCAGAAGGCCCAATACTAGGTATTCCCCTCATGAGTATATTTTTCTTACAGATAGTGGAGAGCTTGAGTCCTATGTGGAGGCTCAGAGTGCTGAAGATCGTGAGGCCTGAACATCTTCCATGAAAGAGGAGTTGTACTCCCTTTAGAAGAACAAGACGTATGATTTAGTCTCATTGCCTAAAGGGAAGAGAGCTTTGAAGAACAAGAGGGTCTTCAAGCTAAAGTTGGATGAAAATCGCTCTCAGCCAAGGTACAAGACGAGACTTGTGGTGAAAGGTTTCAGTCAGAAACAAGGTGTCGATTTCGACGAGATTTTTTCCCCAGTGGTGAAAAGGTCCTCTATCAGACTGGTGTTGGGTATGATTGCCTCCATGGATCTTGAAGTCGAGCAGATGGACGTCAAGACGGCATTTCTGCATGGCGATTTGGAGGAAGAGCTATATATGGAGCAGCCCGAAGGCTTTGTGGCTAAGGGGAAGCATAATCTGGTCTGCCGGCTCAAGAAGAGCCTTTATGGGTTGAAGCAGGCACTAAGGCAGTTGTATAGGAAATTTGACTCTTTCATTATGAAGAGCAAATTCCAACAGACCAGGGCTGATCACTGTGTATATGTGAAGAGGACTGAGAAGACGTTCACTATTCTGCTATTGTACGTAGATGATATGCTGATTGTTGGGGATGACAAGGCCAGCATAGCTGAGTTGAAGAAGGAGCTCAGTGAGTCCTTTGAAATGAAGGATTTGGGACCGACAAGGAAGATCCTTGGAATGAAAATTACCAGGGACAGGAGTGCTAGTCAACTATGGCTGTCTCAGTCTGAGTATGTGGAGAAAGTGTTGAAGAGGTTCATGATGGACAAGGTAAAACCCGTTGCTACTCCTCTGGCCGGGCACTTCAGACTTTCAAGTTCTCAAAGCCCCTCATCTGAGAAGGAGGTGGAAGAGATGAGTCAAATTCCTTAAGCATCCGCAGTGGGGAGTCTGATGTATGTTATGGTCTGCACTAGGCCAGACATAGCTCATGCTGTGGGGTCTGTGAGCCGTTACTTGGCAAACCCAGGGAAAGTCCACTAGAGTGCTGTGAAATGGATACTCCGCTATCTCTGAGGTACCTCAGACCTTTGTTTACAGTTTGTTGGAGGTTCACCAGAACTCATTGGGTACTCGGATTCGGATATGTCAGGAGATGTTGACACGAGGAGATCCACTTCTGGATTCGTGGTCACTTTTGGAGGGGGAGCAGTGTCGTGGCAGTCAAGGCTTCAGAAGTGCGTGGAATTGTCGACGACGGAGGCTGAATATATTGCATTGACTGAGGCGTCAAAGGAGCTTATTTGGATGAAGAAGTTCATGCTAGAGCTTGATCTCCGACAGGACGTGTACACAGTTTTCTGTGACAGTCAGAGTGCTATATTTTTGGCCAAGAATCCTGCCTTTCACTCCAGGACGAAGCACATTGACGTGAAGTATCACTGGATTCAGGATGCTGTGGAGGAAAAGCTGTTGGTGGTGGAGAAGATCCGCACAGATGAAAATCCTTCGGACATGATGACGAAGGTCCAAGGGAAAAGCTTGATTTCTGCCGGCGTTTGATCGGCATGATCCCCACTTGAAGGAGTCAAGGTGGGATACTCCCCTTTATGGTCTGAAGGGGGAGTTTGTTGGGGTTCAACCCCTAAAGGTTAAATATGTGTGCAAAAATCCAGAGGTTGCAACCTGTTTTTTGGGGTTACAACCTTTTTCCTACTGTCTTTTGCCTCTTGGACCGGTTTTGGGAGGGGCAGTTTTTATTTTAAAAACTGTGAGCAGTTTTTAATTAGTGTGGCTTTTAATACTCCTCCTCCTCCCGATATTAAAAAAAGGTTAGGGTTAAAAGGTAGAGCAGCGGAAGCCTTCCGTCCTCTGCCCCCGCGCGTTCACCGACCGCCGCTCCCGCGCGTTCACCGTCCGCCGCTCTCGCGCCCGCGCGTTCGCCGTCCGCCATCCCCGCGCCCGCGTCGTACGCCGGCCGCCATTCGTCGTCGTTGTTACAAGGGATTTTGCCGCTGCTGTAGGCGGGAGTTCGTTGCTTGAAGGAGGTGTTTCCTCTGTGCTGAAGGAGGAGTTTTTCTCTACCGTTTCAAGGGCTTCTTCTACGGTTTCAGGTGTACCCTTTCTTGTCTTCGTTGGCTATTGTGCTTGAAGAGAGTAGGATTTTATCTTGTTGTAGAGAAGTTGTGGTTTGTCTTGGTGTTAGAGAGGAGTGGATTTGTGTGTCAAATCCGGAGGGCTTTCTAGGTTTGGGCAAACCTAGATAAATTTCTGTAATCCTTATTTATTATAGTGGATTTTCGTTGTGCCGTACCCCGTGATTTTTGACCTTCAAGTGGTGAAGGTTTTCCACATATATTTTTGTGTTCACTTGTGTTGTTGATTTTGTTTCTTATTATTGCTTGGGCTCTATTGATCGGTGGGTGTTGCCGTTGTCTGCGACCCCCTTTCCTTAACAAAGGCTTGGAAAGGGATACGGGCGGAATAGAGTGGGTTATGGGTGAGGGGGAGGGCTGAGAGAAGGCTTGGGAGGATGCACTTGGGCCCTGGTAGGAAAAGGTGTGGGTGGTTTAGGGTATTTTGGGGTGGATCAGCCGTAGGAGTGGCGTGAGGGGGTAGGCGGGTTTTAGATCTGGAGAGGTGAAGAGTTAGGAGGCTGAGGACACGAGGTAGAGGCGGTGTTGGATGATAGTGGGACGGGAGGGTTTCGGGAAGGGATGGGACGGTGGGATCTTATGAAGCTCAGACATTTCAAAATGCTTGGTGTGTCGGTATCGGACTCTCCAACACTCGTCCGACTCTCCGACACTCTCCTCGCCGGCTCCACTCTAAGCTCCGACGCTCTGGGATTTATTTATTTGTTGTTTTTCTGATTACTCTTAATGTTGTTTTGGTGGTGTTCTATTATTAGAACTTTGTGACTTTTTTTTTAATTTTGTAAATTTCTTCAAGCAATGGTAGTAATAATGGTTCACAAAAGCTTATATCTATTGATGATGAACCAAATAAATCATTATGGAGGTTTGCCAATAAGCTGGCTACTCATGGTGAGGCGAGAGGAAATTTGTCTTGGATGTGCAATTTTTGTGAAAATTTTTTATAAATTCATTTACAAGAGTGATAATACATTTGTTAATGATTGGTGAAAAAAGAATTGAAAAGTGTGTAAAAATCTCAATAAGTGATCTATTTGAGATGAAAAAACTAAAAAAAGACGTGAATGCTAGAATATCGAGTTTTGCTCCTAAAAAATGACTTTGCCCCTTCAAAAATTTCAAGTAATGAAGATGGATCTACAAGTGAGGTAGACATTTTCTCTAGAAAAAAGAAGATTGAATGTATGAAAATAGACTTGCTTGAGAATGCATTTAACATGGGTCAATGAGAACATTAAGATTATGAGATTACTATAAAAAATAAATATTTAATATACGTGTCTCAGCATATTTGAATATGATATTTTTTTAAGAATTGACGAGTCACGTGTCGTGTCGTGTTACGTGTCACGTGTTGGTGTCGGTGCAACATAAGTGGGATCTTTGGGGAGAAGTGGGGATCGGGTGGCTATGAGGGCAGTGGAGGGGTCGGCAAAAACGGCCGAAGTGGGGCTGAGAGAACTAACAGGGATAAAGGCAGCGAGAAGGAGGGGAGATACCTGGAATCGCACCAGGGAGGGTCCCCTTGGCGTCACGTCACATCAAGAGGAAGACCGGCGGTTTCAAAAATTGAATCCAAACCATCAATAACCCCCCACAAATCCCTGCATGTGTATAAATATATCCAATTCTAGATTAGGGCATCCTAATCAGATGACTCACTGCATCCATGTTGATCAGACATTAAATATAACTCATTTAAAATAAAACGATACATCATAAAGACTCAAAACAACCATTCGGATGCGGCCTCTTGGACTCAAATCGTCCGAACGGGCAATAGTTCATCGCCTCCTACGAGAATATAGACCCGTGTCAGGCGTGGCTGCCCTCATAAATCCAATTAATTGTATATTAGAAGTACATAGAAAACATCATATAAATATAAATATAAATATAAATATAAATATATATATATATATATATATATATATATAATAGTATAAATAATTAAAAAAGGAAAGAAAAAATGGACAACAATATTCCATTTCTAAAGATATTGCAGTACAAACTTCAGCACTGATATCATATCAAATACAAAACTTCTTTGAGTCTAATGTATCCTAATGCAAACCTAAGGGATGCGGGTCACCCAAATTAATAGCTATGTAGGCTCTGTTTAGGGGGCTTATTTTCAACGGTCAAGCGGTTACGACCACATGAAGTAACCGCTTGACCGGTGAAAACAAGTCCTCCCAAACGGAGTCGTAATTAGTAGCTCGCTAAACATCAAATTAAGGCTCAGTTTGGCATGACTTTTTTTCAAAGATGAGTTTGGACAAAAACGCCTATGTTTGGCATGACAGCGGTTATGACCGCCACAAAAAATTAATGTTGAACATAAAAAAGGATGAAGTTCCTTGGGCGAGGTCAGGTTTTCACGAACGACAATTCATAACTACCATGACCGCCACCGCCTCGCCAAACAAAGTAATGCTTCGTTTAACGTAGTGGTGGCAGTCGTGAACGTGGGGGTCATAAACTGTCGTTCGGTGAACGCCCAACCTCACCTTAAAAAATTTATGCATCTTATGCTCAAAACTAACATACATTCCATGATAATAACGTTTTTCGCCAAACTCACCAGAGCAAATAAGCCGCACCAAACGAAGCCAAAGTAATTCTCTGTTTCTTTAGGCTCAAGTTTGATTAGCATGTAAACATTCACATCATCAATTGAAAATCACATCATGACAAAAAATGAAACTATATTAACTCTACAAAACATCAATTGTGCAACAAAAAAAACTAGTACTGTAAAAAAGAGGGATTTTACTTCACCTGGAAATTGAGCCAATTAGAAGAAACATTAATATCAAGCAAAAAAATTCAGTGGCTGAAGAAATTTACATCCCTGATAAAAATTCATGAAGAATCTCTAGGAGTTTTAAAGCCAGAAGAAGATTTACAGAAACAATCTAATTCTAAACGTGGAACTACATTAGACAGCTGATAAACTAGCATAACAAATTCCAACCCATCTTGGAACTCAGTTAAGGAAAAAACCCTTCAATTTCCTCGCTCTCATCGCCTCAGCATGATCGAGAATTTCTAGCCACAATCGCAAAGTAATCTGGAAATCAATTGAAGCATCCACTAATAATGTTCTCAACTATGATTCAAATTAGATTGTGCTTTTTCGGCCTGTCAACAGTCGGCCTGCTTATCTTCCCGACCAGAAACTGCATTCGAACAAACAAAACTGTGTTAGAAATGAAACAGAAAAATTGAAACTGCTTCATTCAGTTTCTGAAGTGGAAAACATTGTAATCGAATTAAAATTTCCATTACCTTAAAATAGGGTGAAAATTGCACTAGAAACTCTTGACATCTTGAGGAGACTTCAGGAACAGCCCTATGCTTTATTCATATATATAGAGATATACATATATATATATATGTTTACATATGCACATCTATATTTAATACACCTGATATGCCCAGAAAATCAGCCTTCATGAGAAGACCTCAGGTGCGAGTAGCACTCTTCGCTGGAGGCGAACACCTGGAGGCACACCCAGCAAATATGACGTCCGCACCGACACTCGATGTGGTTGCATCCATCTACCTTTTCAATCACATGCTTACAGCCAGGGCAATCCTTTACATTTTCCCTCCCCAATCGCCAATCAAATAGTGATACATCTGGACTGTCTTTGTACTCCTTGTACAACTCACAGCTGATTAATGCATGATATTCGAGATGGCACCGTCTACACGTCTCCACAGAGCAAGCTCCACACACAAATGGCTTATCAGCATCCGTTTCATCCTTCGAAACAACTACTTTGTAGATCCCGGGACAGTCAGGAGTTGGGCAGAAGCGGTAAGCCCCAGCACTCGTGGTTACAAACCATGAAATTGATGCTTGGAAGAGTTCCTCGAGCTTCTCTCCTATAAGAAGGGATTTAAGATCGGCGAGCAGAAAAAGGCTCGAGCAACCCTCCTTCGCGCAGCACAAAGGAAACACATCACGCGACCTTATAGCGGCATCACACTGGTTCACAAGACAGCCCTGACAGAACTTGTGACCACATGATTCAAGGCAGAAGGGTTCATCCATCTCACATAAGCAAATGGGACATATGGTTTCTGGAGTTTCTGTTACAAGAAAATGGCCATTTAGTGAGTTTGACATATTCAAAACCACTTCTTCCACCTTCTGCTTTTGCTCCATGCTACCCCGAGCAGAAAGGATGTGCCGCCAGGTGTTGAGAGTTAGCTCAACTCCAGGAACGAGTAACTTAAGCCCTTCAAGATCTGCACCGAACCTCTGGATGACCTCTTTCATTAAATTTGGAGGAATATTATGACCGCGAAGGCGGATTTCATGTTGCCTGTTCTCATGAAGATTTTGCAGGGAATGGATCAGTCTTTCCTCAACAGCAACAGCTTCATTTGGAGATCCAAATATCTTAATGTGAAGGTTATGCCTGTCATAGAAAATATATGTTCCAGTCTCCCTTTCGAGAGACTTGCGGAGTGTGATGCCATCTCGAGAGATTAAAAGCTGCATCAATGAAGGAGTCAGGCTTGGGTGAGTCACAGTCTTTCCTTTAACGAGATGATCAAGCTGATTCCTTAGACCAGCAATAATTTTTGTTGCAAGAGCAGATAACTTTACACGATAGAAACCACCGAAATTCTCCACTGAATAGGTTACACCTGTGACATTTGGAAGAAAGAGAGTGAGAAGTTTTAAATTCAAAATGATATCTGCAAGCCGAGGAGTTGAGAAAAAGACCAGCCATTGTGCACATTAAAGGAGTTAATTGTATGGCACGTTTTCTGCTGAATGGGCAGATAATAATGTTAGTTGACTTGACCAAAGAGCAATCATAGAAGATAATTATCTAAACTTGATTGGTTTCTTTTTTTCTGATGCAAAACTAAAATCCACTGTGATTCAAAATTTTAAGATATTAGCAGTCAAGTAAACATTTTAAAACAAGGAGTTTGCAGTAAATCCCGGCCAGATGCAATTGGTTTATTACTATTAAGAATGTAGTCTCGAGGAACCACACATAGGTGTATGCACTTAATATAAATTGATGAAGATATTCTTGTAAATTTATGTGTTTTTTAAAATAATTTAAGATTGCCCTTTTTCGTACTAACTACCTAAATTACCGGACCTTTTATTCAAAGTCGCGTTGGCTGATTAAACCGATGAGCAAAAAATAGAAACAGATGCACGGGAGGAAAAAAGTAATACATGACATGAAAATAAAATAAAAATATAACTAGTGCGTGGTGATATCATGCATCCTCGAATGCGGCGACGGTTGCATCAATTCCCCCGGTGTTGACAAACTCGACCCCAGCGAGAACTCGCAAAAACTAGTAATAGAGAGATCAGACGTCGTCGTTGGTGCTGAACCGGATGGTATGTTTGGGTCTCCACCGATGGCTCTATGCACTTCTGAATTTGAAACGGACCAAACCTCCTAAAAAAGCACAGACAATCAACATTTAAAAAGTACAACTTACGACGATAACGACCGACCATGAATCTATAATGTTCAAAGACTGCTCACAAATTATTAGCAATATTTTATGAAATTCTTTTAAATATTTAATATGAGCTTGCGAATCAAATGAAATACGTTCATGGAATGTGGTGTGATGGTCAAGTAGGTGGGGTAATAAAAACCCATAGATAATCTTGAAAGGAGATTTATTAGGGAAGTAATTTTTAGTATGTGAATTGTGTTTGTGGAAGTTCAAGATCACATTGCTTTAAATTCGCCCAGTTAAACACTTAAGAAACCTCTTAGACTTTTATTAACGACCTCAGTATGTCCATCAGTCAGAGAATGCTAAGCACATTTATACTCGGGTTTGGTTTTCAGTCGAAACCAATGTGTTCCAAAATTATGACAACATTTAATATTTTGATGCAAATCAACAAATCCTCTCATGCCCAAATGATAGTGTGGTGAAATAAAGGTGTGATCTCTAAATGTCAAATCTACGTAATGAGGTGTGTGAGGTAAGAATTCATCAGACATGGTATAGGAAAAACGAGAGATACCAGGTGGCACATAAACAACTGATAGACATGGGATCGAGCCTAGGTCATGTGGGTCAGTGGCAGAACTGTATCACGACTTACTTCATAGGGTGGGGTTTCTGGCGAGTGTGGTAAGTAGTAACGGGGTGGAGTCAACAAAAAGTGAATTAGGAGACATAGAAGTCCTCCCGTGTGTCTTACGCAAACGAGTTGGGAAGTTTTATAGTAATTTGTTTTACAAATGAAAATGTTTAATTAAGATTCATATGGTGTTTTCAAAGATCAATTTGAAGAGTGAATACCACCTGATTAGAATTCGACACAGGGATGAATGAAAGACTGTGTTTAAGACTACGAAAGGATTATACGAGTGGTTGGTAATGTCTTTTGGCCTCTCCAATGCTCCCAACACATTTATGTGAGTGACAAATCAAGTGCTTAGGCCACTCATAGGAGTCGGTGTAATGGTGTACTTTGATGATATCCTAATTTATAGTTTTGATCCTGATCAACACCTGATTCATTTTAGGCAAGTCTTAGAAATCCTACATGAAAATAAATTATATGTGAATTTGAAGAAGTGTAAGTTTATGACGGAGAGTCTGACCTTCCTAGGAAATATTATCTCATTTGAAAGCATTAAGGTTGATAGAGAGAACGTCAAAGTGATTGAATCCTGGCCTAGCCCTAGGATGATTATTAAGGCTTGAGGGTTTCACAGGCTAGCGCCTTTTTATCAACGGCTTATTCAGAATTTTAGTACTTTGATAGCACCTGTGACTGATTGTTTGAAGAAGAGATTGTTTATTTGGACGGAAGAAGCCGAGTGTGCGTTTATGTTGGTTGAACAAAGACTCTCGAGTGCACATATATTAGCGCTGCCTGATTTTGATAAGATTTCTGAGGTTGACTGTGATGTGTCTATTATATGCATTGACGCAGCTTTGAGTCAGGAGGGTCGACCTATAACATTTTTTAGTGAGAAGCTGAATGAGGCGAAGGCTAGTTATTCCACATATGACAAAATTTTACGTTATCGTTCAGGCTCTTTGTCATTGGAGACACTACCTAATTCATCGCGAGTTTGTGTTAAAAACCAATCACGAGGCACTAAAACATCTGAACTCCCATAAGGAGATCAAACGTCATGCCAAGTGGGATGCTTACCTGCAGCTTACGTTTCATCTGAAACACAAACCCAGTATCACGAATCGAGTTGTAGATGTCATTTGTCGTCACTTGTCAGACACATTTACTAGTCACCCTTCAGTCTTGTATTACAAAGTTAGATTCACAACGTAACTTGGACACCTCTGCTAGAGATACTCTTTTTTGGGGTATATTTGGAAAACGCTGTGGGTCCGAATAAGAACCAAACTTGAGTTTAGCAGCGCATATCACCCTCAAACTGATAGGCAGATTGAGGTCGTTAATAGAAGTTTGGGAGACCTTCTTAAGTGTTTGACTGGGGAGAATCCGAAATGATGTGATCTTATACTGCCACAAGCTGAATTTGCATTCAATAATTCAACTAATCGCTCTCATTAGTAAATCTCCTTTCAAGATTGTTTATGGGTTCTCCATACCCCATCTACTTGATTGTCACTCCCTTCTGATTCATGAACGTATATCATATGATCGGCAAGCTCATATTTATTATTTAAAGTAATTGCATAAAAATATTGTTAATAAATTGTGAGCGACTTCTGAAAAATATAAATCCATGGTCGATCATCATCGTCGGGAGTTATATTCTTCAGAAGAAGATTAGGTATTTGCCTATTTCAGAAAGCAGAGATTCACTCGGGGTACATATCATAAGCTACAACATCGAAAGTTTGGTACTTTTTCAAGTCCGGAAGCGCATTGGTGAGAATGCTTACCTCCTCAATCTGCCCGTTGGTTTCGGTACTTCGCCGACATTCAACATAGCTAATCTAACACAATTTTATGGAGATCCGCCTAGTTCCAGCCCAAGTCAACCTACTGCAGCTCCACAGAGTCCGTCGGACTTAGCATCAGTGCAAACGCCCACCACTGAGGGGATAAATCAGGTTCTTGATGTACAAGAGTTTTGTACCCATCACAGGACGTATCAACGCTACTTGGTCTCATGGAGGGGACGAGACATCACAGGCAGTTCTTGGATTAACACTAACGAGTTACAGCGACGTCGACCAGATCTCTTCGTTGCTAGTCTTTGCGAGGTCTCGCCGGGATCGAGCTCTTACAACCCCGGGGGAATTGATGTATTCTACGAGACATCGTAGTTCCTTTTACTATACATTTATTTTATTTCTTGTATTTTTTTTCACACGCTCGTCTCTATTTTTCAGCTCGTCGGTTCAACAACCTGATGAGACCTTAAAAAAATGGTCTGGTAATTTTAGTGGTTAGGATGTTAAAGGCAAGCTTAATTTATATAGGGACGCATAAATCTAAACTAGAGAAAATTCAATTCAAGGTGTCATTAGGAAGGATATTAGAACAAAATATATGAGAACAAAAATTAGGAAAGAAATCATTTTGTTCTGTTTGGAAAGATTAATTCCAGGTTAAGAAATTTTGGAAAGCAAAAATCATTTTGGAAATCTTATGCTATTAAAGACAACCGTGAAGGAGGAAAGAGCAGTCTGGATTTCAGAGAAACCTTTATTGGTTTCTTGAGTTGTCGGCCAAACCCTTCATGTACCTCCGCTTGTGCCCGGGTTCCAGCCCATGACAACACCAACGAGATTCCATCCCGTCAATCCCACCCCTCCTGTGTTGGCATTGACTTCCGACGGAGCTCCGCACTGTCTGCTTACGCGTCCCTATCGCACCAGCCCTCCTGCCGAACGAAGCTCCGCCTCTGATATATCTTCCGCCCGTCCAATGTTTGGTTTGAGCCTTTCCAGACGCAGATAATGTCGACGACAACACACATTTTCGTTACCACTATCAGCATTGTTCATCTACTGCGATCAAGGGCTCGGGAAGGACCAATATTCGTTGTTGCTTGTGAGGTATTATTGTTCCAAAATATTAGTAGTATTATTGTTCCAAAGTATTATTGGCCGATGATGACCAAGGGTGGCGTTATGGTTCACTGAGACGTACCCGCACAACTGTTGTTGGTCCTTGGTAAGTGGGCGTAGAGGGGTCGGAGGGCAGAGGGCCATACTACAATAATTCAATCACGTTGTTGAAGGAGAATTTGAGGACCTCGAGGTGCAACAAAAGGGCGTCGATCTCATTAGCAATGTAATCAATATTCTCAAACATCGCTCGAGTATAAAGGTATATGAAGCAAGTTGAAGCAATGTTGGGCATTATTGGACGGAGATACACTGAAGGGAATGTTTGACGAGCAATTACGCAAGCGGAGGGAAACAAGACGAGAAATGCAGTTGTCACAGTTACCAGTGGTCGATGCATCACTTCTTCAACTCAGTCGTTTCTTCGTCATCTACCGGATCCTGATCGTAAGACAGTCGCATAATCATTCCCACAAAGAGCTTTTTCCCTTACTTCGACGCATCTTCTCCATAATCTAAAAGAGACGATAATATGTCTTTCATTTGAGCATGTGTGGATTGACGAACTATTGGTGCACTAAGAGTTACAGGACAAGTGCATCCATTGTCACTATGATCAATTTGTTGAATAATAGCAATTTCAAAGAGGTTGCAATATCCTTAAGCATGGCTTTCTTCCGAGTATTAAGCAAAGCTTCTCCAGTCACTTGTGTTGAGGAACACTTCAACCATTGATCATTTTTTTCATAAAGTGTCTCCATTGAGCCCAAGATATACGGGTTCCTTCCTTAATCACAAAGGCCGATGACATCCTCTTGAGGCAAGTGCAATGTTGAGGAAATCAAACCCATATGAACCTAGAATGATGTATGCAATGCAATATATGATCTGGCATCCGATTATAGAATCAACAATTTAAAACCATGCAGATTATTACAAGATAAAAAACAAATTAATTTGATAAGAATGCGGATATACTTCCTTCAGCACGAGCGCTTTGATTCTAAATGCTAAAGTGCATAAGCTCTGTAAGATATAGACAACCACGAATTAAGTTTTGTAAGATATAGACACCATGAAAAAAGCACACTAACAAAGTAGCATTCCAAATCATATACAGATATCAATCTGTACAACAACGAGAAACCAAAATACCTATGAGAAATTGGGGAATAACTTGCAAGAAATTGAAAATAACAGGATTTTTATTTCCAAAAAACTGAATATTATAAGGGTCCGCCCTCCTTTATATAGAAGAGAGGATGAGAGAGAATTTACAATTTGACAATGCGACTAATTAAAAGAATCTCCAGATGTGTGACAAGCGCGGACAATGAGGTAATATGATTTGACTACACAGGGAAGTGCGGTTACAAAGGAGTAACCGCCCATACCAACAACAACAACGAGCAGTACCAAGGATGAATCTGTCGGTCTTCATCAACAAAGCTTGCAGTTCACCAATCTTAGTCGCGATCTCCACAAGGTGCGGTTAGACACGAATAACCACACGTATATCTATCAATCAACACAGCTTGCGGTTAGCCAAACATAACCACGATGACTGCAAGGTGCAGTTAGACAAGGTTAACTGCACATACATGTATATGTTTTAATAGTCCCCTCAAGCTGGAGAATATATATCGATCATCCACAGCTTGTCACATATGTAAGAAAACGATGAATATACTGGTTTGGTAAAAATATCAACTATTTTTTATCGGAGGTGACAAACGAAGTGTAGATTTGTTTCTTTAAGATTTCTTCCCTGATAAAGTGACAGTCAACTTCAATATACTTTCTCCTCTCATGAAAAACTACATTCTTTGATATGTAGATGACAACTTTGTTATCACAGAGCACTGGTAATGGATAGTTGTAGACTTCATCTAAGTCTAATAGAAATGTCTGTAACCACTTTAATTCACAATTGGTTTGAGCCATGTTTCTATATTCAGCCTCAACGCTTGATCTGGACACTATAACTTGTTTCTTGTTCTTCCAACTAATAAGATTCCTTCCCACAAATGTATAAAGTCCAGATGTGGACTTCTCATCTCCTTTATCATCAACATAGCTGGCATTAGAATAGGTTTCTATCTGCAGATGGGTATTTTATTGAAATAATAGTGCCTTCCTTGGAACTTGCATAAACTAACTGACTTTTCCCACCGCATAGAAGATATCAGGCCTTGTTACTGGTAGGTAAGAGAGTTTACCTATTAAGCGCCGATACCTAGTGATATCAGAAAGAAGATGTGAATCCTCATTCCAAAGTTTATCCCCGCAACCGCCATAGGACATTGAGCAAGTTTAGCGCCAAACAGACCAATCTCTTTTAGAAGATCAATAACATACTTGCGATGTGAGAGAACAAATAAGTTGTGATTTATCGAAATTTCAATAGCCAAAAAGTATTTTGAAGATGTGAGAGAACAACAAAGTAAGGAGGATGTGATTGCAAGAACAATATCGAAATTTCGTATGAAGATAGAGTAATAGCTGTGAACAAAACTGATGGTGAAGATGACTTCACCAGCCCGAGGATTTTGTTTAAGTCCATAATCGCCTTCCGCAAGCATATCTATTTTGCAACATACCCTGGAGATTGTTATATGCACGCTTCTTCTTAGATCTAGAGGAAGACATATCTTTGGTGTCAATTCATGACCGCGACAGAAAAAAGTATTAAGGCGAGCAACCGGAAGAAGATGTAACCAACACCATAGATTTTCTTTGACAACTAACTCAAGACGACGCATAATATTTCACCACAAACACCCATCAAAAACCAACAATATCATCACCTGTAAGAATTTTTTTTCATCCATGAGGATGTCTTGATAAGAACTCTTTCTCAACATAGACTGCAAATGATAAGAACAATCATCATGATAACAACTTGGGTTCCAGAAATTCTTGCGCAACCCCAAATCTTATGAAGATAGTTTCCCAGTCCATATCTAATGGTGTCTTCTATTTTTGTTGCGATTTAAAGTGAAAGAGCTGTCCCCAAAAAGAACAAAACTGACTCATCATGGTGAAGATGACGTTTAAGGGGTTGGATTCACTATCGTGGAACGTAAGATCCCATTACATTCTTAAAACTAACTTGTCGATATCAATCATATTATACAATTACACAAATAATCTATACTAAAAATCATATAATTAAACATTTGTTTACTTAAGAGTAATAAGCTATTATTACGAGAAATCTAGAATAGATCATAAGGATAAGAACATTAAAACAGGATGTTTAAGAAATCATCCATAGATCGAAATCATCCCTGGATGATTTTCCGAAATCATCCAGAAAATATGGAATTTGTATATCTGATACTCCTCCTGAGCAACATACCCTGGAGATTCACAGCAGGCAGAAGAAATCAGAAGAAGAAGAAGAAGAAATCACAGAAGAAGAAAAAGAAGAAATCACAGAAGAAGAAGAAGAAGAAGCACAGAAGAAGAAGAAATCACAGAAGAAGAAATTCAGAAGAAGAAGAAGAAATCACAGAAGAGGAAGAAGAAATCAGAAGAAGAAGAAATCACAGAAGAAGAAGAAGAAGAAATCGCAGAAGAAGGAAATCACAATAGAGGAAGACATTACGGGGAGGAAGAAGCAGCGGCAGCGGCATTGACATCTAACTGAGGCATCTGTCAATTCATGTTGACCGCGACAGAAAAAAGAACTAGGATCGTGCTAAGGCGAGCAACCGATTTCTCCTTTAAGAGAGAAGATATTGATCACAAAACTCATAAAGTAACCAATACCATAGATTTGAGTGAACCCCTTGACAACTAACCGAGCATTATAGCGAACCATAGTGCCATCAGCATAATATTTCACCACAAACACCCATCAAAAACCAACAATATCCACCCTCGGAGTAGGGACTCTTGCTCTGTTTCCAAGAGTCTACCTCTCCTTTCTAAGCATTCTTTTCTCTCATGCACATTAGTACAAATTGAGAACCGCAAGTATCCAATACCCAAGTGGAATTTTTTTTCATCCATGAAGCGGAATATTTCCCTTCTTATGAAGATCCTCGAGATAGAGAGGGTTATTCCTCCTCCAATGTCATGTCTTACCACAATGATGGCACTTTCCTTCATTCGCCAGACCCTGCCTTTTCAATGTTGATGATTTTGGATCAAGATATGACCTAGGTCCTACCTTGGTCTTCTTTGATCTTTTGGTCTTGCCCCTGCCTTTATGCACCATCAATATGGGACTAGCAGGCTTGACCTTCTTCATGTTGTTCTCGACAGTTCTCAACATGTCTAGGAGTTTGGGCAGTATCCTGTCAATCTCATTCATGTTGAAGCCAAAATTTGACCTCAACAAAAGTTCGAAATCGAGGGTGTAGCCAACACCTACATCTCCCAAGCTCCGACCTCTGACTGGCAGTAAAGGACCATAAACGACCCAAAGCCTCAGCTAGGAGGTCTCACCTCTAACCCGAAAGATCTCTGAGCGCTTCCCCTCCAAAGCCAAATGCTGGGCTAGGAGCTCCTCAGCAAGCACTAGAAGATCTTAGGAAAATATGAAAGCCTGCTTTCTGAGGACCCTCTGTGGGTCTATTTATAGCCTTTGCTGACCTGAAATTACTAAATTACCCCTGGCTGGTCTGCAAACAGTCAAACTCCGCTGTTCTGAGGAGCTAAATGCAGACCCTGGGGGTATACAAGTAATTTTACCTGAGGGCATCCAGGTAATTTCACCCTGGGCCCTACCCGGCGGGAGCCTTCCTGCCGAGAACTGAAGGCGCTTACGCCTCGCCGAGAACTCTCCCGCCCTCACCTGGCGGGAGCTAAAAGGATATTGAAGAATGCTTCAGGCTGTGCCTGCTCCCGCCCCCCGCGAGGCACGAGCCTTCTTGTCCGCCTCTGGGCGGGAGTAGGTCTCGGCCGAAGCCCGATCTGTCTTTGACGAGCGTCGAGCTCCGCTCGACGAACCGCTTACCCGAGCACGAACGCTCACGCCTACTCTTGTGCGAGAGCTCTCCTGTTCTGAACCTGCTCAACAAACGTCGAGCTCAGCTCGACGAGACCCAAGCTGAGCTTGACGAAAGTCGAGGGGTTGAGTCGAGATAAACCCTAACCTGGCCGAGAGTAGTCTTTCTTCACCCGAGGCTAGCCCAAAGCTAGCCCAAACCTGGCCTTGGTTGTTTCTGGGTGCCACACAGCGAATATGGGGTTGTACACAATCCCCGCTATTTTCGAGCTAGCCCTGCGCTTGAAAAGACACGTCCAACCCTTTATATTCGCTGAGCATGTGTTGTCCTGAAAAGGAATCTTTTGGTGGGCCACCCCACGGCTATATATATAAATCTGCTGATAGTCAAAATTCCATCCCTGCCGCTACAACCCCATTGTTGAGTCCTCACGCGATCTCGCAATGCGCCCTGAACGCGCCGAGAAGCCGTTCTCGCAAGGTCTGCAAGACCGCATCGATGCGCCACAGGCGCAAGCCCGTGCCAACAGCTCCCTGGTGACCCCTTGGCTGGCGAGAAAGACGTCGGCCGCTGAGCCCCCCCAGCTGAAGAAGAAGAAGAAGGCAAAGTCGGTCAGGCGAGACCTTTTGAACGAGAACCGGGGCTTGCCTACCCCGACCCCACGCCGCGCGGATAATCCTTCTCCTCCGCAGAAGGTATGTCCCTCCGATTCGCTGACTATCAAGAACTGTGAACTGATGTGGAAAAAGAAAGATCGATGATTGATATGTCGTAGTTTTCGCAGGAGGCGATTCAAGATATCGGCACCGGGTCCCCGCTAGTGCCCCCAGAATCTGCGCCTTTCCTTCCTAAGGATCCACCACGGGTCTCGGAGGCCACTCCTCCGGCTGACTCTCCGAGAACCCCAAGTAACCTTTTTCCCCATTTTGACCAATTTTTCATTCCAATCAATGTGTTCTACTGCTGCTAAATTGACTTCTCGCAGCGCCAGCTCCTGCCAGCCCAGGTCTCGCCACCCGGGGAAACGAAATCGTGCTCACCAACCAGGACACCCTGGCCGCTGATCTCGTCCTACCGGCGGGAGGAGTGGTCATCGAACCCTCTGCGCCTTCATAGGAGGCCCGCCTTCCTGTGAGGGAGGACGTCTCCGCCCCTGCTCCTGGCCAGGCCGAGATCGTCACACGTAAGACATTCCGCCCGGGGCGAGGTAAGCCACTCCACCTCCTCTTTGGAAAGGAACCCGAGGGGGAGCCCGGACCTTCTCGGCCGCCATCGGTCGATGGCTCTCGTCATGATGCAGGTATGCGAGAAATCACCACTTCCTCTACTTTCTCCCTTGTCATGACTGGAACTCTCTCTCCCTTACCAGGGGGTACGGAGCCCCGGGCGGGAGCTGACGAGGAAGAAGATGAAGACGAAGACGAGGATGAAGAGGAAAGGGAAGACGCTGAGAGCTCCCCCTTCCCTTCTTCTGATGAGATAGAAGAATTCCTGGACGTTGTCGGGAACGGCAGGAAACGGCGAAAGAGGGTGGCGGCGCTCTTCTCGAATCTCGCGCGACGGGAGCGGGCCAACTCCTCTACAGTGAGGAGCCTCCATAGGATGGTGGAGCGGCGAATGGCGGTCATCAAGCGAGACTACAACCACCTCCTGGGTGAGACGGAGCAGCAAGATACACTTACCGCCGAGACGTCCCCAGGGGGGTATGTAGCGCGGATTCGGGACCAAGCGCGCCTGATAAACCGTGGTGCACTGCCCTGACGTCTTATTTCACCCCGCGGGTTCCTCCGAGGACGAGAAGGCGGGACCTGGGACGATGGCGCTGGGAGCAATACTGAACAATGACGTCTCGCCTTCCCCATCTCTCGGCATACCCTTCCCCCGATGTACCCCTTCTTGAATTTGGACAATAACTAATGCTGAACTATTAAATTTTTTTTTATTATGCGGCTCTCGCCCGGCGAGAGCCCCTCTTCCATTGCTGCTTTGCTCTCTGCTTTTTTGTTTCACGCTTCATTTTTGTGGAACTTGCACGAACACTAGCTTCCTGTTTATTAGTCATTGTTTTATCTCTGGACTGGGGTCTCGCCTGGGAGTTTCTCCCCCCCCCCCCACCCCACCGTTGGCTTAGGCAGTCGGAGCGTGTCAGAACGGAAAGCGAGGCGCCTACTCCTCGGGACTTGACGATCGTACCCCCGCCGTCTTTTTGGAAAAAACATCATTACCACGATTTTCTATAAATAGGCTGGTCAACCTACCACATTTATTTCTCTGATCTGAAACCCTTGCCTCCTTTCTTGCCGCTCACGCGCCTCTCCGCGACTTCGCTTGCTTTCGCCACTTTCTCTCGCTCTCGCTTTCTTCCCAATAGTTCTCGCCTTGAACCCCTTAATCACGATGTCGGGCGAGAGCGAAGGCCATTCCAACTGCGCGCAAGCCTTCCTAAAGCACAAGTTTCCTCCCTGCCGCCTGACCCTAGACGAATACCAACTGATAACCACCAATTTCATCCCCGCCGGATTCACCGCGGGAAACCCGGGCAACAACGACAGGGTAAATCTCGCGCGAGAGGGGGACGCTCGCCATCCCCCTAGAGCATTTTGAGGTGGGCTTCCGCCTCCCCCTCTGGCCTGAGATGCGCCAAGCCCTCCGATACTACGGGGTGGTTCCGGCACAACTCAATCCCAACTCGGTCTCCATCCTGGTAGCGTTCATCTGCTACATGTGGGCCAAGCGGATAGAGTTCAGCCTACCCATCTTCTGGAAGCTCTTCATCTTCCGGGCGAAGAGCGGCGAGGTGGTCTTCTTCTCATGGCAGGTGCTCAAGACCTGCGGCCTCGCCAACAAGAACCATCATTGGAGCGAGAAATTTGTCAACATCTCAGGCGACTTCGGCAATGTTCCTCTCGCGCCTGTCCAGTATGACGACGCCGCCTACAAGCCTGCCGACTCTTAGGTCGCGCGAGAGCGCCATCCTTGAGTTCTTTGGGACTAAGGACTTTCGACGTCCAGTTCCTCAGGCGGGACATCGACTCCCTTCAGCCCATACCTGCCGGCGAAGGTATGATCTCGCCTTTACCACGCGATTCTATGCTTCAAGATGTAGAGTTAATTGTTGTTGATCTCGCAGGTGAGCGAGAAATCCCTCTGCACCAGCCGTTCGACGTGACCAGGGCTGCGACCGACCCTTTGGCCCTTGCGAAATCCGCAGCTCTCGCCTGCCGAGATGAGCCGGCTCCTCCCTCCAAGTCCGGTGCCGGGAAGAGAAAGCCCAGCGCCTTCTCCTCCTCCCCTTTTAAAAGATCCAAGCCAACCGCTACGGACAAGGGTAAGTCCGTAATGGCATCTCCCGCACGAGCTGTTGCCGAGAGCGGGGCGACTATTACCGCTGAGGCTACCGCCAGGGCTCCTACCGAGAACCCGTCGGCCGCAGGTGGAGCTGGAGACGAGAGGGCGGCCGCCGAGACTTCTGCCCAAGTTCCCCCCAAGCCGATGCCAAGAGGGCATCGGAACTTCGGCTACGACGACAAGTTCTTGGACGCGGAGGGGAAGCCCTTGATCCAATGGGATCCGGGATCTCCAACCCTCCTTCCCAGCTGGACGGAGAAAGACGAGGTCACCGGCGATGCTTTCGCGCTGGCCTACGACAATTACAGTCGCGAGGACGCCGACCACTTTGATCCGTCGCCCACCCGGCTCTTGGACTTCGACTCCATCCGGGCCTTGATGCGTGGGATCGAGCTCGCGCATATGTGTGCGCGCCGAAGCATTACCATCGACCGCAACTTCGTCGACATGCACAAGGCGAGAGACGAGGCGGTGGCCAACGCGGTCGCCCTGAAGGTCGAGCTGGCCTCGCCAACAAGAGCCATCATTGGAGCGAGAAGTTCGTCTACGTCTCAGGCGACTTCGGACAACGTTCCTCTCGCGCCCGTCCAGTATGACGCCGCCGCCTACAAGCCGCCCACTCTTAGGTCGCGCGAGAGCGCCATCCTTGAGTTCTTTGGGACTAAGGACTTCGACGTCCAGTTCCTCAGACGGGACATCGACTCCCTTCAGCCCGTACCTGCCGGCAAAGGTATGATATCGCCTTTACCACGCGATTCTATGCTTCAAGATGTAGAGTTATTTGTTGTTGATCTCGCAAGGTGAGCGAGAAATCCCTCTGCACCAGCCGTACGACGTGACCAGGGCTGCGACCGACCCCTTGGCCCTTGCGAAATCTGCAGCTCTCGCCTACCGAGATGAGTCGGCTCCTCCCTCCAAGTCCGGTGTCGGGAAGCGAAAGCCCAAGCGCCTTCTCCTCCGCCCCTTTTAAAAGATCCAAGCCAACCGCTGCGGACAAGGGTAAGTCCGTGATGGCATCTCCCGCACGAGCTGTTGCCGAGAGCGGGGCGACTACTACCGCTGAGGCTACCGCCAGGGCTCCTGCCGAGAACCCGTCGGCCGCAGGTGGAGCTGGAAACGAGAGGGCGGCCGCCGAGACTTCTGCCCAAGTTCCCCCCAAGCCGATGCCGAGAGGGCATCGGAACTTCGGCTACGGCGACAAGTTCTTGGACGCGGTAGGGGAAGCCCATTGATCCAGTGGGATCCGGAAGCCAACCGGGCCTCGATCTCCACCCTCCTTCCCAGCAAGACGGAGAAAGACGAGGTCACCGGCGATGCTTTCGCGCTGGCCTACGGCCTTTACAAGCCGCGAGGACGTCGACCACTTTGATCCGTCGCCCACCCGGCTCTTGGCCTTCGACTCCATCCGGGCCTTGATGCGTGGGATCGAGCTCGCGCATATGTGTGTGCGCCGAAGCATTACCATCGACCGCAACTTCGTCGACATGCACAAGGAGAGAGACGAGGTGGTGGCCAATACGATCGCCATGAAGGTCGAGCTGGCGGATGCCCAACGACTTCTATCTCTGCGCCCGACGAATGAGGTAAGCGAGATCCTCCAAGGCTTCTCACTCCCCCCTTAGTTCATAATCCGCTTTCCGTTTCCTTCTTTATGTGCTGACGAGCTTTCTTTCGCGCACAGTCCTCCGCCCAGAGCATGCTGCTTCGCGCAAAGATGGCCGGTCTGGAATGCGAGAACGTCCTGCTGAAGGCCCAGCTTCAGCGCGCGGAAGCGGCTGTGGCTGCGATCCCGCCCCTCCCTTGCTGGACGAGAGGCTGAGGAGCCGCCACTACTCCGAGTACGACATCGACAAGCTGCTGCAGGTCAACACCCAGGCAACGGCCAGGCTGACGATAGAGACGTTGCGAGATGTGGGGTGTCTGAATGAGGGCGGCGAGACCATCGTTGCCCGCAGGCTTCTCTCGTGGCATTTCGAGCCTGTCCCCAAGCCCCCGGGAGCACCCGATTCCCCGCCCTCGGACGTCCCGAAATCTCCCGTTGTAGCTGGCGAGTTATCCGGCGAGAGCTCTGGCGATAGCTCAGGCGGGAGCTCTGGCGAGAGCTCGAGCGGGGAATCCGGAGAAACCCCCTGAAGATTTTTGTCGCCCCTCTCTTTTTTGTTCTTTTTGAATGCGCGAGATGTTCTCGCATGTAATCATTTTTTGTAAACACATTCGTATATTTATATATATGATCGGTTTTCTACTTCTCGTTTTCTTATAAAAGCAATTTATATTGTGTCTAATGCTTCTCGAGTGAGTTCTCGTCGAGGCCCTCAGCCTCCTTAGGAGAATCACATCCCTTAGTGATAGATTAATAGGTGGAACCCTGCCGAGAGTTCAAGGCCCAGCGTGCTTTTGCCGAGTGCCATCCGCCGAGATCCTTTTGCCGAAAGCGTCGATCATAGATTCTTAAGAGAGTCGCCACCCCTTTGCAGTATACGATCAAACGGAGTTTCGCCAAGAACTTCCCGCTGTCTGGCCAAGAGCTTCCCGCCAAATGTTCCCTGCCGAGAACTCCTTTTGCCGAGAACTTCTTGCCGAGAGCCTCCTGCCAAAAGAGGTTCTCGAATTCTTTCTTCTGCCTCCCAGGTGTGCCTCCTGTCCTGCCCGGTTGAACGAGAGCTCGGACAGCAAGTCTACCCTGGAGTCAAGCCTCGTTCGGGGTGGTGCAAAAGCTTCCAAAGCCGAAGTACCTCCATGAACATTTCCAAGACCAAGTCCTTTCCCCCCAGGTGTGCCTACCGCCCTGCCCAGCTAATGAGAGCCTGAGCAGCGAGTCTACCCGGGGCCGAGCAGCACTCGGGGTATCCCTTACCCCCACAGGCGAGCCTTCGGACCTGCCAGCTAGTGAGAGCCTGCGCAACGGATCTACTTGGGGCCGAGTCAGGCTCGGGGTAGTGCAAAAGTTTCCAAGCCGAAGCATCTCCAAGAACATTTCCAAGACCAAGTCATTTCCCCCCAGGTGTGTCTTACCGCCCTGCTCAAGCTAATGAGAGCCTGAGCAGCGAGTCTGCCCGGGGTCGAGCAGCACTCGGGGTATCTCTTACCCCCACAGGCGAGCCTTCGGACCTGCAAGCTAGTGAGAGCCTGCGCAGCGGGTCTACCTGGGGCCGAGCGAGGCTCGGGGTAGTGCAAAAGTTTCCAAGCCGAAAGCCTCTCCACGAATATTTCCAAGACCAAGTCATTTCCCCCCAGGTGTGCCTACCGCCCTGCCCAGCTAATGAGAGCCTGAGCAGCGAGTCTATTCGGGGCCGAGCAGCACTCAGGGTATCCCTTACCCCCACAGGCGAGCCTTCGGACCTGCCAGCTAGTGAGAGCCTGCGCAGCGGGTCTACCTGGGGCCGAGCCAGGCTCGGGGTAGTGCAAACATCTAATCTACTTACCATCAGAATTTCACAATAGGTAAAGCCAAAATAAAAATAAGTTAATGAATGTAATATAATAACTTGACTTTGAATATACAATTTCACCTCCCCCCCCCCCCTCATGGGTAGAAGCATTTTAAGTCGTCACCGCTCCAGGTGTGGCTCATGGACCTCCCCTCCACGTCCTGGAGGTGGTAACCTCCCGTTCTCAGGACCCTTTCAACAATGTAAGGCCCTTCCCAGTTTGAGTTGAGCTTGCCTACGGGGGCTGATCTCCCCGCAGCATCAACTTTCTTTAGCACCAAATCTCCTTCCGCGAACTGTTTGATCCTGATATGCTTGTCAAATTATTTTGTCATTCGCCGTTTGATCTCTTCCCTCCTGATAGCTGCGACATCGCGCAGCTCCTCCACCATATCCAACGAGAGGCGCAACTCCTCATTCTTCAACCTCCAAACCTCGTCTCCTTCACCCGCGGTCGTAACCCGCGGGGATCGAACCTCAAACTCCACAGGCAGGACCAACTCACACCCATGGGAAAGTTTGAAGGGGGTCTCGTCGGTGGCCGTGTTTGGGGTTGTCCACAAGGCCCACAATACTGAGGGGAGTTGTTCCACCCAATTCCCCCTCAAGTTCTCCACCTTCTTCTTGAGCAAGCTTACGATGATCTTGTCTGCCGCCTCCACCTAGCCATTACTCCTGGGGTGATGGACGGAGGCAAACCTAAGATCTATCCCCAGTTGGGTGCAGAAGCTGATGAACTCCTCACTGGCGAACTGGGGGCCGTTGTCTGTCACTATCGCCTGGGGCAACCCGTGTCTGCATATGATCTCCCCCCAAACGAAGTTCCTGATGACTTGGGAAGTGATCTTGGCCAGCACCTTGACCTCCAGCCACTTTGAAAAGTAGTCAATCATGACTAGAATAAACATTCTCTGCCCACTAGCCGGAGGGAAAGGCCCAACTAGGTCCATCCCCCAGATGGCGAAAGGTCAGGGCGTCGTGCTGCTTCAGAGCCTTTGAGCGGGCAAGAGTTGGAGGGGGCGTTCAGTTGACACTTTTGACACCTCCTCGCAAACTCGGCCGCATCCTTCCTCAGGGTCCGCCAGAAATACCCCTGCCTGACCACCCTTGCTTCCAACGTCCTACCCCCCGAATGACTGCCGCATTCGCCGGAGTGTACTTCCTCCAGGATCCTTGGGATCTCTTCCTCTGTCACGCACCTTGCTAGGAGCCCTGGCAACATTTTCCGATGCAACCCCCCTTCAAGCATTAGGTAATGAGCCGCTTTGTTCCTGAAGCTCTTCGCATCCTTGGTCGCTTTCGGGAGCTCACCAGTGGTCAGAAAGGTCACGAATAGATCCACCCACGAGGGTCGCCGATCCACTTCCCTCAACTCCCCTTCCTCGATTGCCGGTCGAAATAGCTCGGTCAGGATTCCTCCCCCCCGAGGTCCAAACTTAGCCAACCGATCGGCTGCTACGCTCTCTTCCCTGGGAACGTGTTGGATTGAGAACGTCTGAAACCCTCTGATGATCACCCTTACCTTGGATAAGTATTTCACCAGGGTGGGCTCCCGGGCTTCGAACTCTCCTCGGATCTGTGATGCCACCACCAACGAGTCCGTAAAAGCCTCCACATCCTGGATCCCAAGCTCCTTTGCCAGACGAAGGCCGGCTATCACGGCCTCGTACTCCGCTTGGTTATTAGTGACCGGGAAGTGCAAGACCACAGCTTGTTCTATAGTGACCCCCTGAGGACTTATCAACACTACTACTCCCCCAAGGGAATGTTTTCCAGAAGCCCCGTTCAACCATCATCTTTCCATGCCCCATGTGGTCGCGACTCCTCGGCGCCAACCTCAACTACATAGTCAGCTAAGAAGTCTGTCACTACTTGTGCCTTAATGGAGAGCCTCGACACAAACGAGATGTCAAACTCACTTAGTTCAATAGACCACTTGACCAATCGTCCGGAGTGTTCCACTCCTTCAAAAATCTTGCGAAGGGGATGGTCTATCACCACCCTGATCGAATGGGCTAGGAAGTACGGCCGAAGCTTCCTGGCCGAAATGATTAAAGCATACATCAGCTTTTCTAAAATGGGGTAACGAAGCTCTGTCTTCTTCAGGATCCTGCTAACATAGTAGATAGGCAATTGTTTCTTCCCCTTTTCCCTGACCAGAACGGAGCTTATGACCTCTGTTCCCACCCCAAGATACAAGGCTAGATCTTCCCCCTCCTTTGGGCTTTGAAGTAGCGAAGCACGAGAGAGCTGCCTCTTCAAGCATTTGGAAAGTCTCTTCACACTCGGCGGTCCATTCGAATTTTTGATTACTCTGCAGCACCTTGAAGAATGATGAGCATTTCTCTCCCGACCTGGAGAGGAACGTGCTTAGCCCGACCAGCTTGTCTGTCAAGCGCTGGACCTCCTTAGCGTTGCGTGGTGACTCCAGCTCTAGGATGGCCTTCACCTTATCTGGTTTAGGCTCCACCCCTGTCGGGGTCAGAAGATGTCCAAGGAACTTCCCTCGACTTGCCCCAAAAGCACACTTTAGGGGGTTCAGCCTCATCTTGAACTTCCGCAAGGTGGCGAATGTCTCCTCCAGGTCGCGTAGGTGCGAGTCCACACCCTTGCTTTTGACCATAAGATCGTCAACATAGACTTCCAGGTTCCTCCCCCTTTGGCCCTGGAAGACTCGATCCATCATGCGCTTGTATGTAGCCCCTGCGTTCTTCAGCCCAAAGGAGCATCATTTTATAGCTGAAGCATCTCTCCCTCGTGATGAAGGAGACATCCTTGACATCAAGAGGATGCATTCGGATCTGGTGGTAACCTGAAAAAGCATCTAAAAAACTCATAATAGAAAAACCAACAGCTGAATCAACCAGCGCGTCGATCCGAGACAGGGGGTAGCAATCTTTGGGGCATGATTTATTTAATAAAGAAAAGTCTATACACATGCGTCATTTTCCACCCCCTTTCTTTACCATTACCACATTGGAGATCCAGCCCGGATACTGGATCTCTGAGATGAAGCCGGCCTCCAGAAGCTTCTTGACCTCCTCGCGGATGGGCTCCTCCAGCTTGGTAGTGATGGTCTTCATCTTCTAGCGAATGGGACGCGTCCGGTGGTCCAGGTTAAGGCGGTGGCAGGTTACATCCGCATCGATGCCCGGCATGTCCGCCGCGCTCCAAGCAAAGATGTCGACGTTGCTCTGGATGCAAGCCCGCATCCGTTGCTGGTCCTCGGGACCTAAGCCCCCGCTGATCTGCACCCTTTGCACCTGGCCGGCGCTGGTGAAGACTTCCATCTCCACCACTTCCTCAGTCGGCTCCAGCCGCTACTGCTCCCAGCCGGTCATTGCCTCCTCTTCCTGCCCAAACTCTTCCTCCGTTGATGAACTTGAGACATTGGTGGAACGAAGAGGGGACGCAACGAAAGGCGCTGATGAGGGGGCGCCCAAAGATGGTGTTATAACTGCTCGGGGCGTACACTATTACGAACCTACAGTTCCGTGACACGCCTAGGGCAACTTCACATGCAGCCCTCAACTCCTCCTCCTCGCCCTTCCTCTCTCCTAAAAACCCAAACAATGGCCTGTCTGAAGCTAAGACCCTCTTGCGGCTCCTCGACCTTCATCTCGTCAAAGGCCTTCTTGAAGACCTCACGTTCACGGAGCTCCCGTTGTCGACCAGGATCCTGGAGACCGTGAAGTTCTCCACCGCCGTCTGGATCACCAAAGCGTCACAGAACGGGTCCTCGAAGTCTGGCATGTCTGCCGATGAGAAAGTAATTTTCTCCTCTGGAGGGGGAGCCTGGGAGGTCGAGGCGCCATCCCCCTTCGAAACATGGTCTGAACTCCTCCCCTTACGGGTTGCCTCAATCCCAGGACTCCGTATATGTTGATCACCATCCTGATAACATTGCCTCGCCACCCGGGTTCCTACGTCCGTCCGGTCCTCACACCTGTCTTCCCCATCTCCCTGCTGAACCTCCACGATCCATATCGGTGGATGAGGAGGAGACTGCCTCCCCAGCGAAAGGCCTCTGAGGGAGAGCCTCTCTCATCTCCATGGGTTATAACTGCTCGGGGCAGCCCACTATAACGACCTACGTCGCGTGACACCCTCCCCTGGTGGAAGTCACAAAAAGGCAACGCCACCCTCCCCTCTTCCTTCTCTACCTCCTCTTCTTCCTGAGAACTCAAACAATGGTCCGTCCGAACTCCTCTCCTTCCTCCTCTACCTCGGCCGACCTCATCATCGCAAGGCCTTGCTGTGGCGGGAAGTGACGTTCACGCTCTGCCCCTGCCTCCACGTAGGCTAATCAAACCTCCTTGGCTCGCGAAAGTTGTCTCTTCCTTGGAAGCCTCCGCCCTGTCCCTGGGGGCGACCCTCTTGGGGCCTCTAACCCAACCGGTTGTTTGGCTCCCGGGACCCCCATCCTTGATGCTGCCCCTGTTGCCCCTGCCCTCGGGGTTCCTCTCTCCTTCTCTCTTCCCTCCTCTGCCTTCCTGCTCCCGTCTCCTTCACGTCATCCTCCGCCAACCTGGACATCTTCCTGGCAAAAGCCGGGTTGGCCCTTTCGAAATCAATCTCCTTCGTCGCCCTCTCCATGAGCTCCTCAAAAGAGGGGCATTCTCTTCAGCTCCATGCTAAAGAATCTCGACCTCATCCCCAGGGTGAAAGCGAGCATCAGTGCATACCCCGGGACCTCCTAGACCAAGAGGATCTCTTCCTGAAACCGGTCAACATAGTGACCCAACGTCTCATCTTGCTTCTGCCTCACCGCAAACAGGCACTCCGTCTCCTTCTTCCGCTTCTTCGATGTCGAGAATCTCAACAGGAACCCTCGCAGCAGATCCTCAAAACTGTAGATCGAGCATGTCGGCAACTGGTGGAACCAGTCCCGGGCCTTTTCCTTTAACGTGCTGGCAAAGAGCCGACACTTGAAGGCGTTCGTCATCTGTCTAATCAAAACAACGTCTTCGAACAACTGCACATGCTGCACAGGGTCATCCTTCCCCGAGTAGTAGGACATGTCGGGCTCCCGAAACCCCTCCGAAACCGGAGTCGAGATGATGAGCTCACTAAAAGGGCTCTCGCCCCCTGCCTGCCGAGAAGGCACATCTCGCGGCCTCGGTTGGCTCGCTCGGTCCGCGCTGCCTTGCCCGGGGAAGAGCTCTCGCGCAGCTACATCCCTCTCGCCGGCCTCTGTCAGCACCTCCTTCCCGGGGCGCTGCCCGGGAGCGTTCTCGCCCAAGAGGGAGACCGCCTCAATTGGAGCCTGAGGCGTAGCCCACTCACTCCTTGTCGAGAAGGCCAGGTTAATGGTCTGCAAGACCTCTCGCCTGAAGTCCTCCAGCATCTTCCTTGTCACCTCCTCTCCCCGAGAAGGGGAACCTCCTGAGTCTGATCTTTCGCCTTCACCTCCGGCCATGGGACTCGACTCAAGATTTTCTTGTACTGACTACCTTCCACGCTCACCGCACAAGAACTGTTGAAGCCAAAATTTGACCTCAACGAAAGTTCGAAATCGGGGGTGTAGCCAACACCTACTTCTCACAAGCTCCGACCTCTGACTGGCAGTAAAGGACCAGAAACCGACCCAATGCCTCAGCTGGGAGGTTCCACCTCTAACACGGAAGATCTTTGAGCGTTTCCCCTCCAAAGCCAAATGCTGGGCTAGGAGCTCCTCGGCAAACACTAGAAGATCTTAGGAAAATATGAAAGCTTGCCTTCTGAGGAGCCCATGTGGGTCTATTTATAGCCTTTCCTGACCTGAAATTACTAAATTACCTCTGGCTGGTCTGCCAACAGCCAAACTCCGATGTTCTGAGGAGCTAAATGCAGACCCTGGAGGTATACAGGTAATTTTACCTGAGGGCATCCAGGTAATTTCACCCTGGACCCTACTCGGCGGGAGCCTTCCTGCCGAGAACTAAAGGCGCTTACGCCTCGCCAAGAACTCTCCCGCCCTCACCTGGCAGGAGCTAAAAGGATATTGAAGAATGCTTCAAGCTGTGCCTGCTCCCTCCCCTCGCGAGGCGCGAGCCTTCTCGCCCGCCTCTGAGTGGGAGTAGGTCTCAGCCGAAGCCCGATATGTCTTTGACGAGCGTCGAGCTCCGCACGACGAACCGCTTACCCGAACGCGAACGCTCTCGCCTGCTCTTGTGCGAGAACTCTCTTGTTCTGAACCTGCTCAACGAATGTCGAGCCCAGCTCGACGAGACCCAAGCTGAACTCGACGAAAGTCGAGGGGTTGAGTCGAGCTAAACCCTGACCTGGCCGAGAGTAGTCTTTCTTCACCCGAGGCTAGCCCAAAGCTAGCCCAAACCTGGCCTTGGGTGTTTCTGGGTCCCACTCAGCGAATATGGGGTTGTACAATTCATGTTATCGTTCAAGATGAACTGCTCATAAATGGTCGGCAGTGATTGCAGGATCAGATCAGTAGATTAGTGACCAACTCTTGGCTCAAGGGAAACCTCAGTCTTTCAAGGTTCTCAATGTACTCAATCATCTTAAGTATATGAATCTCTACTCCCTACTAGGTCTCGAGCTCTCATCTTGCACTGAAAAAGTGTCTTAAAAATGTCGAACCTCTCTTGTTGAGCTTGTCCTTAAAACATTTTTTTTAGGTGCTCGATTATCTCATAACCACATATGGTCGCATGTTGCTTCTGAAGCTCAGAGTTCATGGTAGCAAGCATACGACATTCAACATCCAAGAAATCATCTTGATACTTCTTATAAGAATCTTTGTCGGCTCGGGACGAATTCCCGGGTGGCCCTTCGGGGGGATTCTCTTCCAAGACATAGAGCTTGCGCTTTTGCCTAAGAACAATTCTCAGGTTTCGATACCAGTCTAGGAAGTTAGTCCCATTGAATTTGTCCTTCTCAAGGAAGACTCTCAGGGACAAGGTGGAGTGAGATCCACTTGCCATGGAAATTCTACAAAAATTATGCAAAGTGATTTTAGTACTATATTTCAAAATACATTTAATCTTAATATAAACTTTAATTAAAAGCTCATATTATTTTAATCAAATTGATAACCCTCAATATTAATTCGGAGAGTTTATGCAAGTTACTCTCTAGTGGATAAGATCTGTATTTCACCAATCCCGTAAGTCAGTTTTGGCAGATCACCCATAGTGTGGCTATTTAGGTAGGCAACTTTTGCCAATTGCATCATCATGTCATTATTGCATGGTTGGTGACTAACTCTTTATTCACATCAATCATATGGTGCATGCCAACTTTATGCCTCTAGGCACTCAACTATTGAGGTCACCTAGTTAAGTAAGGTCTGTTGTCGACAGTGGGATATCATAATTATTCACGCGCACCTTTACCAAGATAGACTAATGCACATTGTTTTGGCAAGCCGACACTTCATCGATCGAAGCAGGAAGAGTGTAATCCATCGGAAGACATTTGAATACTTAATATTAAGTTAAGGGATTTTATGATAATCGATTAACACTTAATCATGATTAACATTTAATGAATGTGCACATATACAAAACAAAAATACAACATTCACAGTCCAAATACATCTCAGATGTGCACAAAAATAAAACCATTAACACTTGATGTAAAAGGGTTAAACCTGAAGATTTATAATGTTTCTAACTCTTCAGATTTATATGTATTTGACATAGGCACAAACAATCTTCCTTAGGAGTAGACAAGCTTATCTCTCATTGTCGAATTCAAAATTCAAGATAAAATTTGGTTTCACCAACTACATAGAGGGACGGTTACTACAAAAGAAAAAACAAATCTGAAACATGGAAATAACAGCAAATCACAAGCGTTTGAAAAACACCACCGATTTCAGAAAGAAAATCATCAACATTTGATGCTCCAGGAATAAATCTGGGTATTTAGAACAGTTCTAAATTTCCTGATTTACACGCACTAGATCAATAACCTCCCTCTGATACCACTGTTGGATTTTCTATAAAGATGTGGAAAATCACATCACATAAGCACAGCAGAATAAACATATAAGAATAATCCAAAAGAGTAAAGAATATTGCGATCTCCATAAATCAAGAAATAAAAGTATACAACAAGACATTGTACCAGAGAGGGATTGAGTCTTTACTCAACTAAGATGCTCCAATGATCCAATCAAGAAAGTAGGCGGCTGAGTCCACGCAAAAGTATATCTGCGACTCTAAAAGTATCTGCACGAGCGGTGGAAAACTCAAAGGGCTTGTCCCACAAGAACTAGGTCGGAGAAGGACTGCTTTCTGTGTCTCCACGAATTGCTAGATTCGTTTCCAGGAGAGACGACGACAAGGAGTCACGACGGGATCCAGGGCACGTGACGGCTTAAGAAGCACGCACTTCAGTTTCTCACACACATGAAAATCCTTTTCCAAGTCTATGTATATCCAAGGATAACAAACAAATAGAAGTCCTCTTAAAAGTCCGTCAAAACTCGACTTGCGTCAACATGCGTCGACTTGCAGTCGACGTGCGTCGATAAGAACTCGACGCAACATCAATGAGCAGTCGACGGCACTTGACGCAATTTGCGTCAACAGGTAGCCGACGCACTTGCGTCAATTAGAAGTCGACGTAATGTCGATATCTACTCGACGTAGCGTCGACTAGAGGCCGCATACACATGGAGATTGGTTGCGTCGATAGGACATTCAATGTGCGTTGAAACGCACTCGACGTGCATCGATACACACTCGACACAATCAGTCAGAAACATTAATCTCATAGGAGTTGTTCTCTACTCATATTACATATGAGTGAGGTCAATATAATCCTTCCTCCAACTTCTCCAAACTCTCTTATGTGCGACCATATAGGCTCAAATCGCGTTGGCAGTGAAACTAACTATTTGACTTCTTCCAGATCACAATAAAAACACCAACCGTCTCTCACTTGATGTAGAATGTATTAACAAAAATCTCACAAACAATAAGCGAAATCTAGCAATACATCATTGTTACTCAAGCAATAAGAGTTCATAACTCAACAAGCCTTTTGTGATCAATGTATCAATGATATCATGTCATTTGTCCCTTACATCCTGATTGAACTAGAGGCATTTACAGTGTCACCCTCATAATTATTCAAATCCAATTTATTAATCTAGAATGAACTTCCAGAAATTGGTGAGTCCAATATCATATATTGACTCAATCAAGCATGACCAAGCATTTCTCAGTCTCATTTCATCAAGGGGCCATGGATGTAACTCATGTTATATAGGAGGACAAATCTCATTTCTGTTCACATACATACACCCAAATGATTCGCAACATACCCAAAAATCACTGTTATCATCAACCTTTCTCAAGGAAAATTTTTGATAGAATCAAAGACCGTTCTTCCTCACTTGATGAATGTTGTGACTTCGGGTCAACAAACCACAAACACCATTGCAACGTCAAGTAGATGGCAATTCTTGCGTTCAGCGACGTCGTTTTGTTGAAAAGTGTATAATCTGCTTGTTTGATGTATAATACGATGATCCATACAAAAGGCATAAAAATAATGACTAACATATTCACTTGCATTATCAGTGCAAAAAATTTTTAGGGAAGCACCAAACATAGTGCAAATTTTATTATAAAATGTATTTAATACAGAAAAAAGTTCAGAGCGCTCTTTTAAAAGTGTTGAAAAGGCTCAAAACTTGTATGTATTGTTTGTGTATGTAAATACAAGGAGAGAATACAAATATATAGGAGGAAGAGAGAGGGAATAAATCTTATACAAGATGTGGGACTAAAGAGAGAGAGAACATAAATGGGCCCAAAAGATGGGTCCAAAACATGGGCTATTCTAACACTCCCCCGCAAGCTTGGAGAGAGCCTTTGTGAGGATATCCACAACTTGTTCAGACCCTGGGACATGCTTTAGATCAAGCTTTTTCATTTGAACTTTTTCCCGAATGAAGTGGCAATCGACTTCAATGTGCTTCGTTCTTTCGTGGAAGACTGGGTTCTTGGCGATATGTATAGCAGCTTGGCTGTCACAAAGGAGAAGAGCCGGTGACGGTAATTTTACACCCAGATCAGTGAGAAGACTCTCAAGCCACGTCAATTCTGATACAACAAATGTCATTGCCCGATATTCTGCCTCAGCTGATGATCGAGCAACGGCCGCTTGTTTCTTGCTCCGCCATGTAACCAAATGTCCTCCAAAGTAGGTGCAAAAACCACTAGTAGATTGTCGGTCATCAAGAGAACCAGCATAATCAGCATCTGAGTATGCCACCAAAGTTTGAGCAGAAGAAGAGGTCCGGTAAACAAGTCCTTGACCAGGAGCTATTTAAGGTACCTGAGAATACGTTCAACAGCCTGAAGATGAGATCTTCGAGGAGAATGCATATATCGACTGACAAGACCAACAGCAAAAGAAATATCTGGTCTGGTAACCGTGAGATAGATCAATTTTCCAACGAGCCGACGATAATATTCAGGATTCTGGAGAAGTACATCCGAGTCAGATGCCTGGGCGCACAACTTGTGGTTTACATCCATAGGGGTATCACTTGGCTTACAACCTGAAAGACCAGCATCATGAAGAAGGTCAAGACAGTACTTCCGTTGAGATAGAGTAAGCCCATCCGGTCGTCTGGCAACCTCTAGACCCAAAAAATATCGTAGAGGTCTCAGATCCTTTGTTTGAAAGACGGAGTTTAAATGTACTTTGACTGCTTATATCCCTTATGAGTCATCTCCTGTAATGATGATATCGTCAACGTATACTAACAGAAGGACCGTCCATGTTGGTCGATGACGAGTAAATAGCGAGAAGTCGGCCGAGCTTCGAGTAAAACCGATATCACGAAAGAGCTTACTGAATTTTTCAAACCATGCCCGTGGAGATTGTTTGAGACCATACAATGCCTTTAGAAGGCGGCAGACCCGAGACTCCCCTGTGATCTCAAACCCGGATGGTTGTTGTATGTACACCGTCTCTTGGAGATCCCCATTTACGAAAGCATTCTTGATATCCAGTTGAAAGAGGGGCAAATGGCGATGAATAACGACAGAGATGAGGACTCGAATGGTATTGAGCTTGGCGACCGGAGAGAAAGTTTCCTCATAGTCGAGTCCTTGTTGCTGGGTGAAACCACGAGCCACGAGACGAGCCTTTAGACGGTCAATTGTCCAATCAGCAGCATGTTTGATGACAAAGACCCACTTACACCCAACCGATTTCTGACCCAGAGGAAGGGGGACGACGGTCCATGTCTGGTTAGCCCAGAGAGCAGACATTTCTTCCTCCATGGCTGCCCCCCAGCCTGGATGTTGAAGCGCCTCCTGCACAGAGTTAGGAACAGCAACCGAAGAGAGAGAAGTAGCAAATGTGTGCAGAAGGGGAGAGAGGCGATGAAGAGAGACGTAGTTAGCCAGAGGATGAGCAGTGAAAGATTGTACCTGATCAGCAGGACGCGGAGTATCTGTGGTAGAGGTCGTCTGCAGAGGGGCAACGGAACTGGGAGGGCGACGAGTGTAGACACAGATAACGGGTGGTTTGGAGGGAGCAGGAGCCGGTGCAGGGGAAACCGGCGATGGTGGTGTAGTAGCGGGAATAACTGGGTGTGGGATGGATGTCGGGAGAGGAGGTGGGGGTAGATCAGTGGGTAAAGGAGCAGGAAAAAACGGTTGTTTTCCCGGAAGGTAACGTCAGCAGAAACGGAGAACTTTCGAGTAGTTGGAGAGTAACAAGCATAGCCCTTCTGGGTGCGCGAATAGCCGACAAAGATGTGTTTAGCCGGCCAGGGATCCAACTTATCCGAGAATGTCCCCAGACGGTGGACGTAGCAGATGCTGCCAAAGACACGAGGCGGGAGAGGAAAAGCCGGAGTGGAGGGAAACAATAGGCTAAACGGAGTAGCATAGTGGAGGACTGAGGAAGGGAGACGGTTGATGAGAAAGCAGGCAGTCGAGACCGCAAAGTTCCAATAAGGTTTGGGAACATGCATTTGAAGCATGAGGTAGCGGGCTACATCAAGTAAGTGGCGGTTCTTCCTTTCGGCAACACCATTTTGCTGGGGCGTGTAAGCACAGGACGTTTGATGAATAATCCCGAATTCAGAACACAAAGCGGTAAATTCGTGGCTGGTGTACTCAAGAGCATTGTCGGTGCGTAGAATTTTGAGGGTGGTGTGGAATTGTGTACGGGTTTCGAGGAAAAATGCCCGAAAAACACGGGGAAGCTCGGAGCGATCACGAATTAAGTATAGTCACGTAGTGCGAGAGTGATCATCAATAAATGTGATAAAATAGCGAAAACCAAATACTTGTAATCTTAAAAGGGTCACATACATCAGAATGCACTAAATCAAAGGGAGCAGCGCTCCGAGTACAATGCGAGGGAAAAGAAGAACGCGGTTGCTTGCCGAGGATACATGAGTCACACTGAAAAGGAGTAAAAGAGACATCTGGAAGAGCCCGCTGGAGGAACGGCAGAGGGGCATGCCCAAGGCGACGATGCCACGCAGTGGAAGAGACATAGGGCCGCACCCTCTGATACCATGTTGAGAAGGCTCAAAACTTGTATGTATTGCTTGTGTATGTAAATTCAAGGAGACAATACAAATATATAGGAGGAAAAGAGAGGGAATAAATCCTATACAAGATGTGAGACTAAAGAGAGAGAGAACATAAATGGGCCCAAAAGATGGACCCAATACATGGGTTATTCTAACAAAAAGATACTCCCCAAGTACACGTGGAATAATCAACAATAAAAGTTACAAAATAAAGACTAACCCTATCAACAGTTTTGGTAGGAGAGGAATCCCAAATGTCCGAGTGAACAAGATCGAAAAGATGAGCCGAACTACGTCTGTTTTTGGCAGGATAGAATGAACAGTAATGTTTGTTGTATTGACAGGCTTCACCATTGAGAAAGGAGGAGTCCTTCTATAGGTCTGACATGAGTTGGTAGAGTAAGCGAGGAGAATGAACAAGGCGAAGATGCCACTAATAGAAAGAGTCAGAGTTGGTAGAGGCCTAGAGAGTTGACACATTGTCAAGAAAATAGAGACCGCCACTTTCAATCCCAGTATAAGTCATCTCCTTGGAGCGAAAATCTTGAAAATAACAATTAGTGGAATTAACGTGACAGAGCATTACATTTGCTTTGAAAGAGTTGTAACTGATAATAAATTGCATGGAAAAGTGGGCACGTTGAGAGTATCCACAAGTCGGATAGACAGGGTTACCTGGACTATAACAGTCCCACACATAGGGGAGGAGGAACCATTCGCTATCAACACCGGTGGTCACCGATCATGTTTTTCAAAATGAAAAAGGATATGATTGGTGGCACCAACGTCAATGAGACACTTATCCCGAGTGACAACATGAGCGATGTCTGAAGAGGTGGCCAGAGAGGCAGAGTGCTTAGAGGCAGGAAGAGGGACTTCAACATTTTGTGGTCAAAGATAGGATGTTTGGCAAAACAACATCCACAGAGTGACTCATTTTTCGCAATACGAGCATAGGTGCCTGCTAGGTCTGCATCCACCGAGGTATCCTCCACGTCCACCGGTGTGAACATGCTCAACAGGGTGAGCAAAGCAGTCAAAGGAGGGTGGAGAGGCAATCAGAGGCCGTTGAAAAAAGGTCGTAACTGTCGAGATGTGAGCAACAATGACATCTAATGTTGGAGAGCCGTCTTCACCCAGAATTTATTGTCGTATCATGTCATAGGAGTCTGGTAGTCAAAGAAGATAGCACACGACCAAGAGTTCTTGAAATGTTTTTGCTGGTCGACAAGAATGACAGAGAAAGGATGGTGTTGAATTTTTGAGCCAAGAGCCTAGTCTTCCTAGTAAGTTGGCGGGGTGGGCAAATAGATCTGCATATAAAGTATAAATGTGATAGGTTTCGTGCCCATTGAGTAAAGAGCGACAAGATGGTCCCAAACAACTTTAATGGTTTTATCATGGTGAATGATCAGTAAAGCACTCGTCTGATAGACTGTTGGCGAGCCATGTACAAACGAGAGCATCATTAACATCCCAAGTCGTCATACTTGTCAGATCCTTTGATAGGAATATCATCAATTAGGTGATAACGCTTGCACTGAGATCGCAATAAGAAGATAAAAGAGACACTCCAATCGGGATAAGAATGTCAAAGGGATTGTAAGTAGAAATGACGCAAAAAGTCTCCATAGAGAAGAGAGAAAAATCTGTGGTTAGAATACCGTAACCGCACAAAAGAAGCAGAGACCGCACAGATCGCGAAGAACGGGTTGATAGGTGGCTGAGAATCCTGAGACCGCACTAACCGCGAAGGGTACGGAGCAGTGCTGAGAGGAGACGGGTGGTTAGATAACCGAAGTCCGCACATACAAAGCAGAAAGTGTAGGCGATTAAGAAACTGAAGTCTGCATGAGCACAGGAGGAGCAGTTAGGAAACCGTTAACCACACAAGGAGCACACAAAGAGCGGACGGTCACAAAAGCAAGTATAGAGTCACAACGAATGTCTGGTGTTCCCTCTGATACCATGTGAGAAATTGAAAAATAACTTGTAAGAAATTTAAAACACCTTAATTTTTTAATTTCAAAAAAATTAAATATTACAAGGGTGCACCCTCCTTTATATAGAAGAGAGGAGGAGAGAGAATTTATAATTTGAAAAAGCGGGACTAATTGCAAAAATCTATAGATGTGAGACAAGGGCGAACAATGCAGTCATATATGGGTTGACTGCACAAGGACATGTGGTTACCAACATCAACAGTGAGCAGGTACCAAGGATGAATCTGTTGGTCTTCATCAGCAAAGATTACGGTTCACCAATCTTAGTCGAGATCCCCACAAGGTGTACCTACACATAGGTAACCGCACATATATCTATCAATCAACACAACTTGCGGTTATCAAAACGTAATCACGATGACCGCAAGGTGCGGTTAGACAAGGTCAACCACACATACATCTAACAGTAAGTACTCACAAAGAGAATATTGTCGAAGATGAAGATGATGAGATCTGATGGCCCTACGACCAAAAGGGTGATGGTGGTTGTTCCGAACTGGATCTGAGTGATACAGGGTTGTTAAAGGCTGGAAGGTTATTTCATTGACGACAAAGGAATTGGGGTTGCAAGGTGGAGGCTGCCAAGCTGTGGGATGGTTGAAGATAGTATGGAGCGGAGGGGGACTAGCAGTGGTTGTATAGAGGTTGGAATGCCTGGAAGGCTTGTACAGTGAGGATGAAGGGAGAAGAAGGGGAGGCAAGGGGATGGAGAGGTTGTGGGATGCTAGGCTATTGCAGGATGCACAGGAGAGGTGTCATTTTGGAGGGCGGATGGTTGTGGGGCAGTTGAAGGGGCATACGAGGGTCCTGAAGGTGGGGGAGGTGGCAGTTGTTCGGGAGGGTTTTATCATAAGTGGTGGTTGCTGGTTGTGGGCAGGTGGGAGTGCATAGGCTTGGAGAGGAGCAATGGCTGCTAGGAGAGTAAGAAACACATGGATTCTGTGGGTCAACACCACGGGATATCGCTGAAATGATGGGAAAAACCTACATATTCTGCAATGGCCATTGAAGGTTGCCTTCAACCTCTTATTTATAGTAAAACTAATTTAGGACGACCATAACTAAACGACTATGTCTGATCGCCATATATGATGTCCGATCTAATTAATAATGTGTAAAACAATAAAATAAAATACATAAAACATAGAAGTAACATTTTGAATGCATCCGTAAATTCGACTCGTCAATCCGTTCAAGATCTACTGTGTGAATAGACATAGTTAGGTCCCGTAATGTGATGATCCACATGTGACGAATGATCCCCATCAACTGTTCTCATGCTCATCCTCGGCTCTACTTTGTCCACCTCTACAACTCGTTCTACGAAACAGTTGTGAGTATTTGTCATCATGTACTTGTTGAGCCGAGAGGCAATATGTTACCACTAGGGGAGGAGGGAAGGGTCGGCGGTAGAAGAGAGGGAGAGCCGGTTAGAGAGAGAGAGAGAAAGGGGAGAGAGAGAGAGGAGAGGGAGCAGCCCCCTTTTCTTGTTAGATGATCCAAAGATAAAATATTAGGGTTACAATAGTCCTCTTATATAATGAGGCACAACCAAACAAAAGACAATAAAGCCCCTAGGCCAAAATACTCATAATTCCCCCCTTAAACCGTTGCCGGGTCTCCAGCGGGTGCGACACTGTCGCCCGGTTCAACCGCGGTGCCTTGACCGCCTCTCTACATGTGTGGTCTTCGCGCGTACACCCTCCATGGCGGCTCACCATCCTGCAGATCGGTAACAATGTCGCCGTCTGAGAAATTCACCTTGTCCTCAAGGCAGAAGTCCGGAAATTGACGCCGAAAATCCTCGCGGAGGAGCCAGGTGCTCGCCGATGGGGGCCGATGTCGCCAGGCCACCCGGATTTCCTCGGGTATACCGGTGTCGGGATGGGGGGAGCGACCTTCCAAGATCGCCGCAGGGTACAAGGGTGCCGAACCGGAGAAGTCGAGGTCGGCGGGAATGTGGTCCAAGGTGGGGTGATCGCCAATGACCCGCCTGAGTTGCGAGACGTGGAACACGGGGTGAATCCGGCTGCCGTCCGGTAAGCGGAGGCGGTAGGCCACCGCACCAATCCGACTGAGCACCTCGAACGGGCCAAAGAAACGTGGCGCCAGCTTGGGGCAAGCGCGGCGGGTGACTGTGAGCTGGCGGTAAGGATGGAGCTTAATGAACACCCGCTCGCCCGGGGCGAACTGCAAGTCTCGGCGTTTCCGGTTGGCGAAGGATGTCATCTTGGCTTGGGCACAGCGGAGGTGTTGCTTCAGGCTGTTGAGAATGGTGTCGCGATCTTGGAGGTGAGCTGCGAGGTCGGCCACGGGGCACTCGCCCGGAAGGTGCCGGAAAATGGAAGGAGGGGACCGGCCGTAGACTGCTTCAAAGGGGGAGGTGTTGGTGGCGTAATGATAGGCTGTGTTGTAGGAATATTCGGCCCATGAAAGCCATTTTGCCCAGGTGCCCGGCCGCTCGCCAATAAAGCAACGAAGGTATGTTTCAAGGCACCGATTGAGGACCTCGGACTGCCCGTCCATTTGGGGGTGGTAGGCGGTGCTCATCCGAAGGCGAGTGCCCTGTAGGCGGAAGAGAGGTCCAAAAACTGCTCAAGAAGAGGGGGTCCCGATCGCTGACGATAGACCGCGGGAAACCGTGAAGTCGTACGATCTCGGCAATAAAAGCGTCTACAACGGTGGAGGCCGTGTATGGGTGTCGGAGAGGAATGAAATGGTCGTACTTCGAGAGGCGGTCGACGACCACCAAAATGCAGTCGAACCCGGCCGAATACGGTAGCCGGGTGATAAAATCCATAGCGATGTCCTCCCAAATGCGGTCGGGCACGGGAAGGGGCTGCCCCCGGAAATAAGGACTCGTACTTGGCCTTCTGGAAAGGGAGGCAGGCGGCGACATAAGCCTTGATCTGACAAAACATATGCGGCCAAAACAATGAGGCGGCGAGGCGGCGGTAGGTGTGGAAGGCTCCGACATGGCCGTCGATCGGGGATGCGTGGAATTCCTTCAACAATCGCGGAATACACCCGGAAGTAGCGAAAAGGACGAGGCAACCGCGGTAGAACAAACGACCTCCGATGAGCGAGTACGGCGGGTGAGCGGCCGGGCCGGCGATGAGAGTCGTACGAACAGGGCCCAGCACGGGATCCTGTTCGACTCCCTCCTAAATATCCGCGCCCTCTTCCCACACGGGCCGAGTCAGGGCCGCGAGCTCCGGCGCATGTGCTTGGCGGGAGAGAGCGTCGGCCGCCCGATTAGTCTTGCCGGAACGGAACTCGATCGAGAAGTCGTAACCCAGCAGTTTGGCGGCCCACAGTTGATGTGCGGGTGTGGCAATTTTCTGTTGGAGAAGGTAGCGGAGACTGTGATGGTCCGTCCGAACGACGAACGGCCTACCCAGGAGATACGGGCGCCAATGCTGCACGGCAAGGACGAGAGCCATGAGTTCGTTTTTGTAGGCCGAGCGGCTGCGAAGGGAGGGCGAGAACCCGCGGCTGTAATAAGAATTGGGGCGGCCCGATTGCATGAGGACCGCGCCGACCCCGGTGCCCGAGGCATCGCACTCAACAATGAACGGTTGATGAAAATCGAGCATGGCCAGAACCGGTCCGTGCACGAGGGTGGACTGCAGGGCCGTAAAAGCCGCCAAGGCGGCGGCGGACCACTTGAAGGGACCCTCCTCCGAAGATTTCAGAAGCTGTGTAAGCGGACGGGCCAAGGTGTCGTATCCCTGAATAAACCGTCGGTAATAGCCGGTGAGGCCCAAGAAGGCCCGCACCTCGCGGACCGAAGTGGGCGTCGGCCAGTGCAGCACCGCTCGGATCTTGTCTTCATCCATGGCCACCCCGTTGGCCGCAATAGTATGGCCCAAATAACTAACCTTCGGGGAGCCGAAGGTGCATTTCTTTTTGTTCAGAACGAGGCGATGGTGCCGAAGAGTGAGGAGGGTGGCCCGGACGTGTTGGAGGTGCGCCTGCCAAGTAGAGCTATATACCAAGATATCATCAAAAAAAACAAGAACATGCTTACGAAGTACCGGCCGGAAAATGTCATTCATGGTAGCCTGAAAGGTGACCGGGGCGTTAGTCAGCCCGAACGGCATTACCTAAAACTCGAAGTGACCGTCGTGCGTCCGAAACGCTGTTTTGGGCACGTCTTCAGGCCGGACCCGAATCTGATGATAGTCGGCCCGAAGGTCCAGCTTGGTGAAGAAGGTGGCGCTGTGGAGTTCGTCCAAAAGCTCTTGAATGACGGGAATCGGGTACTTGTCGGCGACGGTTGCCTTGTTGAGTTCACGGTAGTCGACGCAGAAGCGCCAACTACCGTCCTTCTTGCGTACGAGAAGGACCGGGTTGGAAAAAGGGCTCGCACTTGGCTGAATGATACCTCCCAATAGCATTTCCTGGACTAGCCTTTCGATCTCGTCCTTCTGAACATGATCGTAGCGGTATGGACGAACGGACACCGCGGACGTCTCCGGCCGGAGAACTATGGCATGGTCGGTAGGGCGGACCGGGGGCAAGCCGGTCGGGGCCTCGAAGAGATCGTCGAACTCATGTATGAGGCGGCGGAGGTCTTCGTGAGGTGGGGAAGGGTCGGCCTCGGCGCCCTGAAGCGGCCAAAGCCACGCGGAGAAATCCACCTCAGAGGTACGCTGCAGGGCGCAGAACGAAACCGGCGTCCGAAGGAGAGTGGAGTCGCCCGTAAGGCAGTGGGAAATGGGCCCTTGCTGGAACTGCATAGTCATTGTGGCCCAATTGACCCGGACGTCGCCGAGTGTTTGGAGCCAAGTCACGCTGAGGATGGTGTCAAGGCCTCCGAGCCCAAACATGTAAAAATCGGCTGTCACCACGCAGGGCCCGAGGGCTATCGTCAACGCCGAACAGATGCCCTGCGTCGGCCGGCGACGGTCGGCCCCAAAACACACTGTGAAGGCCGGGGTCGGTTTGGAGGGAAGTGTCAGCTCGCGCGCAAGATCATCCGAAATGAAGTTATGGCTGGCGCCGCTGTCGATCATGAGAATGAGGTCACGGTCCTTGAGGCCATCCTCGTCCGACATGGGAGGGTCGGTGGCCAAAGCAGCGGTCGGGTCATCGACCTCCGTAGGCGTCTCCTCAAAACAGTCGTCGTCGAACAAGGCGTGAAATTCTTTCACCGAGCAAACATGGTTGAGCGAGTACGGTTGGCGGCAACGGAAGCACAAACCCCGCTTGCGGAGGTCGTTGTAGTCCGCGTCCGAAAAACGGTGCGGCGGGCGACGGCCTGGGCGAGGCCCCCCTGAGAGCGGAGTGCGAGGGCCGCCCTCCCGCGGTGTGGTCGGTCGCGGCGTAAAATGGTGGGTCGTAGGAACGGTCATGGCCGATGACGCGGGCCGGATGCCCAAATCCGCCTCCACAGCGCGGGCGAGATCAATGGCGGCCGAGACGGTGTGGGGTTGATGCGTGCGGAGGCGGGAGCGAATAGCCGGGCGTAGACCTTGCAGGAAAAAACCCAAATAGTGATCCGAAGGCAGCCCGGGTACGTGGGAAATCAGCGCCACAAACTCATCAATATAGCTACCAAGGTCGGCCGATTGGAGAACACTGCATAGGTGCTCAATGGCGGAACCAGAGTACCGCGGGTCGTGGCGTTGAATCATTTCATTCTTCAATTCCGGCCATGAAATCTGGGGTTGAGTCTGGCGTAGCCAACGCGCCCAATGCAAGGCGGAGCCGGATAGGCCGACGATGGCGGTGCTCACCTTATCCTCGTCGGCGGTGAAGTGGAGATCAAAAAATTGTTCGGCTCGCACAATCCACCCCATAGGATCGACGCCCGAGAATGAGGGCAACTCCAAAGCGAGGGGAGGCCGGCCCGCGGGGTACGGCATAGGCGCGGGTCGCGGCTCGGCTGCCATGGTCGGCGGAGCGGGGGGATGGCCAAGGATGGAGGTGGAGGAGTTGGTGGTTGGCGTGGGCGACGCGGGTAGGAGGAGCTCGAGGCGGGCGAGAACGGCGGTGGTGGTGTTGGAGGTGGTGAGGGTCGTGGCTTGGAGGGCGGACATGGAGGCGCGCATGTCGGTGAGGTCGGCGTCGTGGGCGTCGACCCGGGCGCGGAGGTCGTCCAGGTTTTCGGAGCCGGAGGAGGCACCATTGCGAGTGGAGACCGACATGATGCGGTTATCCGCCGGTTAGAGAGAGAGAGAGAGAAAGGGGAGAGATAGAGAGAGGAGAGGGAGCAGCCCCCTTTTCTTGTTAGATGATCCAAAGATAAAATATTAGGGTTACAATAGTCCTCTTATATAATGAGGCACAACCAAACAAAAGACAATAAAGCCCCTAGGCCAAAATACTCATAATTCCTCCCTTAAACCGCTGTCGGGTCTCCTGCGGGTGCGACACTGTCGCCCGGTTCAACCGCGGTGCCTTGACCGCCCCTCTGCATGCGTGGTCTTCGCGCGTACACCCTCCATGGCGGCTCACCATCCTGCAGATCGGTAACACAATATCATTTCATGTCCTTGCCCAACAAATAAAAGGCCACCAATTAAACCACCATCATATTTTTAAATATGTCGAGTTATTCGTTTGACTATTTACATGAGCGACTCGAACCAATTCTATATCGATTGCATTTCGAATTTGTGTTAAACCGATATGTCCCAAGTATGTTAAATGTGGAATGATGGGACATGCCAAACAATTTGTATAACATGGATTCTGATAGGAAGGAGGAAGGGAGAGGGAGATCTAGAGAGAAGAAGACTAAGGAGATTTATGGTTAGAAGAGGAGGGAGAGAATACCTTGATAATCAATTGCATAATCCATCCATGAGAGCAGCCCCGGGTAAATATACTCGAGCCAAAGAGGGGCCGGCCGGCCCCTCCAGTTGGGGCTGAACCCAATTGGTTTAGCCCCGGCCGTCGGTTCACTGGTTGGGGGTTGAACCGGTTGGTTCAGCCCAGTTGGTCGACGCTCCCTTGCACCACCGAACATAATGACGTCCCGTGAAGCGTAGCGGGGGCGTAACATTCCCCTCCCCATCAAGAACCAGCTTGTCCTCAAGGTGGTAATTGGGGTAGAACTCCTTGAAGTCCAAGAAATCCACCCAAGAATTGTGCGCCGTCGACAAATTCTTCCACTTGACTAAGAGTTCCGGCCGATACTCCGTGCCCCGATTCTTCCATTTAACCATTAACACATCCTCCGGCAGTGGCCGCAGTTCTCCCGCAGCAGTAACCTCAGGCAGAAGAGTACTTGATTGTACATTGGCACCCACTTTCCGCTTGAGCAAAGACACATGAAAGGTTGGGTGAATGCGGGATCCCTCCGGCAAAGCTAACCTGTAAGCCACCGGCCCCACCCTGCTGAGTATATGAAAGGGGTCGTAATATCGAGGAGAAAGCTTCCGATTGCCCTGACGAGCAACTGATAACTGTCTGTAAGGCTGGAGCTTGAGGAAAACTTCATCTCCCACCGCGAACTCTCGTTCCTTGCGGTATTTGTCGGTCTGCATCTTCATACGGTCCTGAGCTAGGCGGAGGTTCTCTCGGAGGGTTGCCAACATACTATCCCGATCACGAAGAGCGCGGTCGACCGCCGGCAGGGCGGTGCTGCCTGGCCCATAGCTACCCAAGGTCGGGGGAGGGCGCCCATAAACAATCTCAAACGGCGTCATCCGGCTGGCAGAGTGATATGAGGTGTTGTAGCAATATTCGGCCCAATGTAACCACTCCGGCCAAGTCCGAGGCTCATCCATAACAAAACAACGTAAATATGTCTCGACACCCCTGTTGAGAACCTCCGTCTGACCATCCGACTGAGGGTGATGTGTCGTGCTGAACTGTAAACATGTACCCTGTAACCGGAAAAGTTCCCGCCAGAAACTACTCACAAAAGTAGGATCTCGGTCAGAAATAATGGCACGAGGAAGGTCATGTAAGCGGACAATCTCACGAGCAAAAAGTGCGGCGACCGACTCGCCCGTATACGGATGACTGAGAGCCAGGAAATGCCCGTACATAGATAGTTTATCCACCACCGCCAAAATCACTGATTTCTCTTTGGACTTAGGCAACCCGTCAATGAAGTCCATGGAAACCGTGTCCCAAATCTGCTGTGGAATCGCCAGAGGAACCAATAGCCCGGCCGGGGATGCAGTCACGTACTTCTGACGCTGGCAGATCTCACACTGCCGCACGAACTGTTGTATGTCCCGGCGCATGCCGACCCAAAAGACATTCGTTCGCGCCCTCTGAAGGGTCCTGGAGCACCCCCGCATGGTCACCCATCGGGGAAGAGTGAAACTCGTGCATCATAACCGTTTTCCATGCTGAGTCGGGGGGCACAACCACTCTGCCCTCATAGTACAGCCGCCAATTCTGAAGATGATAACCGGGAGCCACCGTCTCTCCCCGTTGCAAAGCCTCCACCAAGGGACGTAAAGTAGTCGTACGCATGACCTCATGAATATCATCTAATGAATCCACCAACGGCCCAGAAATGTGAGTGAGATTACCCTCCGGTAGGCGAGAAAGGGCATCCGCTACCACGTTATAATTACCCCTTTGATACTCAATCTCGCAGTCATAGCCGAGAAGCTTAGTAACCCACTTTTGCTGTAGAGGAGAAGAGACCCTTTGGTCCAGGAAATGTTTCAAGCTTTGGTGGTCGGTGCGGATCTTAAAATGTCGACCTAATAAATATGGCCGCCACATCGCCACAGCATGAATGATAGCCAACATCTCCTTCTCATAGGTGGAGAGACCCAAGGTGCGTGGGCCAACGCCTTGCTGTAGAAAGCTAACGGCCGCCCTTCCTGCATCAGAACTGCCCCTATGCCAACACCAGAGGAATCCGTCTCCAACACAAATGCCTTCGTGAAATCCGGTAATGCAAGAACCGGAGTGGTGGTCATGGCCTGCTTAAGAGCCTGAAAAGCTGCCTCCGCTTCCTTAGTCCAAGAAAAGGAATCCTTCTGCAGCAGCTGAGTCAAAGGACGAGTTATCTTCCCATAATCTCATACGAATCGCCTGTAGTACCCTGTAAGCCCCAGAAATCCCCGCAAAGCACGGACTGTGACGGGTCGTGGCCATGACTGCATACTCTGAATCTTCCTTGGGTCGGCCTTGACGCCCTGGCCGGAGACCAAGTGTCTCAAGTACTCCACCTCTTCCTGACTGAAGGAGCTTTTGGAACGGTTGGCGTAAAGCCGGTGACGACGTAGTATGGCCAATACCTGCTCAACATGACTCACATGGTCCTCCCAATTGGTGCTGTAAATCAGAATGTCATCAAAGAAGATCAGCACGAATTTCCACAGGAGCTTGCGGAAGGTCTCATTCATGTTCGCCTGAAAAATGGCGGGACCTCCAGTCAGCCCATTGGCCATGACTAAGAACTCGTAATGACCATCATGAGTCTGGAAGGCCGTCTTATGGATGTCCTCCTGTGCCATCAGAATCTGGTAATAGTCTGAACGTAGATCGAGCTTGGTGAACCGTCGTGCGCCATGTAGCTCGTCTAGTAACTCTTCCACGACAGGAATCGGAAAGCTGTCCTTTACCGTGGCGTTGTTCAGGGCCCGGTAATCCACACAAAATCTCCATGACCAATCTTTCTTCTTTACCAAGATGACGGGGGCTGAAAATGAACTCGTACTCGGCCGAATGATGCTCGCCTCCAACATCTCGCGAACGCTACGCTCAATCTCTGCCTTCTGAATATGTGGGTAGCGATATGGCCGAATATTAGGGGGCTCGGCGCCCGCCTTAAGCTGAATATGATGATCTCTGAATCGAGGTGGTGGTAATGTGCGTGGTTCCTGGAAAACATCAAAATATTTCATCAGAAGAGACTGTAACTAAATCGGTACCTCTGAATGTGTTGTGTCAGCCGTTTGGACTTCCCTAAGGACGGCGATCATCCTTCCTCGCCCAAGCGCTGCATGCTCCGAAGAGAAATCTCCTTCACTGGCGAAGAGATGATACCCTTCAAACAGAACTGCTTTCCCCCGTGGAGGAACTCCATATTCATGTGCTCCCAGTCGAATGTTACCCTCCGCAACTGACGTAGCCACTATACTCCCAAGACCATATCCGAGCCCCGGATGGGTAACAGGTAGACGTCGGTACACCCGTTATATCCCTGCATCCATAGCTCTACACCCTCCAGCACCCCTTCGCATTGCAGCTTGCTGCCATCCGCCACCATAACATGGAAGGCAGCCCCCTTATCGATCACATGACCCACTCGTTGTGCCACCTCTGGATGAATAAAATTGTGGGTGCTCCCACTGTCCACCAAAACAGTCACCTTCTCACGGGCAATCCGTCCAGCGAGCCGCATAGTAAGCAGAGGAGGGGCGCACACCTCGAGAGCGTGTATGGAAACTCCGAACTCGGTCAAGGCCAAGTCCACCTCCAACTCCTCGTCCGGAGCCGGCTCGTCTTCCACATCCTCATGCAGCATAAAAACCTGTATCTTTTCGCACTTGTGGCCCGGCACGAATTTCTCATCACAGTTAAAACATAACCTCTTTTCCTTCTGAGCGGCCAACTCACTCCACGAAAGTCGTGTCACTGTTGGCTTGCTACCCGTTGGTGGATCCCGCCGTGCTACTGCTGCTGCGGCCGCCGACGGCTTACCCGTGGCCCGAGTTCTCTGCCTGTTGAACCGCTCCTCCTGAATGCGGGCTAAACTGATGGTGTGGTTCAAGTTGCGTGGCATATAAGCATGAAACACATCGCGCAATTGCTCCTTCAGCCCCGACACAAAACAACTCAGCAGTGTCCTCTCCTCCCAATGTACCCGGTTGGACAACTTCTCAAACTCTGTCCGGTACTCAGTTACTGTCCCCTTCTGTCGCAATTTCTGCAGTAGCGCCTCAAAATCTTCGTACTCCGGGGGCCCGAACTGGGCGGTGAACCCTTCCACAAAATCAGTCCATGACACATAATCTCTACCTCTTAGGAACCACTGAGTCCACTGAAATGCGTCGTCCTCTAGATGGAACGACGGTAATTGCACCCACTGCGCCTTCGAGACCTCCTGGTAACTGAAGAACAATTCCACCTTCTGAACCCATTCCAGAGAATCCCCCCTTTGAACTTGGGGAAGTTCATTCGTGTCAACTTGGGTGGCATGTACGCTCGAGGCCCCGCTTGCCCGTGCCAGCCCTGCCCGTGCCATGCCTAACGTCCCGGACCCATATGACCCTCGTACGCTCCTGGGTGGCCCCGAGGTGGCTGAACCGGATGAGGAACGTGTTGACCGGCCCATGGAACGTGGCCTCCGTACCCAACGGGAGGAACGCCACCTCGCGGGTTAGGAAGAAGGCCTCCCGTACCTCCTGGAGCCCTCACAGCAGCTCCCGGCCCCCCATCAGCCCGCTGTCACGGCTGTCGGCCCCAATCCCCAAGAACAGGCCCGCTGGAACCCCTGCCTGGACGCCAGGAAGGTGCGCCTTCTCCCTGCGCGGCCAAACCAGGCGAAAAGCCTTCCGCTGCTGCCGTACAAGCTCCCGTCGGAACCCCCGCCTGGACACAGTCGCCGGAGGTACCGCAGGGTCGGTACGACCCCACGCAAGCCCCGCCGACCGTCGCTGACTCCGGTTCCCGCACAACCCAGATCGACTGTTCCCGACAGATCGGCGGACCGATCGGGTCTTCCGCCGCTCGATCCTTCATCGCGCGTGCCTTTCCCTTTCAACAGCGCCTTGAGTTCCTCCATACGAGCGTCCAGATGCTCCTCCAGCCGCTGTGAAGACGCGCGCATCTCTTCCTCGATCGCGGCTACCGAATCCGCCAAACCACCGTAGTTTTCCTCCAAGGTTTCCAAACGGGAAAGCTCTTCTTGTGTCCGCGTAGTCACCATCGTCGGAGAACCAAACCTCTGATACCAAATGATAGGAAGGAGGAAGGGAGAGGGAGATCTAGAGAGAAGAAGACTAAGGGGATTTAGGGTTAGAAGAGGAGGGAGAGAATACCTTGATAATCAATTGCATAATCCATCCATGAGAGCAGCCCCGGGTAAATATACCTGGGCCAAAGAGGGGTCGATCGGCCCCCCCAGTTGGGGCTGAACCCAATTGGTTCAGCCCCGGCCGGCCGGTTCACTGGTTGGGGGCTGAACCGGTTGGTTCAGCCCCGTTGGTCGCCGCTCCCTTGCACCGCCGAACATAATGACGCCCCGTGAAGCGTAGCGGGGGCGTAACAAATTTTGTGGCGTCAGCACTACGGGATATCGCTAAAATGATGGGAAAAACCTACATATTCTGCAATGACCATTGAAGGTTGCCTTCAACCTCTTATTTATAGTAAAACTAATTTAGGACGACCATAACTAAACGACTATGACTGATCGTCATATATGATGTCCGATCTAATTAATAATGTGTAAAACAATAAAATAAAATACATAAAACATAGAAGTAACATTTTGAATGCATCCGTAAATTCGACTCGTCAATCCGTTCAAGATCTACTGTGTGAATAGACATAGTTAGATCCCGTAATGTGATGATCAACATGTGACGAATGATCCCCATCAACTGTTCTCATGCTCATCCTCGGCTCGAGGTTCTACTTTGTCCACCTCTACAACTCGTTCTACGAAACAGTTGTGAGTATTTGTCATCATGTGCTTGTTGAGCCGAGAGGCAATATCATTTCATCTCCTTGCCCAACAAATAAAAGGCCTCCAATTAAGCCACCATCATATTTTTAAATGATGTCGAGTTAATCATTTGACTATTTACATGAGCGACTCGAACCAATTCTATGTCGATTGCATTCAGAATTTGTGTTAAACCGATATGTTCCAAGTATGTTAAATGTGGAATGATGGGACATGCCAAACAATTTGTATAGTTACCCACCTGAGCGCTTACATCACTCAGCTCATTTGACATTTTCCATCACCTCAAATGTTGTGTTGCAAAGGGAAGAACCACACATAATTCTGCTGACGGTATTTCATCTTCTTTCAATATTAAGCTTACACATGACATAAAGGAAAACCTTCTTGATGCATCATCTTATATTTTCCACACTAAATCGCAAATTTTTCTCCCATATGGATACTCTACACAGTACACAGGTGCATAAGGCTGTATGTTCAGTAATGCAACTTTAGTTAGCCATTGCATAATCCTCCTCCAAATACTAACAATATTATTGTTCAAGACTCTATCTCTATAGTACAAGTGATGCAACCTGAGTCGCTTCCCTTTTATTTTTATTATTATTCATGTCTTTTATTTTTTTAGCGCACGCTTTCGCGTCTTTTTTGATCGTTATGTGGTGTTGAGTTGTATCGCAAATGCTATTCGTGTAATTTTTGTTTGACTTGTTGGTGTGACCAGTCAACAAGACCTTGAATGCAAAGGTCTGATAATTTAGGGGATAGATTAATTAGGACGGGCTTAAAATAATTAACTATTTTAAAAATGAAAATTTGATGGAGAATCCCTATGGCCATGCCTTCATATACATTTATCAAATCCTTTAAGTTGCAGCCGGCCCATTTCAAAGCCCACTCCAATTTATCCTAATTCCTGCTTTATTAAATCCCCTCAGAGAAAACCTTAAGCCCCGCATATAAAACAATCCCTCCACTCCCTATTGGAGGCAGCTAGAATAGAACGAGCAGAGAAATCTCTTTCTCTGTTTTCGTTCTCACAGCGCCGCCACCCCAAATCCCACTGCCATTCGGTTTCCCCCCTGCTCGACGACATCTTCGGATGTCACTGCACCATCCAGCGTTCCTATTCAACGATGACGCCACCCATGAATCCCCTCCAGCCGCCGATGAGGACGCCAAAGCTCCTCCTAGGACCCGACGATCCCTCCTGCACCCTCCTCCGGCGGATTCAGGGAACCTACGGTGCTTCCCTGTCTTCCAGTCAGTCGTGACCACTATTCCTTTGTTCGCAACTGCCGCCAGAGCCTCAACCATCGTCCAGTGACTCTTCCACGGCCAGTCTCCATTATTTCTGGCAACCTCCAGGCAACCCGACCCTTGCAATTCTGTCTTTGGAGTCCTGAGTACAGCAGCTACCTACATCCTTCTTCTTCATCTTCCAGGAGCCCCGTCAGTCGTTGCCACTCTACCCTGGGTATACCTCTTGATCGCCCTACTCTCAATTACTAGTTATTTTGTGCTCAAAGTATTTAAATGAATAGTTAATTATTATGAGCTTGTCTAAACTAATTGTCTCCGAATTATCATTAATTTCAAACATGTGCATGTCACCACCTGATTTATCCTTCTGTGGAATTGTGATTTGTAACGTCGTTACGTTTGTGCGGTAGCCTTGCGTCCGTTTGTAACGCCTAGGTCGTTTGTTCGTTTAAAATATTCGGTGGGGTTAATTCGTGCCACAATTATTTAAACAGATCGCAATTTTTATCTTTTAAAATCTACAACCCTAGTTGTAGTTTACATCAAAAAGTTATTGACAGAATACAACCTAAATCATCAATATTTTTTCGAGTATGTACCTGTTGTCCTTATCTTATCTACCGGCCTTATCTTCATTCATAAACATACAAAACATTGTAACTGATGTCACCTTCACAACTTAATATGCAAGTATTAAGGATTTGAAGAACAATGAATAATTAGAACAAGGCATGAATCAAGAGGTGTTTACCATCTTCATGCATGCTTTCTTTGGATATTTGCTCTTATGTCACTGCTTCATCGTTACATATTACAGTTAGTTGGGAGTTGGGACATCCTAGGTATAAAGGCAAGAATCAAGAAATGTTTACCAATTTACCGCATGCTTTCCTTCAATATTTTCTCAAAGTTATATCATTTAATTGTTGCATATTTACAGTTAGTTAGGACATCCTAGGTTTATCGAATAGTCCCCAAATGAACTATGTTTGAATTCATCTTAAGCATCTAAAGTGCGAGTCTTGCCTAGGCAAACATCAATATGTCTCATTACACAGCACGTATATGAGTGTTTGCATTATGTTCTTTTGTTTATTCAAAGGTGTCAGGTCTCAATAGAGTTATGTCAAAATTGTTTTTCACTATTTTGTCATATTTATTGATGATTATTCAAGGATAATTCGCTTGTTCATTATTAAGATATATAGTTGTTAGATATTTTTAGACACATTAGTCTCATATCTTGTAATATGAATGTATGGTTCCTCAATCGTTATATAAATACCCCCCCTTGGACCTCTATTGGAGGTACCAAGTATTCCAATATCAAGTGAGATGGTATCAGAGCAGGGTTAGGGCGTCCTCTCCTCTCTTGCTCAGTTGTTCGGTCTCTCGCCGCTTCCACTCACTTTTGCAACTCGCCGTTTCCGCTCATACTCCCGCTCGTCGAACTACTCGCCCGCCAGCACCAACACTTTCGCGCGCCTCTGCGCGCATCTTACTAACCTAGACGGAGGTGTGCCTCTTCGCACATCTCATGGGGGTATGCCTCTCGGCGCATCTCATGGGGGTGTGCCTCTTTCACAACTCGCCGTTTTCGCTCATACTCCCGCTCGTCGATCAACTCGCCCATCAGCACCAGCACTTCCGCGCGCCTCTGCACGCATCTCACCAACCTAGATGGGGATGTGCCTCTGTGATGATGTCGCTTGTCGTTGATCCCTAAAGCTCTGTGCCTACCGTCGATCCCAGACGCTGCTCCCTGTCGTCGATCCCTGAAGATTTGTGCCTGCTTGTTCACGATTATTTTGTTGACCGCCTCCACCTGCCCGTTGCTCCTGGGGTGGTGGACAGAGGCGAACCGAAGGTCAATTCCCAGTTGTTCGCAAAAGCGAATGAACTCCGTGCTGGCGAACTGAGACCCGTTGTCCGTGACGATTGTCTGTGGTAGCCCGTGCCTGCAGATGATCTCCCCCCAGATAAAATTCCTGATAACCTGGGAGGTTACCTTGGCTAGAGTCTTCACCTCCAGCCACTTAGAAAAATAATCGATCATGACACGCAAAAACCTTCTCTGCCCGCTGGCCTGAGGAAAGGGCCCTACGAGGTCCAAACCCCATATGGCGAAGGGCCATGGTGCCATGATGCTTCTTAGTCTCTGAGCCAGCTGTAACTGGAGCGGGGCATAGAGCTGGCACTTATGGCATTTTTTACGAATTCGGCTGCGTCCTGACCGAGGATAGGCCAGAAGTACCCTTGCCTGATGATCCTCCCTTCCAAGGTCCGGCTCCCCGAGTGACTTCCACACTCGCCGGAATGGACCTCCTCCAAAATTTTATGCATCTCCCTTTCGGCCACGCAACGAGCCAGCATCCCCGAAAGGGTCTTACGGTACAACTCCCCCTCGCGCAGAAGGTAGTATGTTGCCTTGTGTTTGAGCCCTCTACGATCCATCCCCTCCGGGTACTCTCCTGTGGACAGAAAGGTGACGAAGGGGTCCATCCATGAGGGATGTTGTTCCACCTCCATTAGCTCCCCCACCTCGATGGAAGGTCGGAAGAGATCTGTGATGGTACCCCCCACCCTGGGGCCGTGCTTTGCCAGCTGGTCTGCCTGCTCATTTTCCTCTCGAGACACGTGCTTGATGGAGAAGGTCTGGAAGGTTCCTATAATTCTCTTCGCTTTTGTCAGATAGAGCTGCAGGGTAGGCTCCCTTACCTCAAACTCCCCATTGATCTGGGAAGCCACCACCATGGAGTCAGTGAGGACCTCCACGTCATGCACCCCTAACTTCCCCTGCCAGGCGCAGACCTGCGATTACAGCTTCGTATTCGGCCTGGTTATTGGTGATAGAGAAATGCACTGCCACGGTTTGTTCGATTCTTGTCCCCTGGGGACTTTCCAAGATGACTCCAACCTCCAAAGAATGTCTCCCCGAGGCACCGTCCACCACGACTTTCCAAGGGACCGGACGAGTGAGTTGCTCCTCCGCCACCTCAACCACATAATCTGCTAAGAAATCAGCCATAGCCTTGGGCCTTGATCGAGAGGCGGGGAACGAAGGAGATGTCGAACTCGCTCAGTTCCACCGACCATTTGGCCAACCTGCCTGAATGCTCCACCCCCTCGAAGATGCTGCGGAGGGGGTGGTTAGTCACCACTCGGATCGAGTGTGCCTGAAAATAGGGTCGGAGCCTCCGGGCCGAGATGATCAGGGCGAAGGCCAACTTTTCCAAGATGGGATACCGAAGCTCGGCCTTCCTCAATACCCGACTCACATAATTAATGGGGAGTTGCTTCTTCCCCTCTTCCCAAACTAAAACCGAGCTCAAGGCCTCCGCCCCGACCCCCAAGTACAAAAATAAGTCCTCCCCCCCCCTTTGGGCCCTTGGAGCAGGGGAGCCTGAGTTAGCTGTTTCTTTAAGGCCTGGAACGCCTCCTCGCACTCCGAGGTCCATTCAAATTTCCGATCCCCTCTCAAGGTTTTGAAAAACGAGGAGCACATCTCCCCAGCCCGGGAGAGGAACCTGCTCAACCCTGTCAACCGTTGTACCTCCTTAGCATTTCGCGGTGACCCTAGTTCCACGATTGTCCTTACCTTATCTGGATTAGGCTCCACACCGGCTGGGGTGAGGAGATGCCCCAGGAACTTCCCCCTGCTTGCCCCGAAGGTGCATTTCAGGGGGTTCAACCTCATCTTATATTTGCGGAGAGTAGCGAAAGTCTCCTCCAAGTCCCGGAGGTGGGAATCGACGTCCAGACTTTTGATCATGAGGTCGACCACGTACACCTCCAAATTTCTTCCCTTCTGCTCCCGGAAGACCATGTCCATCATTTTCTGGTAGGTAGCCCCCGCATTCTTTAGCCCGAAGGGCATCATTTTATAGCAATAGCATCCTTCCCCTGTGATGAACGAGACATCTTTGACGTCGGGGGGAAGGGGGTGCATTCTAATTTGGTGATAACCTGAAAAAACATCCAGAAAACTCATTACAGGGAAACCGACGGCTGAGTCAACCAGCGCGTCGATCCGAGGCAAGGAATAACAATCTTTCGGGCATGATTTATTAAGAAGAGAAAAGTCAATACACATCCTCCACCGACCGTCTCCTTTTTTAACCATTACAACGTTGGAGACCCAGCCAGGGTATTGGATTTCGGATACAAAGCCAGCCTTGAGGAGCTTGGCGACTTCCTCCCTGATGGGCTCGGCGAGCTTGTCCGCGATGGACCTCTTCTTCTGCTGGATGGGGCGAGCCCTCGGGTCCAGGTTGAGGCGATGGCAGGCCACGTTAGGGTCGATCCCCGGCATCTCTGCGGCATTCCAGGCGAAGACGTCCACATTCTTCTGGATGCAATCCAGCATCCTGCCTTGAGCCTCCGGGGTCAGTCCTCCGCTGACGCGGACCTTCTCCACCCTGCCTCCGATGGTGAGAACCTCCATCTCCACCACCTCCTCTGCTGCCTCCAGACGAGACTGCTCCCCCCATTCCTCAGTACCTCCCCCTCCGGGGGCGAGGATCTCTTCCTCAGCTTCCTCCACGGCCATTGCCTCGACCGGCTCTCGGGCCTCTTCCGCGACCCCCGCCCGGGTGCGGCACTCCTCCACCTTCATTTCCTCCCCGCCAACTTCTTGCTCCACCTCCTCCAACCTCCGCCCCATCTCCTCGGCCCCATCCAACCAAGAGATGGAGTTCACTGCCGAGATGTAGCACTCCCTTGCCTCCTTAGGGTCTCCTCGGATCCGGATCTGGACCCCCTCGACGTTGAACTTTAGGCACTGGTGGAAGGACGAGGGGACGCAGCGGAAGGCGCTGATAAGGGGTCTTCCGAAGATGGCGCTGTAACTGCTGGGGGAGTCCACGATGACGAACTTGCAGTTACGGGACTGCCCCCCCAGAGTGACGTGGAGTCCTACTCCTCCCTCGACTTCTTTCCTTTCTCCCGAGAAGCCGAACAGGGGTCCGTCCGAGGCCAACACTCTTCTGGCCTCTACTTTCATCGCGTCGAACGCCCTCTTGAAGATGACATTGACTGAGCTCCCATTGTCGACGAGGATCCGGGATACGGTAAAATCCTCGATGGCTGTCTGGATGACCAGCGCATCGCAAAAGGGGTCCTCGTGACCTGGCATATCCTCCCTAGAGAAGATGATTTTCTCATCCGGAGGCGGGTACTGGGACGTGGAGCCAACGCTCCTACGATACATGGTGTGGAGGCTTGACTTACGAAAAGCCTCGATCCCAGCCCCACCGTGGATTGCTCCAATCCTACCTCGGGTGCCTAAATCAATCCGGTCCTCACACCGATCCTCCTCCACCCGAGGCCGAATTTCCTCTATCCGCACTTCCTGATGGTTTCGCGGTTGTTGCTCCCTGTTCCCTCTCATCTCGAGGAACTCCGGGCACGTGGACGTGAGGTGCCCTTCTTCTTGATGGAAATCGCAATAGGGCAGGTCCACCCTGACCTCCCTCCTTCTCCTCAACTGTCCTCTCCTCCTCCCTCTCAAGGCAATTGTCATTGCCTCCTCCTGGTCGGGGAGAGGGGGCCTCTGGCCCTGCCTACCTCCCTGGGGGTTGAACTGCCCCCGGCCCCCCTGGCGGTTATCCCCTCCCTGATAACCTCTCCGGGGTGCCTGATCCTGCCACTCCGGTCTCCATCCCAAACGGTGGGTCTGCTCCGGACGCCCCCACCTGGGTTGTGGCTGCTGCTGTGGCTGCTCCCTCTATCGGGGCTCAGCCCTCCTCTCCTCCTGAGCTCGACCACCCCTTGGCCTCTCCTCCTCCACGGCCCACTTGGCAAACCTCCGCGCAAACTCCGGATGCGCTGCCTCCATATCAGCCTCTCTGGCCGCCCTCTCTAGGAGTGCCTCAAAAGATACTGGAGGTGATCTCTTCAGTTCCATCGCGAAGAACCCGGACTGGAGACCCAGGGTGAAGGCCACCATCATGGTGTGTCCCGACATCTCCTGTACTTGGGACAGTTCCTCCTGGAACCTGTCCAGATAGCTTCCTAAAGTTTCCCCCATCCTCTGCTTGATGCGGAACAAAGACTCCGCCTCCTTCTTCCTCTTCTTGGAAGTGGTGAATCTCAACATGAACCCCGTCGCAGGTCCTCGAAGCAGTAGACGGACCCGATCGGGAGTTGATGAAACCACTCTCTCGCCTTCTCCCTGAGGGTGATGGCGAAGAGTCGGCACTTAAAGCCATCTGACATCTGTCGGATAGAGACCATGTCCTCAAACCACTGGATGTGGTGGACTGGGTCCCCTCTCCCGGAGTAATAGGACATCTCCGGCTCACGGAACCCCTCTGGAACTGGGGCTGAAGAGACGAACTCGCTGAAGGGGCTCCCCCCCTCAGCCGGGCGAGATGGGAACTCCCTCCCTACTGTCTCGCCGAAGTGGTACTCGGCAGCCGAGCCGGGGAATAGGACTCGCCCCTGGAACTCGCGTTCGCCTCTCTCGGCGGGCTCCTTCCCTGGTCGCCTGAGCGGCGCGTCGTCGCCGAGCGCGGGAGCGGCGACCACCGGGACTGCTGGTGTCGCGCTCTCGGCTCGCATGTCGAGTGCTGTCCTGACGAGCCCGAGGATCTCCTCCCTGAGCTCCGCTGGCACACCCGGCGCTGGGGGCGGAGGAGGGGGTGGCGAGTTGCCCCTGCCTGATCCTTATCCTTCTTCTCCGTCCATCGAACCTGCAGAAGATTTTCTCTGCTGACCACTCTCCACGCTCACCGCACCAAAATGTTGAAACCGAGAAATCGGTCTCTGTGGAGTTCGACCCTTGGGGAAGGGGTGGTCGCGCACCTACTCTGCTCCTGCAAGAAAACGACAAGAAAGTGAAGAACAAAGGACTAGACCAAGGGCCCGGCGCGGAGGTCCCACCACACACCCGGAAGATCTTAGAGCGCTTTCCCTCCTTAGTCAATTGTCGGGCTAAGGTACCTCAGAAAGCGCTTGGAGACCTGAGAATTAATAAGCATGCCTTTCTGAGGTACCCCTTGAGTCCTATTTATAGAGAACTGAAAACGGCCTGCAAATAGCCTACCTCTGCTGGTCTGAAATTACTGAAAGCCCCCCTGGGGCTGGCCTGCCAACAGCCAAACTCCGCTGTTATGAGAGGCCAGGGGGAGACCACCTGGGGCGGGATGGCCACTGGATCCCCTGCTCGGCCAGGGCGGCGAGAGCCCGATAGGGCTGGCACTCGCCGATTCTGCCCGGCCAATGGCGAGTGCGAGCTCGTCTGGCGATCCTCTCTGGTTTGGCGAATGCGGGCTCGGCTGGCGAGCAGCTCCAGTTTGGCGAGTGCGGGTTCGGCTGGAAAAACCCTGAGCTCGGCCCGACGATCTCCGAGCTCGGTACGACGATTTGCCGAGCTCGAGCTCGGCGGTGAACCCTGCCCGGCCGTGAGGCGGTCTGGACCGGCCGGTCTGGCTTCCGCGGACCCACTCGGCGGATACGGGGAAATGTAATTCAACATAAAAAAAGTATGTAAAATGAGACATTCTAAACATGTTGAATAAAGATAAAAAATAAATGAAAGAACACATCTATGCAATAGACATTATTAAGGGTTAACCCAAATTGGGAGGTAGGGAGAATAACCTTACAACATGTGTATACAGAAATATCATTTGTGTGAGTCAAGGGTACGAAATGATATTTGGTAATATAAACATGCGAGTTAAGGATACTTATTGTCATATTAACGTGCGAGTCAATGGCACGTAGCATATACATAAACTATTAATTTACACCAAATCTTGCCCATGATTAAGTAAAGTCCAAGGTATTACTTAATGATGATGTAAGAGAATTGGGAAGTATAAAAGCTTTAAGAAAGGAAAATGGACATAAGATGATAGACACAAGACATGGTATAAATTAAGAATTCACGTAAATTTTTGACTAATTAAAAATAACATTAAACAGATCAAGGATGAGGTCGCTCCAATTACAGTTAGTTCCCCTCAACAGGAGAAGAGGTATCGTAATTTTTGAAGTCCTGGGCCCGCACCAGGAGAGATGCAGAGACCCGGAGTGCCCCCATGATGAGTTTTAGTTCAATTTTAAGTAGAGTTTGTAGTACCAGTACATGATGTATGTTTGTACATATTGATGTTAGAGTTTAAATCGGTCTAGCAATATGGTGCACTTTTAGTAAGCCCCTTTTTGGATGTATATAGAGCTACCTATTGTACTATTGTATTATATTATTAGAACGTTAATGAAATGAAATTGCTATATTTTGTCATTACACTTTACTTTTTGTACTCTAACAAATACCGCTTTACTCTGGATGTCCTTACCTTGCTCTCTGATGTACATTATGAAATGAATATGCTAAATTGTAGTAGTAGTCGTTAAGTGGGCCGTGATAATTAATTGGTATCAGAGCAGGTTTGAATCTTTGAGGTGATATGAGTACTTTAATATAATGTAAGATGACAAATAACACTGATTTACGACACATAAAATTTCTCCCGAAACCTGAATTTAAATTCCTTACTTCAGGAACCTTGCCGAACTTATATGAGTAAAAGACAAAGGGAAGAATTAGAAAGAGAACAAGTCGATATGACAGAACAAAGTTATAGTTCTGAAATGTCAAACCCTCCCTTGGAAGAGATTATGTAAGCATTGGCGGAAGCTATTAGAATGGGCAAATACCACACCACTACCAGCCCATGCAGCGGTTGATGTGTAACTAAAGCAGTTCTTAGACATGAGACCTCCAATTTTTTCGCGGTAGTTTAACACTGATGGAGACAGAAGACTGGATCAAGAAGATTGAATTAATTTTTAAAAGCGATGAGGTGTCCAGATAATCGAAAAATTGATTTAGTTACCTATCTACTAAAAGGAGAGGCTAGTATGTGGTAGGACACGGTTTGACACAAGGAAAATTTATTGGACATACGAATGTTGATATTCCTTGGGATAACTTTTTGAAAGAATTCATCGATTAGTTTGTGCCACCTTCCGAAAAACAAATTTTCAGGAGAAGTTCTTTTGTTTGATTAGAAGAAGTTTGTACAAAACTTTTCAAAGATTGTTATACCGCTTACTAAGTTAACCCGAAAGAATGTTACATTTTCTTGGACCGAGGAATGTCAAAGTGCCTTCGATGAATTAAAGGAAAGATTAACAACATGTCAACAACACAGATGTTAGTATGTCATATTGTACTGAAGGTTTTCAAATTTTTAGTGACGCATCTCTGAAAGGTCTTGGAAGTGTCCTAATGCAAAATGCAAAGGTAATAGGCTTATGTTTTAAGCCAATTGAAGGATATTAAACGCAATTATCCTACTCATGACCTAAAATTAGTCGTGGTTGTGTTTGCTTGAAAATTTTGGCGACACTACTTGTATGGAGTTCAGTGTGAAATATTTATGAATCACAAGAGCTTAAAGAATATCTTCTCCCAGAAAGAAATAAACCTCAGACAAAGACGATGGATAGAATTTATTAAAGATTATGATCAAGACATCAAATATCGTCTGGGTAAAGCTAACGTAGTAGCGGATGCCCTAAACAGAAAGAGTGTCGCAACCATGACAGTGCAATTGATTGAACAAAAAGCATTACTTAAAGAATTGCAATAGCTAGAAATTCTTACTATTATTTTCTAATCCCATACTCGAGGCCAACTTTATCAAATGGTGATGAAGCATCCAATCAAAGAAAGAGTAAGGAAAGCAATGAATAAAGTTCTTGTTTTTATTAAATTCCTTGAAAAGGTTAGAAATAGTCAATTAACATCCTTCGTGGAAGATAATAGGTTGCTATTTATGAACAAAAGATTATGTATTCTAGATGTTAATGCAGTTGGTGCAGAAATATTATATGAATCACATAATACAAACTATTCGATCCACCTTGGAAGAACGAAACTGTACCAAGACCTGAAACAATAATTTTGGTGGTCAGGAATGAAAACTAATGTAATCAAATATGTTGCAAAATGCCACACTTGTCAACTTGTGAAAGCAAAACACCAAAAGCCAGGAGGATATTTAAAATCCTTACTCATCCTTGAGTGGAAGTGGGATGACATAACCATGGATGTTGTTATGGGTTTACGGAGAAAAAAATATGGAAACAATGGCACATGGGTTATCGTTGACCGACTAACAAAAGTTGCACATTTTATTTGAATGATGAAAGATGGGTCAGTTGAAAGGTTAGTCGGCCAATCTATTAATGTTGTTGTGAAATATCATGGAATTCATTGATCAATAATCTCAGACAGAGATGGGCATTTTAGATCAGATACTTGGAAATTTCAGAAAAGACTGAGAACCAAGTTGTTATATAGTAGTATAGTACTGTTTTTCACCCTCAGACCGATGGTCAATCAGAGCGCACCATTCAGTTGTTAGAAAATCTCTTAAGGATGGTCATTCTTGATCTTAAGGGATCGTGGGAGAAATATTTGTCCTTGGTAAAATTTTCATATAATAACAGTTATCAGTCCAACATACAAATGGTCTCGTTCGAAGCCTTATAGGGGTGGAGGTGTCGAACTCCTCTAAGTTGGGCTGAAGATGGTGAGCAAAAGTTATTTAAAAAGAAGAAAGTAGGTAAAATGTACAATACAATAGCAATCGTTCGAGAAAAATTGAAAATAGCTCAAGATAGGCAACAAAAGTATTACAACGCCAGACACAAAAGAGTGGACTTCAACGTGGCTGACATGGTATGTCTTAAGATAAAACCTTTTAAAGGTACTTCACGACTTCGAAGAATTGGAAAACTTAGTCCAAGATATGTAGGACCATTCCCAATCACTGAAAGGATTAGAGAGGCAATGTATCGCTTGGCGTTATCAGATGCTCTTCAGAACCTTCATGATGTGTTTCACGTGTCTTCCTTGAGAAAGTATGTAGCAGATTCAGAAAAGATAGTCTTTTCTAAACAGATTCAAATTGAATCTGACTTATCAAGCCCAATCAAGCCCTAAAAAATAGTGGATTGACAAAATAAGCAACTCCAAAATAGAGAAGTTCAAGTCGTTAAAGTCTCCTGGAAATGACATAATTTACACGAAGCTACTTAGGAAAAAGAAGAAGTAATATGAGACATTTTCCTCTTTTTGTTTGATACAGATACAAAGCTATACTAAGGTAAAATTCATATGTTATTACATGTGGCAGTTATGATATGCTCATCTCATAATGATAAATTATTTAGGTTATGACTTTTCAAGGTAAAGGGGAGATGAACAAAACAAGGATAAAGACAAAGTTGTTGTAAGTTCTTATATTATGTCTTTTCATTTATCTGCTTTTCATATTTATATCATAATATAGGATAGCAAATCGGTGTATGTAATGAAATTCAACATAAAAAGAAGATTGTAAAATGAGACATTCTAAACATGTTGAATAAAGATAAGGAATAATAGAAAGAACGCATCTATGCAATGGACACTATTAAGGGTTAACCCGAATTGGGAGGTGGGGAGAATAACCTTTCGACATGCATATAAAGAAATATCATTCGTGCGAGTCAAGGGTGTGAAATGATATTTGGCAATACAAACGTGCGAGTCAAGGATACATGTTGTCATATTAACGTGCGAGTCAAGGGCCCGTAGCACATACATGAACTATTAATTTACCCTTAATATTGCCTATGATTAAGAAAAATTCAAGGTATTACTTAATGATGGTGTAAGAGAATTAGAAATTATAAAAGATTTAAGAAGGGAAAATGGGCATAAGATGATAAACACAAGACATGGTACAAATTAAGAATTCACGTAGTCTTTTGACTAATTAAAAATAATATTAAACATGTCAAGGACGAGGTCGCTCCAAATACAGTTAGTTCCCCTCGACATGCGAAGAGGTGGCATCTCTGGATAGAGGTTTCTACCGTAGTTTTTGAAGTCTTGTACGCGCACCGAGAGAGATGTAAAGACCGTGAGTGCCCCCATGATGAGTTTCAGTTCAATTTTAAGTAGAGGTTGTAGTCTCAGTACATGATGTATGTTTGTACATATTGATGTTAGAGTTTGAGTCGGTTTAACGGATATGTTGCATTTTTTGTAAGACCCTTTTTAGATGTATATGAAGCTATTTGGCGTACTGTTGTACTATATTATCAGAACGTTAACAAAATGAAATGGTTCTATTTTGTCATTACACTTTACTTTTTGTATTCTATCATATACAGTTTTACTCTGGATGTTCTAACCTTGTTTTTTGATATACATTATGAAATGAATATGCTAAATTGTAGCGGTAGTCGTTAAGGGAGGCGTTACACATGTGATGATCCATATATGTGTTGAGAGATTCCTCAAGGGAACTGCTGCTCGGAAATTAAATGTCAAGCGAATGGGTCCTTACATGATTATCAAAAGAATTAAAACAGTGCTTACAAACTAAATATTCAACATAATATGAAAATTTCACAATTCACATGTATTCAACATAAAAGATTTGACTCCACTCTTTAAACGACAACATGTATCCTTCACCTCCCGTCACTTCAGTTCCTCAACCCAAGCTTTCACTTACTAATTCAGAGCAAACCAAGTAATTGTCCACTACCTCACTACAGTCCCAACTTTCATTTGCTACCTCAATACAACCCCAGACTTCGTCTACTACACTACAGCTCCATTTTTGGTACTGTTTGCTCATCTGACTTCTTCCGTAGAAATACCGCATTCTCTAAAACAGACATCATCTCGGCTTCTTCCACAATAGTACCAAACAGTCCTTGACGTCGACGATAGTATAAGTATCATCATAAGTGCCTTCATCAGCATTGATGTCCACTACTCTGACATCTTCGGCACCATCTCCTATAGCAACAACACTACCTTCAGCACTGTTGCTAGCTTCAACAGCCATCCTCGATTCCAACGTCAGCACCAGCTTCAGCGATACTGTCTCCAACCTCCGCAACAGTTGTACCATCGAGCCTGGTCCATGAGTTCAGAACACCAACAAAGCTAGAGAGACTAACCTCGCCTTCAGACGAGAGCACGATCATCTTCATTCACAGATATGAATGTTTTCAAGACGGGGGAATTGATCGAGATCGCGACACACATCATCTTACGCGACGATCGAAGTCGTCCATATTATGCAGGATCAATGATCCGAGAATTTTTTTTTACTTTTTGAATTATTATTTCATGTATTTTAAGGGTGGTCATAATAACAAAAATTATGACCATCCATGATGGCACAATAATCTATAAATAGGGGTGATGAATACAATTTGAAGGCAATGAAAAATTGAGCGAAGAAACCTTCCTTTTGATCGCTCGGTGTCGAAGCCGGAATCCAAGTGTCGAGGCTTGGAAGTTATCCCCTCCCCTCTCCTTTCCTCATAGTCGACCACCCCACCATTCCCTCCCTTAAAATCTCTCAGCTAACAGCCACACTTATTCCCACATACCTCCAACAGTCGGCAGCCACTATTCACACCACAAACCTCTCGTTGGCCCCCCATTGGCCCCCGTTGTCCCCTCTTACATTCCCTCCTCATACCCCCACCAAAACCAATTAAAGACACTCATTCATTCCCTCCACTTTTTAGTATCCAACGAACACCGGAAAATCATTTCTGGTGATCTCCGTTCAGCTTTCACCACCTCCTCAAAACCCCTCCATCACAATCAATTAAAGTCCTCTCATTTTCAGTTTTTTGACGTTCACTGGAAAATCACCTCAGGCCACCTCCATCATCTCAAACAACCACCTACGGCCAGCCATCACCCCCACCACCCGATAACTACCTCCACTATCCCCATAACTCTACACTATCACAAAAAAGGTCATTATCCTAAAATTACTCCTTTCACTTCCCAACTACCTCCATTATCTCTTAAACCTTCTCACGTTAAACCACCCCCTCAATTCAACTGACACCACCGCCCACACCCTATCCTACAGTAAGCCAAGTCTCCCACACCTAGCCTCCAAGCCCAACCGAGACCTCCCCTTTCTTTCTCCAAGAAACCAGTGTCCATCTGGAAAGCATCCCAACTGCTCAGTTCCACATCTTAGCACCCCCACCTGCCTAGGAACCTGCTACCAGCCTCCTGGAATCAACAGCAGTTGCCCTGGGTTAAGTTCCTCAATCCTCTGTTGTCCACGATCACTTCCAACCGTAGGACCTGCTGCAGGGACTTCATTCAACACCTTGAAGACCACTATTCCACTCTCCCTGTCCTCCAGAAACTCGTATATCTCTGGGAATCAGCCTCCAGAAGTGAGTACATGTTAGTTGTTTTACAGCCGACAGGCCTCCTGAAACAGCCCCTAGAACTCAACCCACTGTTGTCTGTTAGCTCTCCCAGATTTCCAACACAGGCGGCAGTCCCTCCATCCACTCCTCCACCTCCTGTCCACCTCCAGCTACCTCTGGAAACCACTACAGCTCTACATGTTGCTTCCCATCAGCATCCAGTCCCACGACAGTTCCATTTCAGCAAGCTGAGTTTTCCGAAGGCCTTAATTCAGTCCTTTGTCACTTGTCCAGCGACTTGAAGCTTGTCGGAAATCCATCAAGACATCTATTTCCTAGTTGTGAAAGTCTCTAAATTGATTGTATTTTCTTGTGTTGGATTGGAGTCATTTCACTGCTCTAGTTAAATTTGTTTGTTATCGCCTGAACTTTTGCCGCATTATTTGTTCTTATTCACTTATGCAATTTAATTACGTGCCCTCTTGTATTTATACACTTCTCTTGTTTTCCTTTATTAAGCTTTAACTACTGAAGTGTATCTTATAATTTGATTTATAAAAGAAAATTTTTAGTTGCAAGTTCAAAAAGCTACGGCTCATATTCTTGCATTTAAGGTTTCATCCATTAGCTTCCTGTAATAAGACCATCCTGTATCCATTGATAAATCAATGTTTCTGTTTAATTTTAAAAATTGCAAAAAAGGTAGAAATTTTTGAAATTCTAAAACATGAATATCAGCATACCTTTTTGATGATTAAATGTTTCTAGTAGAGATTCCAGCTGACACTTAATGACTGAAAAAATGTGAGCAGGACAAGAAATAGAACTATAAAACACGTCCTGGCACCTTATCTTCTGCCATGGTAAACAGCCAGGAAGAACTTTTCCTTGGATATGATCCAAAGCCTTTGCTGCCTCAAGATGTAGACTTCCATCAAAACTAATAGTTGCTCTCACAACAACATCATTTCGTTCAGGCTTGAACACTTCAACCCGGAAACTTCTTAAGGAGCATTGATGCTTTGGCATGAATGGAGTAATTTCTTGAATAAGTGCTTGTTCACAACTATCAACTGGAATGCTGCTGATAGGCACTCCCCTGATCAGTTTAACGGTATGTATGTTCCTTTTTGATACATTTACAAACTCATCATATATTTCTTTTTCTGAGATATCTTTCCGAATTCCAGAAACAAAAGAGCATTTTTGTATTCTCTACTGACTGAACAATTTACATAGGTTTCTCCAATCGCCACGGGGCAACAATTTCTGAGAATAAACTCAGCGTCCTCTGCTGAACAAAAAACAAGCGCAGCCCCCTTGCTAGGCCTAAGAGGCCATGATACTTTGGTTCTTACAGCAGGAAAAGGTAAAGTTCTATGTTCTGGCATCACTGCAGGTACTACTTTTAGCAAGTTGCCATTAAAGTTTAACCCATCTAACCTGGCTACAGCTTTCTGTACATCTTCAGGTTTAAGAAATGTAACCTTGCCCCACTTACCCGAATCAGGTCTGTCTTGTCCACTCACTCCAAGTTTAGAGAAGTTAGCTATACCTGGTACAGTCTTCTCAATCAATAAAATAAGTTCCTCATCATTCACCTCATGTGCACAGGGATGGAATATTTCCACAGTCAAACACCGGTTACCAAGTTCCAAATGCTTAATTTCGGCACCAGACCCAAAAAGTACAAAGGATGCATAACTTCCGGGAACAGCAATATATAAGCATTTCTCCATGCACTCATCCCTCATCAATCTTCTTTCACAGTCCAAAACATCATTTACCATGGAAGAAAATTTTCCCATACTCTTGGCAGCAGCTAATAAATGAATTTCTCTTCTATCAAAATCTGGATTAATATAGATATCTTCGTCCATGCATTCTTTCCTAATGTATGACGAAATGCTTTCAATGTTATGGTTTGATTTTCCACAAAGTCTTCGAAGTAGCTTATTTCCAAGCCCACTAATAACCTTTGAAAGCATCTTCCTCTCTTCCAACTGTGAGAGATTGAATGGAGCATGCTGAATCTCAGACAGACTTTCATAATCAACAGCTGTCACGCATACGAGATACTGATTTTCTATTGACAATATTTCAGTAAATACTACCCAGTTTGGCTTCTGCCCATATACCAACAATGAACAGGAAGGATGAAGCTGCAACTTCTTCCCTGTTAAAGCTACTTCATAACCAAGTCGATCAGCTCCAGTATACACAGCTACATTATCGACCAGGGATGAGAGAATGACCTTCTTAAGGTTTCTATCATGATCGCCATGTTTATGCGGATTCCATAACCAATAACTGGGAGTAATCATGTTGAGCTCATATTCCAGGCAGTTTTCTAACTCCAACACAGTTTCATGACATCTTCGCATTGACTTGGCATTGATGCTATTCTGCCAGCACCATTGGCTTTTGTTGGTATGTTCATTCTCCCATTCCTTGTAAACTAAAAGCAGAGTGAAAAGGTCTCCATCAGGGTGGCAGAAAGGTACCTTCAGGCAGTCAGCTTTACGTTTTTCAATATCACTACCAACTCGGCAAAATATACTACTACAATTTGCCATAACTGCAGCAAGAACAAGGCCTTCTTTCTTTAGACCATAATAAAATGAATCAAGAATTATTTTTCCAAGTCGAGGCTCAATACCCAGTCTAACCAATTTATGACCAATAGAAGTAAGCTCAAATAAATTATTTTTGCTGTGTACAGCACCTAACTGAACCAGATTTTGCATGGCTTTGTCAATTGCCTCCGGGCTCGGAGCATCCACAAACTCAAAATCCTTTATATTCTTCATGCCCAGTTCAAGAATCCTCAAAAGAGCAACTCCAAGGTGAACTTTACGAATTTCTGGTTCTTGATGCAATTGCATTGACTGGAAATCGAATTCCGAATAGAGCCTGTAGCATCTACCAGATTCTGTTCTACCAGCTCGGCCAGATCTCTGATTCGCCGAACTTTGACTGATCCTTGTGACCTTAAGCAAATTCATGCCAGTACTTGGTTCAAATCTGCTGTCTTTAACCATGCCTGAGTCCACCACATATTTGATTCCATTAATAGTAAGTGAAGTCTCTGCCACATTTGTGGAGAAGATGATTTTCCTCTTCCCTGGGTAGTTACTAAAAACACGAAATTGATCTTCATGAGAAAGTTTTCCATGGAGTGGCAAGACAACTGCTGAGGCATCATTGAAGTTATCACAAGCCCACTCTACTTCAGCTTGAGAAGTCAAAAATGCCAGAATTCCACCAGCCGGCTCCTTTTTGTGAAGTATGCCTGCCATCTTAATTACGTTGTAAAGATATGAATCATTATTGGCAGAAATATGATTTGGAAGCTTGTACCAAGGATCCTCATCAGTCACATCAGTAACATACTTAATATCGACAGGAAAAGTCCTCCCCTTGACATGAAAGGTGCAACAACCATAAAAAAAATCTGCAAGTTTACTAGCATCTGCAGTAGCAGACATAACTATAATCCGTAAATCAAATCTTTCGAACAATTTCTTCTTGATTAATGCCAATAGAAGATCAGTATTCAGACTTCTTTCATGAGCTTCATCAATAATGATATGTGAAATGCCATTTAAACTTGTATCATTCATATAGTGCTGCAGCAGAGAGTTATCTGTCATATATATTATTCCAGGACTTAAAGTTCGAGAACATGAATAGGCAGCATTGGAACGGACGAAGTCAGGAACATAACATCCACTACTTTCGTCACAGACTCTCTTTGCTAGAGCCAGTGCAGCAATCTTACGGGGCTGACTGCAGATAATCAACCCTTCAGTAGCTAAACCAGAATCAGCAAGATACTGTACTATCTGTGTACTCTTTCCTGAACCCGTCTCCCCAATCAAAACCACAACCTGTTGGAAAAGAAAAAAGAGATTTTCTGAATTTACTTAGGTTGATAGGTGTCGGAAATATTGGATGAGAAAATATCATTTTTTTTTTCATCCACATAGGGGGGCAATTTATAGGAGATAACATAGGCTCATAACTCTTGCCTTACGGTATGGGACTAAACCCACTCACATACTAATAAACTCAAATAATAAAAATATTAATTTCTCTAACACCCCCCCTAAAGTTAGGCGTGTAATGTCTGTCATGCCCAACTTGCCCAATATTTTGGCAAAGGAGCACTGGCTCAAACCCTTAGTAAGCACATCCGCGAGCTGCTGGTTTGATGGAACAAAGGGAGTACTCACAATCCCCCTAACTATGTTTTCCTTAATGAAGTGTTTGTCAATCACCACGTGTTTAGTACGATCATGTTGGAATGAATTGTGGGCAATGTAGATAGCAGTTTTATTATCACAATAGATCCTGATTGGACCCGCGCACTCCACACCCAAATCCCTCATAATCGACTGAATCCACAACATTTCACATATCCCATGTGTTATTGCCCAAAACTCGGTTCAGCACTGGATCTAGCTAAAACGCGTTGTTTCTTGCTTATCCAGGTCAACAAATTGCCCCCAACGAGAGAGTAATATCCTGATGTAGATCATCAACTGAACCTGCTCAATCTGCATCTGTATAGACTTCGACTGTCAATGCCTCATTGGGTGAGAACAATATGCCCTTGCTCGGCAGGAAAGTCATGCATCAACCGGCGGCAAGCCAGAATTTCTTCAGCTAAAAGAGCGGGGGGTGCTGTGTGGGAATCCAGAGAGTGATGAACAGAGGTGTCCTCCACAGCATCAAACAAGTGCAGATTTAGACAGGGATGATCTGTTCTGGGAGCGATCAGGGTCACGACCACCACGAGGAGCAAGACCACCCCTAGGAGAAGGAAAGGAGGGAATCAAGAACCCATGAGACCGGCGCCCCTAGAGAACTGGAGAGGGCGTGGAAGATAGAGAGGAAGCGGGCGGAGCAGACAGAAGACACGGTAGAGAGGCGTGGTTGTTGTGAGGGACTGAAGAGGGATCGCGAGCGGAAGCGGAGTCGCTGAGTAGGAGCAGGATCAGAAGCATAAGCGGGATAGTGAGCGGGAGCGAAGACGCGAGAACCTTAAGGCTCTTATACCATGCTGGAAATATTGGAAGAGAAAATATTATATATTTTCATTCACATATGGGGCAATATATAGGAGATAACATAGACTCATAACTCTTGACTTACGGTGTGAGACTAAACTCACTCACATACTAATAAACTCAAATAATAAAAATACTAATTTTTCCAACAATAGGTGATGGACTTAGAGATTTGGACAAGGCATTAAATTCAACGTAGTGTCCTCGCACATTTCCTAACACGACCTCCCACTATTCTGCGAGAAGTTGTGATATTCACTTGCCAAGCAATGATAAGCTCCTCAAAAAAAATTGACCATGAGTAGTATGGAACCCAACCTACCAATAAAAATCAAGGAGCTATAGAAACAGACCAAGTGAATAATCAAGCATAGCCCCTCTACTTCAAAGTCGGGAGAAAAGAGTTACCCCCTTCTTAAAAGAACTCTGGGGGTCCACACATTTCAACCAGAAAAAAAGAGGTGATCAAGTTTGCTAAACTTAAAACAACAATTCGCTTATTCATCTCATCTCCAAAAACCAAATCTTAGAGCGAGGCACCTCTAACTAGAATTCAACAAAGAGTTGATTGTATCGGTGCATGTTAAGAAAGAAAAGAAAAGGCAAGCCCATATATATTATGATGCAGAATAGATACGCGGACCCGCGGCAGAGGACAGGTTTTCGGCCCGTTCGGATCCAATTGGCTACCTGTCACATATAGCATCTCCGGATCGACGATCTGACTCCACGGATGCGGTTGGCTCATCATTTACCTACGATTTCATATATTACTTTGTTGTTTTGGATTTATATTTATTGTAACCGGGCCTCCCACATCCACTACCAATCATAGTCGTTGATGTTGAGTGCCCTATGTTTTATTATAAATAAGAGGCATGAGGGCTTCCTAGAGGCTATTGCAGATTTTGGAGAAGAATTCTCAAAATCCAGTGATGGGAGTGACTTCGAAGGGCGATTAGATCCTGAGGGTTGTCTAAAATGGTGCGATATAATGGATTGTTTTCTAGCTTGAAAGCAATTGACCCAGACCAGACAAGTTGAACACGCAGTCCTTAAACTTAAGGGTTCCGCTTTGGTTTGGTAAAAACAGTAAGAGCGGTCTAGATTCAACTTAGAATTGCCCATGGTCACTACTTGGGATGAGTTTAAAATTCAGCAGTGAATGCAGTACGTCCCAGCGGATTATTTGCAAACCCTCTACCTAAGGTTCCACAACCTACAGCAAGACAAATTAATGGTGGATGAGTACACGAACGAATTCCTAATCCTTTAGTCTCGCCTCGACCTCCGAGAGAATGATGATATGACCGTATCCCATTATCTGAACAGGTTACGCTATTTCATTAGAGACCACCTAGAGTTATTTGATTACAAGGACTTACGAGAAATATCGAGTCGTGCACGGAGAGTGGAGGCCTCACAAAAGCGGTCATCCGGATTCAGATTTACCGTTAGATCCACATCGAGCATTACGACTACCACCACTACTAGAATTTGAGATTCCCCTCACCCTCCCATCACTACCAAAACACCAACCCCGACCATTATTCCCTCCAAGGGTAAGGAGATTACTGGGGCTAAGCCCAACACTGGAATATTCTGATGCTTCCAGTGTATGGAGCCGAGACACAAATCATCTGAATGTCCGCGACGCACTTGGTCACAATTATCAATTCTACTGATAACCATAGGAGGCACGATATTTTTCGCACTACTACACGCATTCAGGGACAATTTTGGTCTATTATCATCGATGGTGGTAGTATGGAGAATTTTGTTTCTCGGTGCATGGTCGATATATTAGTGCTTGAGACGCATCTGTTAGAACAACCCTACAGCCTATCCGGAGTCAATAGTCATTTGACAATGTACATCACTCATTATTGACTAGTATAGTTTTTTTATTGGGAGCATATATTCAGATAGAGTATTATGTCATGTCGCCACCATGAACGTCTGTCACATCTTATTAGGGCAATCTTGGCAGTACGACGGGCATGTAATGCACGACGACACGAGGAACTCTCATTCCTTTGAGCACAATGGACACAAAATTGTTCTTTTTTCTCGGAAGAACTGCCTTATTCCCAGGGCCCATGAGAGGACATCTACGCATTCTAGTTCACTTCTCACTGACTCCACATTATTGTTCATCGCATTCCCGCCTGAACCCCCGCCTCATGAAGTTACTCATGCCTCAGATGTGTCGCTCACCCCACATTTATCGATTCCCGACGTTCCACCTGATATTTTTCAATTCTCTTATACTGTATCTGATGAACATTCACTCGGCACACCTAACTATGTTGATTTCATATTTAGAGACTAAGTTGTTATTTCACCTCACCATCATTTGGATATAGGCGGATTTTCGGAGTTACGTCATTATATTAAATATTTTTTATCATATTTTTGGAACATCTTATAAGGTCAAAAGGAAACCAAACTTGAACTTAGTAGTGTTTATCACTCTCTGATCGACGGACAGACCAAGATTGTTAATCGGAGTTTGGGGAATTTTCTTGGGCGTCGAAATGGGGAGAATCCGACGCAATGGGATCTAGTACCTCCACGAGCAAAGCCCACAATTAATAATTTAAAAAATCTATTTTTTATTATATCTCCATGAGATTATCTCTGTGTTACTCCATCTACCTGACCGTCATCACCTCTAATTCTATGAACTTATTTCATTCGATACGCAAGCTCATATTAATTACTTAAATGAATTGCATAAAATTATTGCTAACAAATTACGAGCAACCTTTGAAACTTACAAAATCATGATCGGTCGTTATCGCCGTGAATTGTACCTTCAAAGAAAAAATGGGTGATTGATTATTGCATGAGGTTTTGTCCTTTCCAAAATTCAGAAGCATATCAAGCCACATGTCAAAGCCCTAGACATACCACCTGATTCAGCACCACTGCACCAGCGACGACATCAGATATCTCCAGTACCATTCTTTGATTTGTCGGTTCTTTCCCTCTCGTACAATTATTGCCGCCTGAGTCCCTCCGCTCCAGCCACTTTGATGTCGACAGCACAACAACATCACTATCTTGCACCGCCCCAACTTCTTCGGCAACATTCCAGCAGGGTTTGTCGCCCCTCGATCCAGTCTCTGCTGCATGAGACTCCATCGTTCCAGCAGGACGACGCCACTACAAACAGTTCTTCGGCTTCCCATCAGTCCACACCAGGCCGAGGCTTCAACTCCTCCCTCCGACGACCACCTGACTCCTCACCATAGCCGAAGTGTTGTCGAATCCAGCAAAAATGACCAGCTTCAACTCTGCTTATGAATTTGGAATGATTGCTCCTCCTGTGGTACCTTTGCCTATTCCTTGGTAGTAATTAGGTTTTAATTATTGCACTCAATTAAATAATTAACAGTTTGCCCAAACGTTCAGTCGCTTTGATTATCGTCTTTCATAAATTTTATTTTTGCTTTGCTTGAGGAAGATCGGATCCCACGTTGGTTCAATTCATAAGATGTTGGGGAACTTTTCTGGATAACGAGTAGCGACTTTGCGAAGTTCAAACGGTTCAGAGTAACTAGCACACAGAAACACAAATTGGCCCGCTCAGTCCTTTTTTAAAAATAGATCAAAATCAACTTGTTTTTTTCAAGAAACCCTAATTTTATTTTGCAACAAATAAAATAATTGGCATAAAAATAGTTATTTTATAAAACCCTAATCAGAATCTACATCAGAGGAGAGAGACGACAAAGATCTCACACACAATAGAGAGAAAATAGACTTCTTCTTACTTACCCATTACAACATTTCATATGTCTTTATATAGACTTACAACATATAAAGAGACAAACAACAATAATGACACCTAATAATAGATCTGGTGCTCGAGGCCCCTACATAAAGATAGCATCTAGACACTAAGATAATAAAAATAATCATAATGACACGCACCTCATAACATAACTCCCGCCGTCCAAAAAGAGTTGGACCTCAAGCTCAAGGTGGGCCCTCGATGGAGTTACTTCATATGATGCCCTCGTCATCAAAGTCCTCGACGTGCAGCTATAAAAGCATATTGCATTTGTGGCCGCAAGTGAACAGCTTGTCGCAGTTAAAACATAATTCATGGGCGCGTCGTTGCAACATCTCGGCCTGAGATAATCGGCGAATTGGTGGGGGTGGAGGGCTCTCGATACGACCTTGTTGAATGATGTTGTTGGTCGGCGAGTAGGCCTTTTGTGCTAGATGGAGGTGACGATCGCAGAGCCTGGCCAGACTCATAGCAGTCACTAAGTCTAGAGAGGCTTCAAATTCGACATCCAGTCACAGGCGGTCGCGAAGTCCGGCGGTGAAAATGGCGACCTACATATCCGGGGCAAGAGTGACATGCACTAATAGAAGCTGAAATTGTTCCAGGTACTCGTCCACGGACCCCGTTTGTCGTAGAGCTGTGAGTTTGTCGAAGGGATTGTTGTGGATAGCAGGTTTGAAACACAAGTTGCAGAGCCGCTTGAAGTCTTCCAAAATCAAATTCAGTCGGCCGATGAGGAGTCGTGAAGCCCACAAAAAAGCAGAGTCGAACATGTGGAAAGATGCTAAATGCACTTGGTCTGCTGCCAGAGTTTGTTGGCGGCCGAAGAATTGCTCACGCTTGGTGAGCCAACCCAAAGGATCACTTTTCCAACATAGATTGGAAAGTCCAACCTGGTGTAGCGTGGCACAATAGCAACATCGGGGTGCGCAAGGACTGGCGGCGGTGGCTCGTGGATGGTCAGTGGAAGTGACTCATGGCGGATAAGTGGCGGTGTCTGACTGCCGCTTGTTTGATCGTGTGGAGGGCGATAAAAAGATCATTGATGCGCTTGGAGAGCGCAGTAATGGTCTCCTGATAACGGTCTGTGAGGGCAGCTTGTTGCACCATAACGGCCTACAGCAAGGACATAATCTGACTCATTTTATCAGACGAGTCACCCATTGTGTGAGATACGGTGCGAGAGGAGCGGGAGATAGGATGGCGCGAATCCTCAGAAGAATCTAGTTGGGAGTTGCTGCGAAAGTTGCGCCATCGCCCAATGATGGCACAAATAATTATGCTCTAAGCGTTCGTGCTCCCTTATGTTGGAGGAAGCAGATGACTTGAGCCGCACATGACAAGTAGTGAATAAGTAGACACCCGATGGGTGAAAAAGGTAACTAACGAACAATAATATATAAAATCTTCGGCTGGGGGGCTCGAGAAAAACAGGTCGATGGCTAAAAAAAAGGTGTTTTATGGAGTGGCATGGGCTGCGTGTGGGGCTTAAAAATAAATTAAAGTGGTTGTTGTGGGGAGGGGATTGAGGCAGGTGGCGCAATAGCTAGGTGAGGCATGCAGAGCAAAAGAGAAAAAATGGAGATGGACAAAAGATGTTAGCCGACAGAAGGGAAACTCGAGTGTTAGAGATGGGTAGGTGCGGGGTAGCCGTTTGAGGAGAAGACGTGTGCAAGCGTCGATCCAGGTGTAGACGATGTGGTTGATGAAAGGAATCGTTGACGGGCGGTGTGTTGGATGTCGGTATTGATGAAGACGAAGAAGTTTACCGGTGCGGCAGAACGATGCACGTGTTGTTGGAGACACGGAGAGGAGGGCCAACTGGAGATGATGAATATGCAGGGCGTCGAGGAAGATGGGAGATGCAGGAGATTGAAGGATTGTGATGCTCGTACGACAAAAAGAGGGGGGATCGAAATGAAGTCAAAGGTGGCTCTTTGTGCTGCTTATGTTAGAGGGAAAGCAGAAGAGGCTTTGAAAATGTTTCACCACTGCGGATGTGGGTGTTGGCGTCAAAGCTGCTACGGCTAGCAGAGGTGTTTTGTGGGGCGTAGAGGATGAGTGGAATGGCGTGTGACAGCAAAAGAGGACCGAGAGTTCTGATACCAAAAGTTGTTTGCAGACTTATTCAAGCGGTGGTCAGAGTAGTGGTCGGAGGTGGAAATGATGGTGGTGGAGGATACAATGGAGCCTTGATCGCGGATGTCTAAGCGAGGTTGCTCGTTAGACGAGAGAGACACCAAAGATCTCACGCACAATAAGTAAGAAATAAACTTCTTCTTACTTACCCATTACAACCCTTCATACGTCATTATATTATATAGGCTTACAACATATAAAGACACAAACAACAATAATGATACCTAATACTGGGCCCGGTGCTCGAGACCCATACATAATGATAACACGAAGACACTTGGATAATAAATATAATCATAAAGGTACGCAGCCCATAACATAAAGGTCACTAGCCACCAATCCACTGATGTCCAGCAAGAAAAGTCCACCATGCATCGTGTTCGATAATCTTATTTACTTATTATTATTTTATCAATTTAATTTTTTAAATTACTTCATTATTATAAAATAGAGAATTAACTATCTATATAAAAATAAATATTTAAAATAAGTGGGAGTCAAAATACTTGATATGAATGGGAGGTCAACTGGAAAAGCTCCACTTTTGATACCCAAATGAGATATTCTCTTTCATATAGTATATAGAAAATATTAAAAAAAAAATCAAATAGATCAAAATACGAAATATTTTAAGATGAATGGGAGACAAATGAAAACCCTCCAAATGTGACACAAAAGGGTATATTCTTATTTATATAATAAGTATAGATACATACCTACGCCGGTTAAGAACAGGGGAACACGGAACATAATGAAGCAACAACACTGGAACAGCATAAAGGAAAGACTAAAACTTTGTTTGGCTAAGCGTTTTTGCTCAGGTGACTTTGGACAAAAAGACCACCGTCATAAAATGTATGTTTCGCATGACAACAATTAGGTGAGGTCGAGCATTGACAACAATTAGATGAGGAAGAGCATTGACAACAATTAGATGAGGTGGAGCATTGACAACAATTAGATGAGGTGGAGCATTGACAACAATTAGATGAGGTGGAGCATTGACAACAATTAGATGAGGTCGAGCATTGACAACAATTAGATGAGTTCGAGCATTGACAACAATTAGATGAGGTCGGGCATTGACAACAATTAGATGAGGTCGAGCATTGACAACAATTAGATGAGGTCGAGCATTGACAGACCACAGTTCAAAACCATTGAGTTCATGACCGCCACCGCAATGCCAAACAGAGCCTAAACTTGAACATTAAAGGATAATTCCACAAACAAATAATAATGTGATCTTTTTATAGAAAATGGAATGAATCGAAACAGTAACAAAACATAATCAACCTTACCTGATTAGAAGAAACGCCCTTCAGAATTTCCCTCCGGCAAGAATAGATGGGAAGACCAGCCTCAAGTCTCTTGTACTCCCTCAAAATTATGTGGTGAGTTCGCACCCAATCTAACTTACCACCAAACACAAAAATTTTCGACTCCTGTGGGGGAATCATCTTCCTGCCAAGGTGATCGAGCAGGCAGTTCATAGCAGCCTCGAACTCCTCCAATCTGCCAGTAAGAAGCCCTAATTCTACTTCAAGACTCTCCTTTTTTACCTGGAGCTGCGTGTTGGTCGCAATCAGCTTAGGTCGAGAGAGCAACTTCACAACTTTCTTCATCTCTACCGAAATCTCACCAACTCTATCTCTAAGTTTCTTCAAGCACTCCCCCTTCAACAATCCATCAATGTGACCTGTAAAAAGCTCCTTCAAGCGGCCATCCAATTCATCCTGATCAGATGGAACTGAGACTTTGGATATAAGATTCATTACGAGTAGGTGAGAGCCCTCGAGCCGGCAACGCCAGAAATACTCGAGCGCCTCTAAGGCATGGCACCACTGCTGAAAATAGAGCTCCCCGGCAACTTTGTTCTGCCCGGAGACGTTGCCCTCCCCGGGAACCTGAAAATCGGTCGGAACCGCCGGGCAGCAAGAGATTAGGTCTTTAATTACATTGGGGCTAGGACAGCCGCGGCCACTGCGAGTGCGAAGGAGGACGATTTTGAACCCGAGCGATTGTGTCCGCGGGCGTGGCGGTTCGTGAGATAGATGTGAAGGGGGCTGCGACGGCTGAGAAGAATACTTCGGGAACGGCTGCCGCCACCCGATCGGAGGCCTTCCCGGCGGCCGGCCGTAGGGCGCATGAGTACGATTGGAGCGACCGTAACTCATCTGGATCCGGCGAAGGGCGAGAAATCAAAGGGTTTGGAGAGAAACAGGAGCATGAAGAAGACGGATAGCGATAGGAAGATCAACAGGGCTGCGGGAGAATAGGATCCAAGAAATAATCGTCAAAAGTCCGAAAAGTCGGCACTGCAGTCGAGAGCGGGAGAAGCTATAAAAGATCTAGCCTATAACTTCTATGCGCCGTGATTTATGCGAGTGTTGCGGGTAGCGAACGGTCGATCCCCGCATGCGAATTTTAAAGTTTTTTTTATTTTGAAATTTCAAAATAATCTAATTCATTACCCTCGGATAGTTATGAAATAATTTTAATTTATTACCCTCTACATTGGTTGAGTTTGACGTGGCTTATGGTGTCTTATTTGCTCCGGTGGACAAAAACGTCACTCTTACAGAATGGTATTACCGTTATAAAAAAAGGTTTGTGAAATAAAATTTTGATATAACTGTGACATTTTTGTCAACTTAATAAGAATAAATAAGTCATCAAAAATCGCGTCAAACACGCACCCTTAGGCTCTGTTTGACATTCCGGCGGGGCGTTGTTCCGTCCCGAACGAGCCGGTGAAAGGCTGTTTGGCGAGCTCCGGGCAAGAACGGTCGGCGCAAAAGGGTGCCAGCCCGGTGTTTTGAGGCTGGTAGGCGGAGCACCAGTCGACCGTTCTAAACGGCCGTTTCCTCTCTCCTGACTGGCCTCCCGCCGGCCCGAAATGTCAAAACAGAGCCTTAGTCTCTCAAATTATTTCATAAAAGCTTGACTAGTTGGAGGCGTAGCCATTGTAGAAAGTTCTCATAGGCAAAATTCTTGTGTTTCTTTTTCAGTCTTATGTATAAATTATTTGCAAAAGCAATAAGAAAACATTGGGCCTCTAAAAAAAATTTCACACGTGCCTTGAAGTGATTTATGTAAGTTTTTTTAAAGTGGGTTGCTTTTAGTATTTTTTTTTAAGTGATTTGGAGGTAGTAATTTTTATTTTTATTGAAAAAAATAAAACAATCCTCTTAAACAAGATGAAAAATAATAAAGAAAAACTATAAATGAACTAATCAATTAGAGCATGACTAAAATAAGAATAATTAGTGACTGAAGTCTTGGGAAAGAAACATGACTAGTTGACTACTGCCATATATCCTTGGTCAATTTATGCAGTCATATATATATAGTCAATAATTCTATGCAGGGCGGTTTTGGTTATGTGCAGACCGCACAATTAATATCAACAAATCCGTCGGCAACATACCGCGACGCGAGGGGATAAGCCCCACGCTAACATACTCGGGGAAAGAATGAATGCAACATCAGGGACAGATGCTCGCCCCACCAGAAGACTTAAGGTCTTCTAAGTCCCCGAGGGCATACCTCACGACAACAAACCCGTCGTCATTACCTTCAAGTCATGGCTCACTCAGCGGAGTGACCCGCGCCACGTGTCATGCATGGACCCGAGGAGCACCGGCCGCGGGAGGCATGACTCCCTTCATCACTACAAGCATGGGAGGAAGAAAGAAAAGAACCCGAGTCCAACATTCAAACAAGGAGTCGGACGCAATACGTGCCTCCGCAAAACCTCACAACCCGGGGAATAGCCACACAATCCATATTTCACTCCGCTCAATACTTCTCATGCGGGAGCTCCGCACCGCAAACAAGTCACCGCCAACTTGCTCGCAGGCAACGCCTCACTTGAGGCGCCCGCCTTGCTAGGGAGCTTGAGGGATCATCACACTCCTCGTGCAGATATCACACCCAAAGGTCAACGTCTGCAGATCTCGAGCCAGAAAATGCCTAAAGAAACTGCCCGCTCCAAGGATCCCATCGCCGACGAATCTTCCTGCGCCGACAGTTCCACGCACCCCGCAATCCCTAACGAACTTCTCAGGCATGCGCAGGAAAACTTTCATACGACAAAGGAAGCCACCGCTCCGACAGAGGACCCACTCGCGAGGAAGTGAGACGTTTGATCAAAGAGGAGTGTGGACGCAGGGGCACCAAGGCGCAGACGCATGGCGCCCCATCCACCTCATCTCCCTACTAGCTCTATCGATCCTAGCATACCCTGATCCACCTGGGATCAAGTTCCTCATCTTCAAGACATTTGACAGAAAAAGTGATCCCTTATAGCACATCAGACACTTTGTAAACGTCATGCACATGTACAATGCCCCCGACCAGCTCATATACCTCGCAGGAATCCGACGGACTGAGAAAGAATTGCTCAAGGATTACTTTTGTCACTTTACAGCAGAGGCACGGCTGATCACAGGGGTTAGCCTCAAGATCCTGCGCGAAACCTTCCTCGGAGGGCTCAGACCAGGAAAATTCCAGTCCATGTTGATAAACGAGGCACCATCCAGCTACTGTGACCTCATCCACCGAGTCAAGGATCAAATCACAACAGACCAAACCATCAAAGCGCATCGAAAACAATTCGAAGGACGTTTGAAAAGGAAGAGGAATCCAGAGCCACGACAAGGCCCCAAGAGAAATGACGAGCATCCTGACAATTCCTATCAAGATCGAGGAGCTCGTCTGCATCAAGAGTACACTCCCTTAAACACCACTCGAGTCGATATACCCTGCGCCATCTATGACAGCAGTGAACTCCATAGGCCCGAGCTGCTTACGCTACAGAGGGGAAACCAATCGCAATTTTGTGACTTCCATCGCAGATACGACTACGAAACAGAGGGTTACAATCGATTAAAGGGTGAGATCGAATGTCTGGTCCAATAAGGTCTCCTCAGAAGATTTGTGCAGAACTCCGCTCCAAACCAGACCCCATCGCGGAATGACGATCTAGCTAAAAGCCGAGCAGCGGCCCGACACTGATAGGCTATGGGGCACAAGCGGAGCTCTATCCCATAGAAGAAGGTGTGAACCCCGCGTCTCAACTTCGCGTATTTTTTAGGTGTAATAAGCCGCAAGGGGGAACTTGCGTGCGCGCTTATGTATCTCCTCTTATATTAAAACTACTTTTGACTTCCATCAGACATGCATGTTTTCCCAAAGCGAAGATCTGAGGCGAATACCATAAGTAAGTGATAAGAAATGTGATGTCATCCACTCTCGTGATGTTAGGGCTTCGTGCTCCCGCGCTACAGAGCATCCGCTCCCGCGTTGCTAGGAGTACGAGGTCCCGCACTGCTGAGCATCCGCTCTCGCGCTGCTAGGGCTACGAGCTCTCGCACTGTTGAGCATCTGCTCCCGCGCTGCAAGGGCTATGAGCTCTCGCGCTGCTGAGCATCTTCTCGCGCTTCTGGGGCTTTGTGCTCCCGCACTGCTGAGCATCCGCTCCCACGCTACTAGAGCTACGAGCTTAGCACTACTGAGCATCCTCTCTCGTACTACTAGGGCTTCATGCTCCCACGCTGCTGAGCATCCGCTCTCGAGCTGCTAGGGCTACGAGCTCTTACGTTGTAAGGGCTTCATGCTCTCGTATTGAAGGTCACCTCAATAAGACAAATACCCCAAAGGCGAGACTGGTGAAAGCCTTTCTGAACCTCCCGGATAGACCTCGGTCCTCCTAGGCAAGACGGATAAAGGTCTGTCTGCACCTCCCAGGCGAGATGGACAAAGGTTCATCTACACCTTCAATTTGATGAACCTTGATTCTCTTGAGTTGCAAACAAATAAAGGTTTTTCGCCACCTCCACCTAGACGGGCCCCAGTCCTCCCAGGCAAGATGGATAAAGGTTCATCTGCATCTTCACTTGGATGAACCTCGGTTCTCCTGAGGCGCGAACAGAAAAAGTTTATTCGCCGCCTCCACCCGGACGAACCCCGGTCCTCCTAGGCGAGAAGGACAAAGGTTCATCTACATCTTCACTTAGATGAACCTCGGTTCTCCTGAGGCGCAAACAAACAAAGGTTCTTAACCACCTCCACCAGAACGAACCACGGTCCTCCCAGGCGAGATGGACAAAGGTTCATTTGCATCTTCACTTGGACGAACCCCGGATCTCCAAGAGCGTGAACGGACCAAGATTCTTCGCTACCTCCACCCAGACGGACCCCAGTCCTCCTAGGAGAGATAGATACAGGTTCATCTTTACCTTCACTTAGACGAACCTCAGTTCTCCTAGAGCGCAATCGAACAAAGGTTCTTCGTCGCTCCCGCACCCCGGTTCTTCTAGAGTGCAATCGAATAAAGGTTCTTTGTCACTCCTGCTTGGACCAACCCCAGTTCTCCTAGAGCGCAATCGAACAAAGGTTCTTTGTCACTCCTGCTTGGACAAACCCTAGTTCTCCCAAAGAGAGATCGGACAAAGGTTCCTCGTCACCGCCTCTCGGACAAACCATAGTTCTCCCAAAGCGCAATTGAATGAAGGTTCTTCACCAGTATCACACAGAACGACTCTAGTCCTCCTCATCACACTCTCGCCACTAACGATAGGTGATGATCGCCAACAACAGCACTCGACAAATGAGGGACCTAAAAGCACCAGACGATCTAAGCCCTCCACAACGCATGACGCGACACCAAGTCTCCACATCAAGAACAACCGTCGAAGCAGTTCGGCAATTGCTAAGTGTAACACCCCTATCCGTCGCATAGCATATAGCAGTAGGTCCGGTCGGGGCTCGACGCCATATACTACGGACAGACCGGAAGGTTACGAATAAGGACAACCATTCCAACCAATTTAACAACAACGTCCTACACAACGCATTCTAACGGAAGCATTTTAAAGTTAAACAAGGAACCCATAAAGGCATGAATGTCCACTAGTAATAAAATACCACAAAGGAATGACGAACATGAAAATACACAAAAGAGTTCACGGCCTTAAGGCCTTACAAAAGTGTTCGCTTAACAAGATAGCGTCTTTCATACATCGGCACGCAGGCCGGCCATACAAGACTATGAAAAAGCTAATAACTAAGCTTTCGAGGGCTGGCGCTGCAACTTGGGCTTTAGCCCGCTATTTGTCGCTTGGCTCCGCAGCAGCACCTGTAGAAAGCAATCCACCCAAGAGGTGGCAATACAAAAGGGCAATGGTCAGCAAAGCTGACCAAATTAAAATGATCCCGTCCCGTATCTCGGGACGGCGGTGCTCCTTCCCTGCATAAAAACTACCATAACAATTCTATAAAGTATTTTATTCGCCACAAGTGTCGGCACGCACGGCCGCACACTCCGTGCTCTCAGGGCACTAATCGGTGAACCCGGTCCGGACCCAGTCCGACACCGCGATTCCACCACCATCCCTCGGATGGCAACTCTCGTGAGCATTTAGCCCTTTCAGCCGAAGCCTAGGCCCGTTTCCAGCCTCCCGGGAAGTCCCATGTACTTTAGGTCGCTTCTACCGAGACCACTTGGAATGGGTAGAGTTCCACCCGCCCGTTGCTCACTTCACCACGGCCATTTAGTCATCGGTGCGGGCCAAGTTTCTCCTCATTCCCACAATCGATCAAAACACGCACATAACCCCGTTATGTACCGATTTGCCCTCCAAGGCAACATCGTGGCGGCAATGCGATTCCGCCCAAGCTTTCCGGGTGCGCCTCGAGGTTAACCCCCAAGGATCCCTGTATGCAATCTACCGCGTAGAAATTTCGGAAAACTAAAATCATCGGCGCGGAGTCCTCTCCGGCCATGCAATGCAAACATCACCGATCCGGGTTAAACCCGAATAGGCTTCACACATAATGCCTACGCCCGTACTCCGATTCCGGGCTCTAACAACGGGGACTTTACATATCTACCCGAAGGGATTCCGCGCCTCAACGCTCACTCGAGAGAGGGGGATTTCCCCATGCATAGAAAGAAGGGCGACTACATATGCCCTAAGAAGAGGATCGTTACCCTCGAAGATTTCCGCGGCGCCATGAAGATGTAGTCGGATGGAAAGCTTCGCCTCGCCCTTGCCTTCGAGGATCCGGACTCGGATCGCGAATCGGTGCTCCGGTGCTCCGCCGGCGGTCGGAACTTTGCTCCTCCTCCTCTTGGCTCTCACCTCTCTCTAAGAGTTTAGAAAGAGAAAGGGTTGGGTTGGAATGAGGGAATTCAGCCCCAAACTCAACCCTAATACCCCCTAGGTTAACCCCCAGCCGTTAGATCCAAAATAAAAGATCCGGACGGCTCGGATTCAACCCAAAACATCAGTTACGCCGATCCACACGGGTCCTGACACGGCCGTGTGCCACGGGCCGTGTTACCTGGAGCTTTAGGACGATCGTCGGGCTTCATGAACACGGCTTCGAACACGGCCGTGTTCGAGGCCGTGTGCCCCACACACGGCTTGAGACACGGCCGTGTGTCTAAGACCGTGTACTTCTCTGACTCGAGACAGCACAAAAACACAATAAATCACTGAACACGGGTAGGCACACGGCCGTGTGCCTGGCCGTGTGCCCCTGTTCAGACCTCCAAAAGTGTCGTTTGATCGCCCCGCGATCATCTCCGAGGTTGGGGTCTTACAACTCCCTCCCCCTTAAGAGAATTTCGTCCCGAAATTAAGAACAGAGACTACACAAAAAGAATAAACATAACGAGTACCTGAGGGGAACAACTCGGGGTACTCCTCGCGCATTGTCTGCTCTCGCTCCCAAGAGAGCTCCTCGCATCCGCAGTTATTCCAACGGACCTTCACCATTCTGATCTCCTTGTTCCGAAGCCGTTTGACTTCGAAATCCTCAATAGATATGAGCTTGACTTTCGTTGTCAATCCTTCCTCAACCGGTACTTGGTCGGCCGCTAACACCTGCGAAGGTTCTTGCACTGCCTTCCGCAAAACCGAGATGTGGAATACATCGTGCAAAGCACTTAACTCTGCTGATAACCTCAACATATAAGCTGCTTCTCCGATCCGCTCCAGAATCTCAAATGGCCCAAGGTATCTCGGACTCAACTTTTTCAAGCGTCGAATCCGTGAGACACCCTTGAACAGCTTGATCTTCAAGTACACCCAATCGCCAACACTGAATTCCACGTTCCTATGCTTGGCATTATAATACTTGGCTTGCCTATCCTGGGCAATCCGCAACCGCTCCTGTATAGTATGCACTAAAGAAGTGGCATCTTCAATGTCTTGACGCTGATAAAGCTTGGACTCACCCGTTTCTAACCACGACAACGGCGTGCGACATTTTCTTCCGTAAAGAGCTTCGAACGGCGCCATCTGAATGCTTGCTTGATAACTATTGTTATAAGTAAATTCGACCAAGTATAGGTGGTCCTCCCACCTCTTTCCGATGTCCAACGTACACATGCGGAGCATGTCTTCCAAGGTTCTGTTGACTCTCTCGGTCTGGCCATCCGTCTGTGGATGAAACGCCGTGCTAAACTTCAGTTTGGAGCCCAACATTTGATGCACTAGCCTCCAGTCATTGGACGTGAAACGCCCATCGCGATCACTCACAATACTGCGGGGCACCCCGTGCAAGCGCACAATGCTATCCACATAGAGCTTTGCCAACTTCTCTACTGGATCATCCTTCCTGATTGGTAAGAAACGCGACACTTTCGTCAATCTGTCAACGATCACCCAAATGGCGTCGTTTCCCTTCTGCGATCTTGGCAATCCATGCACAAAATCCATGGATATGTCGTCGAATTTCCACTCCAGTATAGGCAAGGACTTCAGAAATCCGCCCGGCCTTTGGCACTCCGCCTTCACCAAGGCGCACGCTTGACATTTGGCCACATACAACGCCACATCTTTTTTAAGTCCCGGCCACCAAAACAACTTTTTAAGATCACGATACATCTTCGTGCTCCCTGGGTGGATTGAGTACTTGGTATGATGAGCCTCGTACATCAACTCCGCCCGGAGGTTACCCCCACTTGGGACGCACAAACGATGATCCTTCCTTAATAACCCATCTTCTACCGAGAACTGGGAATTTGACCCATCCAAAGCGGCCTCCAAAAGCTCCTTCATGGAATCATCCAACTCCAATGCCTGCCGAACCCGGTCAGCCAGGTCATACTGCACCTCTGTCCAGTTTAACATTGCCTTGGCGCTCGACTGTTTGTCAACGCAACAGATCTCAAGCTTCTCCAACTCCCGTACTAGCCGCTCATCATGCACCGACAACCAGTTGGCTTGGGCGGGAGCCCTGCGGCTCAACGCATCCGCAACTGCGTTGCCCTTCCCGGGTACATAATGTATCTTGAAAGTGTAGTCCCCCAGGAACTCCATCCACCTCCTCTGCCTCATATTGAGATCCTTTTGATCCAACAAGTATTTTAGGCTCTTGTGATCGGTGTATATGTCGACCCTTACTCCGTATAGGTAGTGCCTCCACAACTTGAGTGCAAATATCACGGCCGCCAACTCCAAGTCGTGCACCGGATAATTTCTTTCATGCACCTTTAGCTGACGCGATCCATACGCTATCACGCTACCATGCTGCAACAACACGCAGCCCAAACCGCTACCCGAAGCGTCGCTATACACCTCAAAGCCCTCGGTCCCACTCGGCGAACTAAGCACTGGCGCCGTGGTCAACCGCCTCTTCAGCTCCTCAAAAGCTTGCACGCACTCTTGCGTCCACAAGAATTTTTGATCCTTCCTTGTCAACTTCGTGAGAGGTAACGCTACCCACGAAAAGTTCTCTACGAAGCGCCTGTAATATCCGGCAAGCCCGAGAAAACTACGGACTTCCGCGACAGAAGATAACGCAGGCCACTCCCGTATCGCAACAATCTTCGCCGGATCCACCGCTATACCTTCCCCACTCACTATATGACCAAGGAACGCTACCGAGGGTAGCCAGAACTCGCACTTGGAGAACTTTGTGTAAAGCTCATTCCTCCTCAGAGTCTCTAACACCAAATGCAAATGCTTGAAGTGGTCTTCTTCGCACTGCGAGTATACCAAAATATCGTTAATAAAGACGATCACAAAGCGATCCAGGAAATCTCTGAACGTCCTGTTCATCAGATCCATAAACACCGATGGCGCATTTGTCAGTCCAAACGGCATGACCGTGAACTCGAAATGCCCATACTTCGTACTGAACGCCGTCTTCGGGATATCACACTCCCTGATCCTCAGCTGATAGTACCCTGACTTCAAGTCCAACTTGGAGTATACCGACGATCCGACTAACTGATCAAAGAGATCATCAATCCTCAGGATCGGGTACTTATTCTTTTCCGTCTACTTGTTCAATTCTCTGTAGTCGATGCACAGCCGCATACTACCGTCCTTCTTTTTAACGAAGAGGACCGGTGCGCTCCACGTCGACGAACTTGGACGCACATAACCTTGCTCCATCAGTTCCTCCAACTGAACCTTCAACTCCGCCATCTCCTTTGGCGCCAACCTATAAGGAGCACGTGACACGGGTTTGGCACCCGGCACGAGCTCGATCGTAAAATCAATCTCTCGCTGCGGTGGGGCTCCGGGAAGGCTATCCGGGAACACATCGGGGTATTCGCAAACCACGGGGATGCTATCCAATGGGGACTTTGGCTCCACAGCCCCCACTATCGCAAAGAACAGCTCTGCACCCACGAACCGCCTTCACCACCTGAAGAGCAGACATTAGTGTCTTGCTCGACCCCTTAAGCCCCTCGAAAGTAGTCTCCCGCCGTACACCCAGCTTGACCTCCTTACGGTCGCAATCGATCCAAGCCTTCTGCTCTGACAGCCAATCCATTCCAAAGATAACATCGAACTCTACCAACGGCAATAATGACGCTAGCAAGTCGAACTCTTGGCTCCCTATGTGAACCTTCACGGCGCACACTCTGTCCGCACGCATCGAGCACCCATTTGATAGCAACACATCTAGCTTGTCCTTTGCCATCGAAGAAGGGACTCCGATGCGCGATATAAACTGTTCGGATAAGAAAGAATGCGAAGCACTAGTGTCGAACAGTGCTCGTGCCGGACTATCGCTAATCACCACAAAGCCTAAGCAAAAGACATTAGCTTAACAAGCAATAGGTAATAGTATTCTCAAGTCAACTTGCATAAATTAACTCATACCTGTCACCACATCCGCTTGCTTGATGGCCTCCTGCTGGCCCAAGTTGTAGACTCTAGGCTGAGTCGGAGCATAGTGGGACGCGGTCGACTCCACCGCTTTGCCCTTTTCCTCGTAGGTAGCTCCTTGTTTCCTTTCGGACTTTGAGCGTCCACTCCAGCAGTCACGGGCAAAGTGCCCCGGCTTTCCACACGTGAAGCAAGCGCCCGGGGTTCGATTGGTAGTTGCCCCCGAGGCACCTGCAGAAGAAGCTGGACCCGACGTCCTAGACTTCTTGGAGAATCTACGGTAGCCCGACTTCGACGTAGTCGGCGCCTTGAACTCTGATCTCTTGCCACCAGATTCCCTCTCCTTCTTCGCTTGCACGTTTCTCATATCCTTCTCCAAGGACCGGGCCGAACTGACCAGGGTCATGAAACCCTGCGCCTTGGGCCCCGACAGCAGCAACCTCAAATCATCCCTTAGCCCTTCATAAAAGTGGCTCGTCTTGCGCTCCTCGTCTGCGAAGGTAGCGCCGGCATATCTCCCCAACCGAGTAAACTCGTGGAGGTATTCATCAACGGTGCTATCACCCTGCACCAACTTCTGGAATTCGCTCTCTAGCGCAATCCTCTGCGCCGAGGGGAGGTATCGAGCCATAAATAGTCTCGCAAACTCCTCCATCGGGACTTCGGCCAATGGCCTTCCCCTCAACTGATGCAGCTCTAGGCCCTCCCACCACAGTCTTGCGTCCCCATCCAAAAGGAACGTCGCTATAGTGGTCTTCTGCCACTCTTCAGTTTCCGTCGCAGTCATCACCCTGTTGACCCTTGAGAGCCAATCCTCTGCTTGGGTCGGGGTTTCTGCCCCCGTGAATACCGGTGGGAGAAAGCCCATCACGTGCTTCAGTTGTCTTTCAGTTGCTCTCCTAGGCAACTCTGGCTCCAAAACTACTTGCTCAACCCTCCTTTGCTCTGCCGCCTGAAGCGGTACCTGTTCCACAGCAGGAGCAGGCTGCTGCACCTGCCTTGCAGGCTGCGCATTGATCATTGCCATGACCGCTTCTGCCACCAACCTAATGGTCTCAGCAGACAAAGGTGTTGCAGGCGCATTGCTTGGCGCACTGCTCGCCTCAGAACCTGGCCGTTCAGACGGCCCAGCACCACTTCTGGTCACCTAAAATCGTGCAAAACACCGATAAGCGACCAAAAATTACTGCAAACAGCAATTATAGGAACACGCAGGTTCCTCAATCATGTGTATTTTAATTCCTAAGTGGACATTCATGGGTTCTTTTTCATGTTATAACGATGACGCACGTGACCGTGCTCACCACTCCTTAAAAGAATTCGTCCACGAATTCATTTAAGCTTGACCGAAACCGGTAGTCTGATACCAATTTGTAACACCCCTATCCGTCGCATAGCATATAGCAGTAGGTCCGGCCGGGGCCCGACGTCATATACTACGGACAGACCGGGAGGTTACGAATAAGGACAACCATTCCAACCAATTTAACAACAACGTCCTACACAACGCATTCTAACGGAAGCATTTTAAAGTTAAACAAGGAACCCATAAAGGCATGAATGTCCACTAGTAATAAAATACCACAAAGGAATGACGAACATGAAAATACACAAAAGAGTTCACGGCCTTAAGGCCTTACAAAAGTGTTCGCTTAACAAGATAGCGTCTTTCATACATCGGCACGCAGGCCGGCCATACATGACTATGAAAAAGCTAATAACTAAGCCTTCGAGGGCTGGCGCTGCAACTTGGGCTTTAGCCCGCTATTTGCCGCTTGGCTCCGCAGTAGCACCTGTAGAAAGCAATCCACCCAAGAGGTGGCAATACAAAAGGGCAACGGTCAGCAAAGCTGACCAAATTAAAACGACCCCGTCCCGTATCTCGGGACGGCGGTGCTCCTTCCCTGCATAAAAACTACCATAACAATTCTATAAAGTATTCTATTCGCCACAAGTGTCGGCACGCACGGCCGCACACTCCGTGCTCTCAGGGCACTAATCGGTGAACCCGGTCCGGACCCAGTCCGACACCGCGATTCCACCACCATCCCTCGGATGGCAACTCTCGTGAGCATTTAGCCCTTTCAGCCGAAGCCTAGGCCCGTTTCCAGCCTCCCGGGAAGTCCCATGTACTTTAGGTCGCTTCTACCGAGACCACTTGGAATGGGTAGAGTTCCACCCGCCCGTTGCTCACTTCACCACGGCCATTTAGCCATCGGTGCGGGCCAAGTTTCTCCTCATTCCCACAATCGATCAAAACACGCACATAACCCCGTTATGTACCGATTTGCCCTCCAAGGCAACATCGTGGCGGCAATGCGATTCCGCCCAAGCTTTCCGGGTGCGCCTCGAGGTTAACCCCCAAGGATCCCTGTATGCAATCTACCGCGTAGAAATTTCGGAAAACTAAAATCATCGGCGCGGAGTCTTCTCCGGCCATGCAATGCAAACATCACCGATCCGGGTTAAACCCGAATAGGCTTCACACACAATGCCTACGCCCGTACTCCGATTCCGGGCTCTAACAACGGGGACTTTACATATCTACCCGAAGGGATTCCGCGCCTCAATGCTCACTCGCGAGAGGGGGATTTCCCCATGCATAGAAAGAAGGGCGACTACATATGCCCTAAGAAGAGGATCGTTACCCTCGAAGATTTCCGCGGCGCCATGAAGATGTAGTCGGATGGAAAGCTTCGCCTCGCCCTTGCCTTCGAGGATCCGGACTCGGATCGCGAATCGGTGCTCCGGTGCTCCGCCGGCGGCCGGAACTTTGCTCCTCCTCCTCTTGGCTCTCACCTCTCTCTAAGAGTTTAGAAAGAGAAAGGGTTGGGTTGGAATGAGGGAATTCAGCCCCAAACTCAACCCTAATACCCCCTAGGTTAACCCCCAGCCGTTAGATCCAAAATAAAAGATCCGGACGGCTCGGATTCAACCCAAAACATCAGTTACGCCGATCCACACGGGTCCTGACACGGCCGTGTGCCACGGGCCGTGTTACCTGGAGCTTCAGGACGATCGTCGGGCTTCATGAACACGGCTTCGAACACGGCCGTGTTCGAGGCCGTGTGCCCCACACACGGCTTGAGACACGGCCGTGTGTCTAAGGCCGTGTACTTCTCTGACTCGAGACAGCACAAAAACACAATAAATCACTGAACACGGGTAGGCACACGGCCGTGTGCCTGGCCGTGTGCCCCTGTTCAGACCTCCAAAAGTGCCGTTTGATCGCCCCGCGATCATCTCCGAGGTTGGGGTCTTACACTAAGATCCCCCACTGAGTAATAATTGCAGGATCTTCACCGCATGAAACCAACATCCTAGGACATTTGCAAGCTTGACGCGCCATGAAAAAACTCGCGCATCCAAGGAAGGGAAGTGTCAAAGGCCATATTCGAGCCAACAGTGCTACGTTGGCTTATTGCGCGGATGCAATCAACTGTTTCTGATGTAGGCCCGCTCTTTTGAGCATTTTGGTGGCCGACAAATTAACGCGATGTTCTCGAATAATTCTCACGTTACACTCTAGCACTTAACGTAGCAGCGGTTCAATTAATATTACTATTAGATTAACAATTACGTGGGATTCGCAAAACCCCTTAAGATAATACCAAGGCGATAGACCAAGGTCCTCTCAAGCGAAAAAGAACCCACACTGTTCGATCGAGCGAGTTGTACAAAAGAGAAACCATTGAAAACAAAAGATTCGGGCAAGGATGGTTCTCTCCCAACAAAATACAAACGAGGGCCGCCACGTCTCACGAACTTAAACAAAAATACGGTAAGCAAGACAATAACTAACATAAATTAAACCACGAAAAATCAAGCGTTGCACAAGCCACGCAATTTGTCAATGCCACAAGAATTATCTAGGGAAGAGAAACACATAAAGTAGAAATTTTTGTTACCCCAACCAGATTGGATGAATCCGGTTTCACTCGACTAGAATCGTTCCTTAACGGCACCACCGGACGTACGCCGGATGGAGAGAAACTCGTCGCCTTCTTCGTGTCATACTATATTTGGAAAATCCCAGCAAAATCTTGTAAATGTGGAAATAATATTCCAATTAAGGTAGGAGAGAGAAAAGATGACACGAACGTGGATTATTTAAGGAATGAGATATTTCAAATTTGGTATGTAGAAAATTTATGGAAGGGGATATGTGTTGAATATGGTAACTAAGGGGGATTATGGCAATGAATATTTTTGGATTAGGAAAGGGATTTTTGGAGGGAGGGGGGTCGATTTTGATGGTGGTGGAGGGAGCTCAGGTTTGAGATGGTGGTGGCCGGTTTTATGAAGGGAAGTAGTGATCGGCCTTGGTTGTGTTGATGATGGCTCGGCTTGGAGGGATGGAAAAGGGTGGTGGCCGATTCTCTTGGTTGGAGGAGGGGACACGGGTTTGGAGGAGTGTTGGAGGTGGTCGGCTAGGTGAGGGAAGGAAGATGGCTCGAGTTTGCTAGGTTGCAAAGAGGTGATGAAGGAGAGGAAGAGAGGAGGCCGAGAGAGAGAGAGGAGAAAGGTGGTCGGCGGCCCAGAGGAAGAGGAAGAAGAATAGTGGCCGAAATTTGCCTTAGAAGGAGGAGGAGGATTTCAAACTTGAAATTCAATTTTCTTTTATTCATTCACTAGTGAAAAACAAAGGAGTACATGCCTTTATATAGGCTACAACAAACACTCCAACTGACTACATGCAGCCCAACATGAAAAAATGAAATCTAAACTCATGGTTTTATATCATAACCATGTAACAACTAATACATGAAATTAAACATGAAATAGCAATGATAATTTTGAAATAAAACAAATAATAAAATATATTATTACTCCATCATAATTTATTAATATTTATTATTAATAAATTATAAATGGGCTTGCGCTCCGGACGGTTATTGTGGCGACGCTCTTCATGGTCATGTGTTAGTGCGCCATCGCCGTCTTCAAGTAGTTGTGGGTCGTCGTCTTCATTCATATCTACCGGGTCACCATCATCATCAGAGGGAGGACGCTCCTTGGCCACATGTCGTGGGAAGTTGGCTCCATCAGTTTCCCCGTCACAAGCCCCATCTTTCAAGAAAACACCTACTCAAGGGACGAAATGCCCCTGCAGCCTTCGCGACGCACGAAGCTCCAACCAAATACAAGGCAGAGTTCAACGACACACAACCACAACAAGCCTACCTTCGTAGTCAACGTCTCAAGGTCATCTTAGCTGTCCGGTCTCGCTCCATTACAAGGTCTGGGACCTCTGGTGTTCTACAAATACGAAAGCTCGCACCATTGCAACTTCCTAAGGCACAGACGTCATCGACGGCCTCTACCGACAGAAACTTCATCCTAGCTCCTAGAAGGAACAAACGTTGAATCACTCCAAGCAGCAGCACGAAAACGAACACCATGTCCTTCCACGTTGTCTAGCGGTCGCAAGCCTACAAGTCTTTCAGCGATGCTGAGACATGGGGTCAGAACGTCGCCCCACACTGCAAAAACTCGCCTCCAGCGTTAACGCTCCATAGCAGTTGCACAAGCTAGCACATGACACAATACTCGCACATCCGCACAAGGAGGATGCAAAAGGTGACTTGCAAAGGACAAAGAAGGGGAAATCTTCGTGACGTGCTACAGGCACCGTGAAACAAGCATGGGCAAGGCACGAGCAGCCAATCGCAGAAATCGCGGCCTAGACATCTTCCGTAAAACCTTTAGTCGGTGAAGTAGACACGGGGGATTCCAAGACATTAGCGCTCACATCAAGGCCCCTCCATTGGGATATTTTACGCCGCAAACAAAAGTAACTTGTGACGCGCGCATACTGAAATATCCCTAAGTCTATGACCCCAAGGCAGCATGATCTAGCTCAAAAATTTCTGCGCTTATCATTTTGTGGATCATGACTCGCAAAAATTTGGGGGTATTTGATAGAGTCCCCATGAAATTTTTGAACAAATCCGGTCCAAGCAGGAGTAAGCCCAACCGGTCCAGCGACACGCAGAAAATCACACGTTCCCAGAAGGACCAGGGAAGGCGCACCAAAACGCACGTGCGTGTCGCAACCATTGCCCGGGCTGCCAGAACATACCGGGGGTAAGGGGGTACTTCCATAAATTGGGTAAAAATGGTGATCCGCGTGATCAACACAGAACGACACCATTCGCCAACACAAATCACTCCTCGGTGCAATTACTGACGCGCTCATCCAGAAAACTAAAAATAGGCTCTCATGCCTTCATTTCAACTCAAACAACTCCAGAGGAAAGAGAGAGAGCTCTGAGGTTTTCTGGCAAGAATCGTGGAGTTAGGCTGATTCTCCGCTCAGGAATTCACTCTGCTCTTCTACTTGCAACACAGACTCTTCACGCCTCAAGCGACATCAATCGCCTCCGTGAGAGCGCTCCCACCCAGGCTCTGCATCAACGAGAACGTAGTCTTCTGAAGCACCGAGGACTTAGATGATTTTTCAGGCGGAATGCTCCGACCAAGGTTCTGTGAACTCGACGTCGTCTCAAGGCAGAGCGCTTCCATCGAGGCTCCGAGGACTTGGTCATTCTTCCTCTTTTTTTGTACTTGTAACAGAGTAGCGGTATGCCGCCCTCGGAAATCAAATCAACTTCTATAATACCTCGAGAAGCTAGTGGATTTTGGCTCGGCACAGTTCCAGCCACATGGTTTTTTACCCTTTTCGGGTTTTCCACGTCAAAAATGTATCTTGTCCATGACTGCAGATTTCTTTAACTGATTGCGAGTCCGGCTCGAATCCGATCTAAGACGGTACGATTCTCTAGACCGGAGAAATGGTCGGGTGACCCGCAACAATAACGATTATGTGCAGGCCAATATACAACTTTTTATGATTTTTTTAGTTTAGTCGGCATCTAAACTTCCGCCGCATATATATGAAAATGAAAATAACTATATGCAAGCCATATAATTCATTATGGTTATAGAGATAGAGAGAGAGAGAGATTGCACTAGAATAAACTGAAGGAGAGAATGAACAATACCCTGTGAACACCACTAGGACAATTCGGTGTGCGGAATTAGAATTCGAATTGGATTTGGATGGATTCTCCCTAGATTGTGGCTAGCGACAACGGTCGGCCGGTCGGGTGGTCGCGGGGGTATGGGGGAGTGGGTTCGTGGCTGTGGCGTCTGGCGGCCGAGGGGTGGTAGGCAATTGCTCCACATCATGTGGCACATGCGCGGTAGTTTGGGGAAATTTAGACGGTCATGGCAGAAATTGAATGGCTCATTCTTCTGAGACTCCTTAAAAAATTTCTAAAACTCAAGCTTTGGATCGATTAGCCATGAATGGGCCAGCAAGAGGGCAACCCCCGCGATGATTATCTCGGGTGACCATCCACAAAATGCTCGAAGGATCCAACAACTCTACTAGTTTGTCGTGGTTTCATTAGCCATGTAATAAGCCGCGAATTTTTCCGTGTGCACGCGAATTGAGCATAACATTTTCAATTACTTGAAACTGCAGGTTTCACGGTCCCGCTTATATAGTATCTGGAGAATCCAAACAAAATTCCCGACCTTTCCTACATTGTGTAAGGAGAATCCAAACGAAAACTCTGACCTTTCCTACAGAGTGTTCCAAGAATGCAAATAGAACCTTTGGTATTTATTAGAGTGTTCGAAAAATCATAAAAAAATCTGGCTTTTCCTGCAGAGTGTTTGAAGAACCCAAATGAATACTCCCGCCTTCTCAAAAGAGTATTTGGAAAATCCAAACGAAAACTCCAACTTTTTCAACGGAGTGTTCGGAAAATCCAAACAGAAACTCCAATCTTTCCTACAGAGTATTTGAATAATCCAAACTGAAACTATGGCCTTCCTTCAGACTGTTTGCGCACTTGGATCACTCTCGAGCTCAGACTACCTGATTTCTCCAGTCTGTGAGAGAGCTAAGCAACCCACAACAATATTAATACGGGCAACCTAAAACTTATAAGAATTCTGGGCTGTGAACAACCGTAATTTCTCTCATCCCCCACTAACTTTGTGGGTTTTATGGGGACTAAGTGGAGTCAACACCACTAACTTAACGAATAAACCGCCGTGTGAACACCACTCGCGGCCAAATCGTCACGAGCCCTCCTCCACGCCCTGCGACCGCGAGCCCCTGATGCCAGCCTCCCGGCCGACCGACGCAGGCGTCGTCGTCACATCTACGCAGCTCATCGGTCACACGGCGGCCCTCGGTCGTGCACCTTCCGTGCACGACAACATAGAACCGTTGTTGCCCCCCAGGTCGATCGCTGACGCACTGCGCGACCCTCCAACTATGAAGCCGCACAACCACGCGTCTTGTATGCTTGGTCGTGAGCCCACGCGGCCGGCCGCCCTGTCATCGTCATTGCACGGCCTGCCAGCTACACGATTCCCTCGACCGCGCAGCAGTCGAAGTGTGCATTCTGCGCGCGATAACTAGGGCCCGCGACCGACTGTCATCGCACTGAGATACCTTATAGTCGCACTGTCGCACGGCCACGTGAACATGACCGCGAGCCCCCTCGGCCGGCCTCCACCGCCTCCGCCACGTGTCCCTCCGGCTATATAGTCATATGGTCATGCACGTCGAGGCTGTGAGGCTCCATGGCCGGCCACCCGACCAATCGTCCATCACCCCCCCCTACGGGGAGGAGTTGCGGATCGCGTGGCCGACCATCCATCGACCAGCGTCGGTCGGCCAGACCCTCATCGTTGGTCAGCCACTTCATCGATGTCGTTCAGTTCTCCTCTGATCGGTACCTCGATCGTCCTTTAAACTCCATCGTTCGATCGTCGTGTTGCCATCACATAACCAACTCAACATAACCATCTGACTATTATGATAGGTGTGCGCTTAGTAAATCCTCTAAGTATACGTATTATAAAATATAATAACCGGTGTACGCATAACACATAAATTGATTATGTTGTGCAAATAACAACGTGACCATGCACCATAACCACCCTCAAAAATAATAAATATGGTCATATGCCCTTCTTGCATTCTATCTTTTCCACTTCTGCTTCGCCTCCTATGCCCAAGATAATTCCTCGAGGAATCCCTCGAAGATCTTCTTACGCATTTGAAGAATCCTTCAAAGATTTTCGAGTGTATTCGAAGATCCCTCGAAAATCCTCATTCTCCTTCGAACGCCCCTACACATGTTCCACCATGCGCACGTTACACCTAGCACACGTTCCACCATGCACACGTTTCACCTTGTGCACACTTTTCTTCAAGCCTAGAACGCTCCACGCACACTACGACCTCCACTCAGTGATGCAACCCCCGTGCAGTAGCATGTCCACTGCTCTAGACTCTTCCACGCACAACATGAGACAAGTTGCAGAAACCAAGATGTGTAAAATGCGCCACTCAAGACTCCAATCGCCAGTAAAATGCCTAAGAGCGCCCAGAATGAAACACTCCCCACTACAACTTAGAATACAATTAGCTCCACGAGTTATGGTCTATAACCCTCGGAGCCTTCTCTCCCTTTCTCTCAATAATTATAACGAGAGGTGACGTGTCTCCCTCACATTCTTTGTAAAGTCCTGTAACAACACAAAGAAAGTAGTAGAAGTTTGGTCGGCATAGTCCCTGTCACAATCCGTATTTCTCCCACAACGATGGAATATCAGAGTAAGGGAAAATGCGCGTCATGATGCCACGTCAGCAGGGGATAATTGCAGACGCTCAGGCAACACTCCAAATCAACACAAACATAAGATTTAAATGATCAATTGAAGAAGTTTAGTTTGGGTTAGATAATCAACTGTATCCCTCGGCTTTGTGGCTCACTAGTCCACCAGGAAAAAAGTAGTTGAACGCAGCGGAAAAATACTATAGTAATCAAATTGGACATCCTACATGAGTCTAACATCCCAAAAAAGAAAACTTATGGCATGCAGTACTCTAAATTTATAATAATAATATCGAAGTAGTTGGTACGTTATTAAACATAGTGACTTAGAGTTTTAAATTTTGTTATGCATGAAATAATATTAGTTTGTTTTATATTTGAAAATACTTATAGGCATCCTAGCATAAATCCTTCCCAGAGAGCAAGAACTACTAACATAAAAGTAGACACTAGCAATTAGCAAAATATCCAAGAACAACAATAAACAATCAGTGGGCGTCAAACACCTGACACGAACCCACTAATAGTTCTCAAGTCTGAACCAAACAACAAGAGTACCAAAAGCTACCTCGCAACAACACCACTCAGCCGCACCACCGGCTACAACCCTGCACCTGAAGCATTCAAAAGAAGAACACCTCAGCAAGCAAAAGTATAAGAGGCAAGAGTACAAGTAAAGAAGTATGAAAAGAATTTAACAAATGAGGGTGTACCACCCAACCCAAGGGAAACAAAGAACTGAAAAAAAACACAGCAACAATTAGCCAAATTTGATCGAGTAGAGAAAGGTTAGCAAATAAAATACATCCGAATTAAAATGCACCAAGTGCGAAAATGAACAAGTCTGAGTATAAACAACAAGATTTAGCAAACTGTGGCATAATCCACTAGGAACCAACTGAGCACAAACGACTCGGAAGAGGGTGGATCATCAACACGTGCTATGACTACATTGCAGGCCGGAGAGGGCGACGACCTCAAGTGCCCTAAAGCCCAACTCCGGATCCTCAAATGTCTCACAAGCGACACTGTGGTCAACAACATGGCCAAACCGGGCCAACCAAACCCAACAGTCCAGAACAGGAGAACTAAAGCATACCTCCACTGTGATGATCCACACCAACCCTCGCATCCCCATCATCATCCAAAATCAACACAATACCTAAGGATTTCAACACTAACTCGAAGACCAAACCTACCATCGACCGAAACTAAGCGCAATGCGTCCTACACTCAGCGGCATCGAAAAATTTACCTTTAGCGCAAACCTAAAAGATTTAACATCTTTTACTCTGAAGAAACAGGGACAATAATATATGACGAAAGTCTTACCATGAGAAATTAAGGAGGAATTAAAAAGGGAGGAAAAGAGCCACTTGCCTTGGTGTTATCAGAGAAAGTCTCCAAATCACGCCTCATCGCAGATCGGGACTAAGGGAGACGAGAGAAGTCGAAACCTGAACAAGAGTGGACGAAATAGAGGTTAGGGCCGAAAAACCCTAACGAGAAAACTCAAGGAATGAGGAAAATATTACCACGATGGCGTAGCTCTCGGCGAGAGCTTTCCGGATCTAAACTCGGTTGAAGATTTCGAGCACCGGAGCACCGTCAGCGGCCACCAGAAGATTTACGAAAAAAAATTCTCTCTCTCGCTCACGCCGTTCTGGTTCGAGAGAAAAATCGGAGAAAATGAAGTTGTACTTCTGATAATCTTAAATATAAGAGTATATATATATAATGTATAAAACGTTTTGTCTAAATTATAAAAAAAACATATTGTCTAAATCTTGTTGATAAACAACAAGATTTAGCAAACTGTGGCATAATCCACTAGGAACCAACTGAGCACAAACAACTCGGAAGAGGGTGGATCATCAACGCGTGGTATGACTACATTGCAGGCGGAGAGGGCGACGACCTCAAGCCCTAAAGCCCAACTCCGGATCCTCAAATGTCTCACAAGCGGCACTGTGGTCAACAACAGTGCCAAACCGGGCCAACTAGACCCAACAATCCAGAACAGGAGAACTAAAGCATACACCCACTGTGATGATCCACAGAAAGAAGGGGACCCCGGTTGGGTGGGCTATTATCCACACCAACCCTCGCATCCCCATCATCATCCAAAATCAGCACAACACATAAGGATTTCAACACTAACTCGAAGACCAAACCTACCATTGACCGAAACTAAGCTCAACGCGTCCTAAACCCAGCGGCATCGAAAAATTTACCCTAAGCGCAAACCTAAAAGATTTAACATCTTTTACTCTGAAGAAACAGGGACAATAATATATGACGAAAGTCTTACCATGAGAAATTAAGGAGGAATAAAAAAGGGAGGAAAAGAGCCACTTGCCTTGGTGTTATCAGAGAAAGACTCCAAATCACGCCTCGTCGCAGATCGGGACTAAGGGAGACGAGAGAAGTCGAAACCTGAGCAAGAGTGAACGAAATAGAGGTTAGAGCCGAAAAACCCTAACGAGAAAACTCAAGGAATGAGGAAAATATTACCACGATGGCGTAGCTCTCGGCGAGAGCTTTCCGGATCTAAACTCGGTTGAAGATTTCGAGCACCGGAGCACCGTCGGCGGCCACCGGAAGATTCACGAAAAAAATTTCTCTCTCTCGCTCACACCGTTCTGATTCAGGAGAAAAATCGGAGAAGATGAAGTTGTACATCTGATTATCTTAAATATAAGAGTATATATATCTATATCATATTATAAAGAAATATGGTGGTCTGCAGATAACATGAGTTCGAAATTAAAGGATAATTAGGTGGCCGTCAGATTTCATAGTTTTGATCATGAACCGTTGGATCAAACTAACCCTCTCTCCACACTTTTTTATAGATATCCTAAACCTACTGTAGGAGAGTCCTAAACCTATATGAATTAATTTTAAAATTAGATTAGCAAAATAATCAGGCGGTCCCGCACAGCAGGAGAGCCCGCGAAAAACCCGCAACTCCAGCCCGCGAAAAACAGTAAGCTAGCCCGCCCGCAAGTCAGTCAGCCCACATTACTTCAAACCATTATTGCAGAATATTCAATATCTATCCGAAAAAGTGCACTGAACTGGCGGTGTGGGACTAAAATAGGTGGGTGCACACCGCCAGTTCAGTGCACTTTTTCGGGTATATATTGAATATTCTGCAATAATGGTTTGAAGTAATGTGGGTGGCTGACTTGCGGGCGGGCTAGCTTGCTGTTTTTCGCGGGCTGGCCGGCTTGCGGTGTTGAAGCCAAAATTGACCGAAGCCAAAATTGACTTCTGTGTAGTTCGGGGTCCCAAAAGAGGGGTGACCGCACACCTACTACACTCAAATGAACAATCTAGGCTCTAGACTAGGAACGTAAGGGACAGACCCAAGGTCTCAGCGTGGAGGACCCACCGCATACCCGGAAGACTAACAAACTCTTCCCCTCCCAAGCCAAAGGCTGAGCTAAGACACCTTCGGAGGGCGCTCTTGGCCGACCGGAACATCTAAGGAGGGTCTCAAGACCAACTCTCTCCTATCCAGATGTATCTCCTTGGGTCTATACAAAATACTCCTCGCCTGCCCTACTAAAGGCGCAACATCGCCAAGCAATTCTACAACTCGCTGCCCAACTGGGCTGCAAACAGCGCGACTCCGCTGCCTTAAAAGGCTATCAACAGGCCAACAGGGGCTTCCCGGCATAAACTTCGGGGCTCCCACGGGACGAGCGGTTCACAAGCACACCGCTCGCCCGAAGCAAAAAGAGTAGATCATACGTTCACAGAGCATCACAGATTATAAATTATTATAGGAATATTAATTCCATACAACGGCACGCAGGCCGGCAATATAAACAAAAGTAGGCCTTCGAGGGTCGGCACAAGCTTGGGCTTAAGCCCGCTATTCCCCGCTTGGTACTGCAACACCTGTACGCCAACGTCTCGACGGACGACTGCCAGCTGAACAACAGTCGGCTAACATAAGCTGGCCAAATATATTCCGTGCACCCCTTTTTCGGGGCTACGGTGCGCATTCCCTGCAAATAGATAATATCCAACTTCCACGGAGTCTTCTCCGGGAACCCCAGAACATCACCAATCCGGCTCACACGTCCGGATGAGCTTCACACAGAACATCACCTATTCGGCTCATACGTCCGAATGGGCTTCACACAGCACATCACCAATTCGGCTCGTACGTCCGAATGGGCTTCACACAGCACATCACCAATTCGGCTCGTACGTCCGAATGAGCTTCACACAACACATCACCAATTCGGCTCGTACGTCTGAATGGGCTTCACACAGCATGCCTAAATCCGTACTCACACTTCCGGATACTAAATGCAATTAATAGCGGGGACGCACACGTCGACCCGTCGGAGAGCTCCCTTCCCCCACCCGTTGGTGGAGAGGGGCTTCCATGCAAATATGTAAATTGAGGGCTTCACCTGCCCGAGTAGAAACTTCGTTACCCTTGACGCGTGTTTTGACGAAGGTGCCGGTGGCCGATCTCCCTTTTAGGCCGAGCCTTGCTCGAGGCGGCGATGGCGGTGGCCGGCCTCCCTTCTAGGCCGAGCCTTGCTTGAGGCGGCGATGGCGGTGACCGGCCTCCCTTCTAGGCCGAGCCTTGCTCGAGGCGGCGATGGCGGTGGCCGACCTCCTTTCTAGGCCGAGCCTTGCTCGAGGCGGCGTGCGAGAGGAAAACCGAGAGGGAGAGAGGCAGTTGTGCGTGCTGCTCCTTGCCGGCAGCAGCGACGAGGATGAAGAGCAAGTTCGGGCCTTGCTTTGCCCTAGGCGGTGGCAGGAAGAAGGGGCCGAGAGGAGGAGAGGGGCCGAGCTTGGGCTCGGCCTTGTTTTGCCGTTCCAGGCCGAGAGAAGGAGAGGAGGAGGAGCGGCGGGCGGCCTGCTCCAGGCCGAGAGAGGGAGAGGCCGGGGGGCGGTGGTGGTCCAGGCCGAGTTGAAGAGAGGGGAGGTCGGACATGTGTTAGCCGGCGCCGGGAGAGATCGGGGGGATGGCTGGCGTGCCCTAGCTGGAAGAAGAAGAAAATCCCACGCCTCCTCTTTATTTTCTTTTTTCCTGCTCCATCGTCCCCGATGCCTGCCCCCCCCCCTTTTGCCTGCTGCCCTCCTCTCTGTACCGATCCCCCCTGCCTTTTATCTTTTTCTTTCCTTATATAAAAACTCATATATATTATATATAATATATAATATATTATAATATTAACCCTTAATATGTATATATACATTTATTTATAAAGGCATACACACATAAAAACTCCGCAACCACGCACGGGGCCGCATATCATTGCCGCTCATGGCTCGCCCCAAGTCCGTCACTTGGGGTGGATCCCGCTCGGCCGGATACGGGGTTGTACACAATCCCCGCTCTTTTCGAGCTTGGTACAAGCCCAAAAAAATATGTCCAATCCCAAGTATCCGGCGAGTGGGAGCCGACCCAAAAGAAAATTTTTGAGAAAATCCAAAATTTGCATTCAAAACACTAAACTTTCCGTGCACCTTTTGATCATTTTGAACCCCTTGATACTTATAATGCTCCCTACTACTGAACTGCCCTTATACCAACACTTACAATAAGTATACAATTCATCATAAAATTGTAAAATATCTAAGCTATACCTTTTTGTACTCTCTTGTACACACAGAGCTAACCCTTTCACCCCAGGTGTGCCTACCGCCCTGCTCAGCTAATGAGAGCCTGAGCAGCGAGTCAACCTGGGGCCGAGCCGAGCTCGGGGTGTCGATGAAGATTTCTCAAACCAAACCTATCCCCCACAAGCAAACCTTCGGACCTGCCAGCTAGATGAGAGCCTGCGCAGCGGGTCTACCTAAGGCCGAGCCTGGCTCGAGGTGTCGTACTAAACCAAAGAATCCCAAGAGCTAACCTTTCCCCCACAGGCGAGCCTTCGGACCTGTCAGCTTGATGGGAGCCTGCGCAGCGGGTCTACCTGGGGCCGAGCCCGGCTCGGGGTGTCGTAGAAGCGGCTAAACCAAAGTATCACCAAAGCCAACCTTTCCCCCACAGGCGAGCCTTCAGACCTGCCAGCTTGATGGGAGCCTGCGCAGCGGGTCTACCTGGGGCCGAGCCCGGCTCGGGGTGTCGTAGAAGTGGCTAAACCAAAGAATCCCAAGAGCCAACCTTTCCCTCACAGGCGAGCCTTCGGACCTGCCAGCTTGATAAGAGCCTGCGCAGCGGGTCTACCTGGGGCCGAGCCCAGCTCGGGGTGTTGTAGAAGCGGCTAAACTAAAGAATCCCAAGAACCAACCTTTCCCCAACATGCGAGCCTTCGGACCTGCCAGCTTGATGGGAGCCTGCGCAGCGGGTCTACCTGGGGCCGAGCCCAGCTCGGGGTGTCGTGGAAGTGGCTAAACCAAAGAATCCCAAGATCCAACCTTTCCCCCACAGGCGAGCCTTCGGACCTGCCAGCTTGATGGGAGCCTGCGCAGCGGGTCTACCTGGGGCCGAGCCCAGCTCGGGGTGTTGTAGAAGTGGCTAAACTAAAGAATCCCAAGAGCCAACCTTTCCCCCACAGGCAAGCCTTCGGACCTGCCAACTTGATGGGAGCCTGCGCAGCGGGTCTACCTGAGGCCGAGCCCAGCTTGGGGTGTTGTAGAAGCGGCTAAACTAAAGAATCCCAAGAGCCAACCTTTCCCCCACAGGCGAGCCTTCGGACCTGCCAGCTTGATGGGAGCCTGTGCAGCGGGTCTACCTGGGGCCGAGCCTGGCTCGGGGTGTCGTAGAAGTGGCTAAACCGAAGTATCCCAAAAGCCAACCTTTCCCCCACAGGCAAGCCTTCGGACCTACCAGCTAGATGGGAGCCTGCGCAGCGGGTCTACCTGGGGCCGAGCCCAGCTCGGGGTGTCGTAGAAGTGGCTAAACTGAAGTATCCCAAAAGCCAACCTTTCCCCCACAGGCGAGCTTTCGGACCTGCCAGCTAGATGGGAGCCTGCGCAGTGGGTCTACCTGGGGCCGAGCCCAGCTCGGGGTGTTGTAGAAGCGGCTAAACTAAAGTATCCCAAAAGCCAACCTTTCCCCCACAAGCGAGCCTTCAGACCTGCCAGCTAGATGGGAGCCTGCGCAGCGGGTCTACCTGGGGCCGAGCCCGGCTCGGGGTGTCGTAGAAGTGGCTAAACCGAAGTATCCCAAAAGCCAACCTTTCCCCCACAGGCGAGCCTTCGGACCTGCCAGCTAGATGGGAGCCTGCGCAGCGGGTCTACCTGGGGCCGAGCCCGGCTCGGGGTGTCGTAGAAGTGGCTAAACCGAAGTATCCCAAAAGCCAACCTTTCCCCCACATGCGAGCCTTCAGTCCTGCCAGCTAGATGGGAGCCTGCGCAGCGGGTCTACCTGGGGCCGAGCCCGGCTCGGGGTGTCATAGAAGTGGCTAAACCAAAGAATCCCAAGAGCCAACCTTTCCCCCACAGGCGAGCCTTCAGACCTGCCAGCTTGATGGGAGCCTGCGCAGCGGGTCAACCTGGGGCCGAGCCCAGCTCGGGGTGTTGTAGAAGCGGCTAAACTAAAGTATCCCAAAAGCCAACCTTTTCCCCCCAGGCGAGCCTTCGGACCTGCCAGTTAGATGGGAGCCTGCGCAGCGGGTCTACCTGGGGCCGAGCCTGGCTCGGGGTGTCGTAGAAGTGGCTAAACCGAAGTATTCTAAAAGCCAACCTTTCCCCCACAGGCGAGCCTTCGGACCTGCCAGCTTGATGGGAGCCTGCGCAGCGGGTCTACTTGGGGCCGAGCCCGGCTCAGGGTGTCGTAGAAGCGGCTAAACCAAAGAATCACAAAAGCCAACCTTTCCCCCACAGGCGAGCCTTCGGACCTGCCAGCTTGATGGGAGCCTGCGCAGCGGGTCTACCTGGGGCTGAGCCCAGCTCGGGGTGTCGTAGAAGTGGCTAAACCAAAGAATCCCAAGAGCCAACCTTTCCCCCACAGGCGAGCCTTCAGACCTGCCAGCTTGATGGGAGCTTGCGCAGCGGGTCTACCTGGGGCCGAGCCCAGCTCGGGGTGTTGTACAAGTGGCTAAACCAAAGAATCCCAAGAGCCAACCTTTCCCCCACAAGCGAGCCTTCAGACCTGCCAGCTTGATGGGAGCCTGCGCAGTGGGTCTACCTGGGGCCGAGCCCAGCTCGGGGTGTTGTAGAAGTGGCTAAACCAAAGAATCCCAAAAAGCCAACCTTTCCCCCACAGGCGAGCCTTCGGACCTGCCAGCTTGATGGGAGCCTACGCAGCGGGTCTACCTGGGGCCGAGCCCAGCTCGGGGTGTTGTAGAAGCGGCTAAACTAAAGAATTCCAAGAGCCAACCTTTCCCCCACAGGCGAGCCTTCGGACCTGCCAGCTTGATGGGAGCCTGCGCAGCGGGTCTACCTGGGGCCGAGCCCAGCTCGGGGTGTCGTAGAAGTGGCTAAACCGAAGTATCCCAAAATCCAACCTTTCCCCCACAGGTGAGCCTTCGGACCTGCCAGCTAGATGGGAGCCTGCGCAGCGGGTCTACCTGGGGCCGATCCCAGCTCGGGGTGTCGTAGAAGTGGCTAAACCAAAGAATCCCAAGAGCCAACCTTTCCCCCACAGGCGAGCCTTCGGACCTGCCAGCTTGATAGGAGCCTGCGCAGCGGGTCTACCTGGGGCCGAGCCCAGCTCGGGGTGTCGTAGAAGTGGCTAAACCGAAGTATCCCAAAAGCCAACCTTTCCCCCACAGGCGAGCCTTCGGACCTGCCAGCTAGATGGGAGCCTGCGCAGCGGGTCTACTTGGGGTCTCCTCTCCAAACAACCTCCAACCACCGAGTGAGCCTACAACCCTGCCAGCTTGATGGGAGCCTAGTCAGCGGGTCTGCTCGGGGTCTCCTCTCCAAACAGCCTCCAACCACCGAGTGAGCCTACAGCCCTGCCAGCTTGATGGGAGCCTGCGCAGCGAGTCTGCTCGGGGTCTCCTCTCCAAACAACTATAAAGCAAACATAAAGATAATCCAATAACTCAAAAGAACTGTTAACCCGATCAACCAAGTAACAGTCCGACACGAGGCACCTCTACCTGCTACGTCCACCCTCTTGGGAACCAGGGTCAATCATATAATATTCTCCCTAAGACACATTTTGATCTCAAGGATTGAACATCCTATTCAATTTACATATATCTTTCTTGTTTCACTATTTTAAATCAAATCATAATTTGAATTTTTTGTTCTCATATCTTATCATATTTTGGTATTTTTTCGTAGAATGAAGGTCCTATAACTTTGTTGATGCATTAAGCTCTCATGATTATACTTGCAATTAGAGATGTATAAATAATATGCAACCAACCTCAAGTAGGATTTCAACTAAGAGAAATACGGTAAATAATATTTATTTGGTTCATCATACTCATCACTTTAACCGCCCTGTGTTACACGGTGATATAGTAAGTGTTCTTCGCTTCATATTCATAAGTACGCTTGTCATGAGAGAGTGAAAGATTGAGCCTTTAGTAGTTAGTTGCCCGCTAATCTTTCCTATATAAGTCTAAAAAAATCGTAATTATACTTCTATTTCACTTATAGCAAACATCTCTTTGCTTAACCATGAGAAATGTTCCGAGGAGTCATAAGCAGATGCGGTGGTAATTGGTAGTGGTATTGGTGGGTTATGCTATGTTGGGATTTTAGCTAAATACAATCAGGATGTGTCTGGTGGTGCTGCACATCCATTTGAAATTAAGGGTTACAAGTTTGATTCTGGTCCATCTTTGTTCTCCGGATTTCACTCTACAGGTTCGCAAGCAAATCCCCTAGCACAGGTGAATTAGTTATGGTTCGTAAATACAGTGGTCCTTTTTGGTGTTACTGTTCTTGCTATTCCCACCTCTCCTATCCTAAAACACACATTTCATAACCATGAAATTCTAGCCAGCGGAACATTATTTTAAATGTTACTTTTTGCTGTGAGGGTTTAAACTTTGGCATTTGAGAAATACTTGAGAAGAAATGCTAGGACGGTTAAGATCGTCTAAAGAGGAGTGGGAGGGGACTTCTTTCATCACATGACCCTGGTCGTCACTTAGTTCCTCTTCTATAGCCACGACGTTCGACTGAGTTTTTTCGTGCTGGCCACTCTCCACGCTCACCGCACCATAACTGTTGAAGTCAAAATTGACCGAAGCCAAAATTGACTTCTGTGGAGTTCGGGGTCCCAAAAGAGGGGTGACCGCACACCTACTACACTCAAATGAACAATCTAGGCTCTAGACTAGGAACGTAAGGGATAGACCTAAGGTCTCAGCGTGGAGGACCCACCGCATACCCGGAAGACTAACAAACTCTTCCCCTCCCAAGCCAAAGGCTGAGCTAAGACACCTTCGGAGGGCGCTCTTGGCCGACCGAAACATCTAAGGAGGGTCTCAAGACCAACTCTCTCCTATCCAGATGTATCTCCTTGGGTCTATACAAAATGCTCCTCGCCTGCCCTACTAAAGGCGCAACATCGCCAAGCAATTCTACAACTCGCTGCCCAACTGGGCTGCAAACAGCGCGACTCCGCTGCCTTAAAAGGCTATCAACAGGCCAACAGGGGCTTCCTGGCATAAACTTCGGGGCTCCCACGGGACGAGCGGTTCACAAGCACACCGCTCGCCCGAAGCAAAAAGAGTAGATCATACGTTCACAGAGCATCACAGATTATAAATTATTACAGGAATATTAATTCCATACAACGGCACGCAGGCCGGCAATATAAACAAAAGTAGGCCTTTGAGGGCCGGCACAAGCTTGGGCTTAAGCCCGCTATTCCCCGCTTGGTACTACAACACATGTACGCCAACGTCTCGACGGACGACTGCCAGCTGAACAACAGTCGGCTAACATAAGCTGGCCAAATATATTCCGTGCACCCCCTTTTTCGGGGCTACGGGGCGCATTCTCTGCACATAGATAATATCCAACTTCCACGGAGTCTTCTCCGGGAACCCCAGAACATCACCAATCTGGCTCACACGTCCGGATGGGCTTCACACAGAACATCACCTATTCGGCTCATACGTCCGAATGGGCTTCACACAACACATCACCAATTCGGCTCGTACGTCCGAATGGGCTTCACACAGCACATCACCAATTCGGCTCGTACGTCCGAATGGGCTTCACACAGCACATCACCAATTCGGCTCGTACGTCCGAATGGGCTTCACACAGCATGCCTAAATCCGTACTCACACTTCCGGATACTAAATGCAATTAATAGCGGGGACGCACACGTCGACCCGTCGGAAAGCTCCCTTCCCCCACCCGTTGGTGGAGAGGGGCTTCCATGCAAATATGTAAATTGAGGGCTTCACCTGCCCGAGTAGAAACTTCGTTACCCTTGACGCGTGTTTTGACGAAGGTACCGGTGGCCGATCTCCCTTTTAGGCCGAGCCTTGCTCGAGGCGGCGATGGCGGTGGCCGGCCTCCCTTCTAGGCCGAGCCTTGCTTGAGGCGGCGATGGCGGTGACCGGCCTCCCTTCTAGGCCGAGCCTTGCTCGAGGCGGCGATGGCGGTGGCCGGCCTCCTTTCTAGGTCGAGCCTTGCTCGAGGCGGCGTGCGAGAGGAAAACCGAGAGGGAGAGAGGCGGCTGTGCGTGCTGTTCCATGCCGGCGGCGGCGACGAGGATGAAGAGCAAGTTCGGACCTTGCTTTGCCCTAGGCGGTGGCGGGAAGAAGGGGCCGAGAGGAGGAGAGGGGCCGAGCTTGGGCTCGACCTTGTTTTGTCGTTCCAGGCCGAGAGAGGGAGAGGAGGAGCGGCGGGCGGCCTGCTCCAGGCCGAGAGAGGGAGAGGTCGGGGGGGGGGGGCGGTGGTGGTCCAGGCCGAGATGAAGAGAGGGGCGGCCGGGCTTGTGTTAGCCGGCGCTGGGAGAGATCGGGGGGATGGCTGCCGTGCCCTAGCTGGAAGAAGAAGAAAATCTCACGCCTCCTCTTTATTTTCTTTTTTCCTGCTCCACCGTCCCCGATGCCTGCCCCCCCCTTTTTGCCTGCTGCCCTCCTCTCTGTACCGAGCCCCCCTGCCTTTTATCTTTTTCTTTCCTTATATAAAAAGTCATATATATTATATATAATATATAATATATTATAATATTAACCCTAAATATGTATATATACATTTATTTATAAAGGCATACACACATAAAAACTCCGCACCCACGCACGGGGCCGCATCTCATTGCCGCTCATGGCTCGCCCCAAGTCCGTCACTTGGGGAGGATCCCGCTCGGCCGGAAACGGGGTTGTACATGCGTGTCCGCAGGCTTGCGGGCGTCTTGCTGGTTTTGTAGCTGGGCTTGCGGGCGTCTTGCTGATTTTGCAGCTGGGCTTGCGGGTTTTTCACGGGTTGTTTTTGTAGCAGGCGGGTGAAACGGGCAAAGCCCGACGACGGCAGTCTGTCTTGCTGTTTTTGTAGCTGGGCTTGCGGGTTTTTCGCGGGCTTGCTGGCTTGCGGGTCTGCCATTTGTTTTAATATTTACATAAAATGTTTTATTATATATTTTATTTATTTAAATTTATTAAATGTTTTATTATAAATAGCAGGCGGGTGAAACGGGCAACGCCGGCGACGGCGGGCGAAGATGAGGGCGGGCGGAGCCCGCCGTCGCCAGCTAGGTATTGTGGCGCGTAGCCATCAGGCCGGAGGCCCGTGCCTGTCACTCGTGTATATATATATATATATATATATATATATATATATATATATATATATATATATATATATATATAAATATAAAATGTTTTGTCTAAATTATAAAAAAAACATATTGTTTATGAGTCTATTCGCGGAAATCGAAAATAGAGATCTAGGATGCCTTCAAATCGAAGTGTCCATCGTGCCTGTCACTCGTGTGTGTGTGTGTATATATATATATATATATATAACGTTTTGTCTAAATTATATAAAAAACGTATTGTTTATGAGTCTATTCGCGGAAATCAAAAATAGAGATCTAGGGTGGCTTCAAATCGAAAAGTGTCCAACAAAAAAGTTGTAGATCTCGTCGAGAAGAACAAATTTAATATTGATTATTTTTTCATACGACACCGTTTTGACCCTCAAAATGACATCCGGACGTAAACATCAGGTGACTACTCGAGATGACTAAGGGTTACTCGAGAATGAGAGCAAAGTACTCGAGCGGAACGTATAATACTCGAGAAAAATCACTAGCACTTGAGAGGAATCAGTAATACTCGAGAAAAATCAGTTATACTCGAAAAAAATCAATGGTACTCAAGTTAAATCAATAGTACTCGAGTAGAAATGAACAGTACAGATTATATACGAGCAGTTTTGGGAAAAATCAAAAATAGAGATTTAAGATGGCTTCAAATCAAAAAGTGCCCAACATAAAAGTTGTAGATCTCGTTGAGACGAATAAATTTTATGTTAAACACTTTTCCATTCAACGGCGCCCGAAATCAAACTGTGTAGGACAACTCGAGAAGAATTAGAGTAGAACTCGAGAGGTGAAAAGCAAGCACTCGAGAGGCAAAAGGCTAGCACTCGAGAGAAATGGATTTACTCGAGAATGAACAGTAAAAGCACTCGAGAAGTGCACAGGTAACACTCGAGAACAATAGAGGCAGCACTCGAGAGCAGTACATACATCACTCGAGTGATGAAGGCCAATACTCGAGACAAATGAGATTACTCGAGTAATCAGGAAAAATAATTTGTATGAACAATATTTTTTTTACAAATACATCCAAAAAATTAAACTATACAAAAGAATAGTAAAAGACATTTTTGAATATTACTATAATATTAAAATAATCATATTTATATATTTTTGAATAAGGAAACAAGAGTTCAAAACAGATGCTCAAATGCGCTCCGAATTAAACGAAACTCACATCGTAGGCGAAAGCTGACGCTACGAACCCAATGACGAAGTCAAAACCTAAATCCGATGAGCCATTCCTGAGATATAAATTTTCAAAGTATACAACAAACATAATTTACACAAAACTTCGGAAAATCACCGAGACCCGAATATCGCTCGAATTGCGATGAAACTTGACGAGCAAGTCCAAAATTATTCAACTTGAATTCCAAATGCAAAATTTTCCAATAACAACAAGAATTTGGCCGACTCGACCGCACGGACGCGAAAATGTCTTAACGGCGCTGCGTCGTCAACTCGACGTTAAAAGTAACGTCACGACGTCATAAATACGATGATACCAAATCAAATAAAATCATCGAAAAATCAAGGTCGTTACAGTTCCCTATCACTAGTCTATTAACATATTTGAAGCAGAACCACTCTGCACTGATATTCAAGGTCGTAGTGCCCGTCCTGCCAAAGAACCCGAAGCTCGACATCGTAGCAACTGCCTTGAAGTAGCAGGTCTCGATGGGAGGCTCACATGTGAAGAAGTTCATGACATAATTACTGTTGAGCACGAACGTATCAGGCAGCGTGCCACTTTGGTCGGTCGCCCTCTCCATCATTGCTCACCATTCGCACCTGAGGTTCAAGCACACCCAATCCCCCACGGTTTCAAGCTCCCAAAGATCGAGACATACGATAGAATAGGAGATCCGTCAGACACTTTGCAATCATGATGCAATTTTACAATTCCCTATATCAACTGGTATGTCAAACTTTCTCGACAACTTTGAAAGGACAAGCTCGCACCTGGTTCATGTCCCTGAAGGAGGGATAAATCAAGTATTTCGCATAACTAACACAACAATTCACGAATCAGTTCATTGACAGCCACTGGATATTCAAAGATCCTTCCCACCTGTCCAGTATCCGTCAAAGTGAAGGGGAACTCTTAAAGATTTCTTCTGTCGTTTCACAACCAAGGCACGACGAATCCCTTGGATAAAATAGGAGCTCCTACGGGGATTTCTTCTTTGAGGGCTCCACACTGGTGGCTTCCACTCCGCACTAGTACGAATGACTATACCCAGCTATTCTGATCTTATTCGACGGATTGATGCCCAGATTGTTGTTAATAATGCAGTTGAAGCACTCTGCCAACAATTAGAAATCAACTCAAAGAGACAGCGAGAGCAAGGGTTAACACCATCGCCGGTTCCCAAAAATACCAACTCACGTTGTGTCAGCTCTCGACGAGCTGGGGGCATCACAAACATCAAGCCTTCACTCCCCTTAACGCTTCGCGAGCGAAAGTGTTGCTCACCATACACAACCATCCTTCTCGCCAAAGGCCAAGGGCTTTTACTCCAAACTCAGGGGACCAATCAAAATATTGTGACTACCATCAAAGTCACGGGAATAAGACAGAAGATTGTTCGCGACTGAAGACAGAAATCAAACGATTTGTTCGCCTAGAATACCTCGAAATTTTTCTCCAAAACAAAGCTATGAATCAACATCTCGAGAATGATCATGCATGAGGCTTACCCCCAGGATTAATGTACCAAAGAAGAGTACTGCTCACGAGCAAAAGTATTGTGTGCCATTTGCGATCATCCCTCTCTTTAGAGGCCAAAGGCTCTCACCCCAAACTCTGAAGACCAGTCTAAGTACTGCGACTATCATCGAGGTTGCGAACATAAAATAGAAGATTCTATACGACTAAAGGTAAAAAATCGAATGATTTGTTCGCATGAGGCTCCTTGGAAAATATCTACAAAACAAGGGCCCCGAATTAGCCAGTATAGAATGAGTCTACATAGGGACAATCCTCATGGCAACCATCTTAGGGAAGAACTTATTCTCCACCCATAGAACGTCTAGGATACCCAACATTTCTACTTGCATCTCATATTTTCAGCATCCATGTAACAAGCCACGAGTTTCTCTCCATGTGCACAAACGAAAAGTGTCATTTTCAATTTCATTGAATGCTTCACGATCATTTCAACAGAGTGTTCGAATATCCTAAACGGAGACCTCGACTTCTTCCAAACAGAGTGTTCGGATATCCCAAGCGGAGACTCCAGCCTCTTCCAAATAGAGTGTTCGGATATCCCAAACGGAAAATTCGACCTCTTCCAAAAAGAGTGCTCAGATATCCCAACTGGAGACTCCGTCCTCTCCAAATAGAGTGTTCGGATATCCCAAACAGGGACTCCGGCCTCTCCAAACAGAGTGTTCGGATATCCCGAACAGAGATTTCAACCTCTCCTTACATAGTGTTCAGATATCTCAAGCGGAGATTCTGGCCACTCCAAATACAGTGTTTGGATATCCCAATTAGAGACTCTGACTTCTCCAAACAAAGTGTTTAGATATCCCAAGAGGCTCCGGCCTATCCCTACAAAGCGTTCGAGAATCCCAAATAGAGACCTTGATCTTTATAAAGGACCCAACATGCACCAAGGCCAGTCCCCTTGTGACCTCCCTCTACCACATCTCAAAGATTTGCCCTTCGCTCTTGTAGTAGGTCACTATGCTGACAAAAAATCCCCCCCCCCTCATGGTTTCCCAAGGTTTGAAGGTCCTCCCTTCACCAAAACTTTGGGGACAATCCCCTAGTTACCTGCCACTACCATGGCTCGATGGTATGCTCTTCTCCCTTGTAGTAAGCCACAACACCGTCAGGGCCTGCTCCCCTTATGGTTGTCCAATGTTCAAAGGTCCTCCCTTCACCAAAACTTTGGGGTCAGTCCCTCTGACCTCTCACTAACACAGATCAAAGGTCTTCCCTTCACCATTATAGTAGGCCACGTCATAACCAAGGTTAGCCTGCAGTACGACCACCTTGACTTCTCACTACCACAGTTCGATGGTTTGCCCTTCGCCCTTGTAGTAGGTTACCACACCGTCAAGGCCTTGTCCCCATGCAGTTGGCGCTAAAAAACTTTAAAACAAATCAATGTCAAGCATAAAACAACAATGTAGGCATCACAAATACAAAGTCATTATTCAAGTAATGCCACAAACTAGAACAATAAAAAAATAATAATGCAATCAATAAAAAGTGTCCAAGGCACAACAACACAGCAATGCATATGCAAATACAAAGATAAAAACTGTGCACGCAGGTACAAAGATACAAAGTACATGCACGACTCCTTGGCGTCAACGCCAGAGCACTCATCCTCGGAAAGATCTTTGATGCCAAACCCAACAATGTCGCAACCTTGCGTCAGCTCGATCATACGGAGGGTCTTCGTCATATCCCTTGCTTGTTGGCCATCTCATGCAAGTCCTCGAGCAAGGGATCCACCTCCTTGGTCATGACCTCAGTGCGGATCTCCTCTGAAAGCAGGGAATACTCCTGCATGTAGGTAAGGGAGTCCTTGTACTCAACGACTCTCATAGTCATCAACTCCTCGACACCTTGATTTAGGGGGGAAAGCCTCTCCACATACGGTCCTCAAGGATCCAAGCTCGATGTCCTTGTGAGTCACCTCACCTTGTGCATCCTCCAGCAAACGAACCGTCTTCTAAACAAGAGCCTTCCCAGAACATAGCTCCTCCTGTAACTTCTCCATCTTGGCTAACAACTCGGCCTCAATCAGTGGGAAGCAAGATACGTCATGATCCTGCCTTGCCCTCGAGTTAGATAGGGAACTTTTCACCCCGCGGAGCTCCTCCTAAAATGTGAAGTACTCGTCCTTCAGGCACATGTAGCAATCTTTCCACGTGAGAGAGATGCTAGCCTGAAATCTAATTTGTAAAAAGAAGGAAGAATTCAGATTTTTTTCAAACATCAAAAACATAAAAGAAAAAGTTCTACACACCGTAATAGTCATAGACTTGAGAGAAAAGTAAATTCGCCTCACATTAGCTGGCGATGGGGTGGAAGCACCCTCGGGGGGGGGGGCAGCAAAACCCAGAACCTCGATGTTAGGATCACGTGTCGTCCACTCTGGAACTGTAAGGCACCTCCTCTTCAGTACCCTCCCTCAGTTGGGAGGAAGAAAGGGGTTCAGACTTTGAGCTGCCGCACCTAAAAACCAACTTTTGATTCTTATCACAATCTAGAGGAACCACAATAGAACGCTTAACATCAGTAGAAAGCCCGCACAACAACAAACGTTTTTCTTCAAAAAAAAATAAAGAGATATAAAGAGGGGCTTCACACGCACACTTGTAGACCATCCCAAACGAGCACTTGGGGGGCATCTCGCACGAGCATGTGCGCATGGGGCATCTCACACTTGCGGGTGCGCATGGGGGCATCCCACACATGTGCGTGGGGGAATCCCACATGTGCGCGTAGGGGAATCTCGCACGCGCGTGTACTGTGGCAGCTTGCACACTTGTGCACACGGGAACATAGGTACATCCTGTACACACTTGCGTGGGCGTTACCCGCATGCTCCGAGCGGGCGAGAGCAACCTAAGTGCACCAAGCCCGAGCACGCAAGCATAGCCTGCGCACGCGCCCTACGCAGACTCACCAGTGCATGAGCGCCCACATACATCGAGCACGAGCACGTGCACGCAACCTCCTTGCACCACCCTTCACTTTCAAACACCTCCATTCGTACCACCACCGCTCTGTTTAGCTCTGACATGGCCGAGTAGGTCATTCATGCTCGCAACTCAGCAAAAGTTCCTACCCTCGTCTCGCTCCGACTTTGAACTCTAGGAACTCGGGGGGCAAATGATACAAGCACCTAAAATTTTATATGAATTCTGGTCTGCGAATAGCCGGAATTTCTCTCATACCCCACCAACTTAGTGAGGGTCATGTGGGCTTAGTGGGTTGACCAATGTCAACCCCACTAACTCTATGAATAAACCACCCCCAAAATGTTGCGCGTACGCCGCTCATGCCCAAATAGCCTCCATCCCTCCGACCACACAACCCCATGGCTGCAAGCCCCCGCGGCTGGCCTCCCGGCTGGCCAATGGCACCGCCACCATCACGTAGCCAACCGAACCTCAACTACGGCCACCCGGCTGGCATCCGTTGCATCGCACGACCCTCCGGTCCTGCGACTGCATGACCACATGCTTCGTGCGCATGGTCGTGTACCCCCATAGCCGGACTCCCAGTTGGCCACCAATGCCATCAGCACGCGGTAATCCGGTCATGTGGTTGTATAACCGTGCATGTCGCGCCCCCTGAGGCGCCACGGTTGCCTGCCCGGTCGACCGACGTAGCCTCGCCTCCAGCCGACCCTCACCAACCGACCACACCCCCTTTACATAGGGGGTGGCCAACCGCCTGGCCGACTATCCACCTACAGGCGCCGGTCGGCCAGACCCTCGTCGCAGGTCAACCCCTTCATCGCTGTCGACTGATTCTCCTCCGATCGATCCCTTGGTCGACGCCTAATTTCCACCGTCCGATCATCGTGTAACCACCACGGCATAACCACCTAAATATTATGATGAGTGTGCCCATAGTAAATACTCTAAAAATACGCATTATAAAATATAATTACTCGTGTGTGCATAACACAAAAATCAGTTATGGTGTGCATATAACCGCATAACCATCATAACCACTCTCAAAAAGTATAAATATGGCTCTAGGCCCTCCTTCCATTCCATCTTTTCCTCCTGTTTCGTCTCCTATGCATAAGAGAATTCCTCAAGGAATCCCTTGAAGACCTCATTGCGCATTCAAAAAATCATTTGAAGATCTTAGAGCGTCTTCGTAGATCCCTCGAACATCTTTGTTCTCCTTCGAGCGCCCTACCCACGTTCTACGCTACGCACGTTCCACATAGTGCATGTTCCACCCTACGCATGTTTCACCTTACATGAACTTTGCTACATTCCTAGTACATTTCGTGCACACTGCGCCATCCACTCAATCACAAGCCCCCGACGCAGCAGCTAGCCCTTCATTCAACAACAAGTCCACTGATCCAGAGTACTCCTCCATGCGCAACAGAAGACAAGTCGTAAACACGAATACACGTAGAATGTGCCACTCAAACCTCCAATCGCCAACAAAAGGCCCAATAGCACCCAGAGAGCAACGCTCCCCCATTGCAACTTAGAGGACACTTAGCTTTGCTAGCATTGGTCTATCTCCGTTGGAGCCTTCTCTCCTTCTCTCTCAACAACTATAATGAGAGGCTGTCTGTGTCCCTTACATGCTCTGTAAAATCCCATAACAACACAAAGAAAATAGTGGAAGTTTGGTTGGCACAGTTCCTACTTTCAGGAATATCCATGTTAAAAAATCTCTCTTTCAACTGTCTTGTTCGTCTCACTTAACATTGACTGTTTGTGCGCTCAACTGCTCCCCAAGCTAGAAAGGTTCAGTTGATCACCAGTGTATTGGAATCTCGAGTTTCGCCGCAATAAATATCTAAAGCCAGAAACTAACTGAGTTTTATATTTACACGAGTTATTTAATAGGTAGAAATGTCACTTTAAATAATTTGAAATTAAGTTTTATTTTATTTTTAAAATAAAAATCATTCTTATATGAATAAAATTTGAAGGATTATGACTGCCAAACATATACAAGCATTATCAATACCAATTAATAATAAATATATCATTCACTCTCGACTGTATAAATAAAATACTTTAGGACATATCATGTAATTCTGACATACCATCCAATTAATCTGGATCATTCAATTTTTCTACATAATAATATTTTAGTCGTTCGATAAAACCAACGAATAAGGACCGTCCGTCTAAATTTTAATAGGACTCGTACACCTAAAATGATAGGGCATCCTAAAGCTATAAATTTAGGCTAATGTTATATCTAAATCACAAATAGCTATATACAAACCAAGTTTTTACAAAGTTTAGGGTAATTTTAAACACTATACTAATTTAAATAATAACCCCAAAATTCTCCCATTTTTCCATTCCGGCTTCTCCCGTGCTTCATCCCGAGTCCGCCGCTCCTGTGCGATACCCGAAGGAAAATGAATCGGGAGATCTTCACCCCATTCGCCTCTCATCTTCATGGCCGACGGTGAAGCCATGACCGACGACCTCTCCCCTTCCAACGTTCCTTGTTTTGGTCACAAAAACAATGTATTTTCCTAACCTAAGCCATGGCTGGCGACCTCTTTGTTGAAACCTTTTTTTTTTCTTTTGGAAACCCTATATCTACCTCACATCTTAGTGAAATATTTTGTCTTCTTTCATTTAGGTGAGTTCCGAACTTCCCTCATCCGGAGATCCGAGTTACCTTCAACCTGTTGATTTATCTTTGGATTTTGGTGGTTCCAGCAACATTGAGTTACACGAGAGCCAAAAATTCTATCAGTAAAAGTTTGTATTGGTTTATATATAATCGTTACGTTTGTGTATAACAAAATAATATTTACATTGATTTGTGTATAGTAAAAATTTATATATATTCATACTTTATTTACATATAGCATCACCCTAAATTTAATAGGGCTCCTACGGTCCTACCCTAGCAAAGATGTGAAATTACAATTTTACCTTTCTAAATTTGAAAAAAAAAATCCAATGAACTCGACTAAAGGAGATAAAACAATTGCACCTCAATCCACTGGTCAACTAAATTTATAAATACGAGTTCGCTAACCTTAGCTCAATCCATTGGCCAGATATATCTTAAATTTCAAGTTTACTAGCCCGTTGATATAATTTATACCCGAAATTTGTCTTAAATCCCACGATGTCGGACTAAAACCTTTCCATCGCTTAGGCTTCATTTGGTTCGGCTGTGGCAGGTCGATCCGGCGGGTGGAAACGGAGTGTTCGAATCGGAGGGGGGAGGTGGCTGTTCCAAACGAAGTTTTTTGGGACATTTCTGAAGGCGGACGGGTGGAAGCGGAGCAAACGCCGCCGGATGTTCATTTGTTTACCCGCCTTCCGGCACCGTTTACCCAAAATGAAGCAGCAAAACGTCCAAACAAATAGAGCCTTAATGTGGTGCGCTGGAATCCAGCGTCTTTGTGAGTTCCCGTTGAATCCCATTCGGCCGTAATGATGGCATCATGACGCAAATTACTGCCTCAATTTCAAAAATCAAATAATAAAGATGCGGTAATTGCTAAAATAATGTAATAATTCTTTTTGTGGACTAATGTTTGGTCGTCAATATCCCTCATGATAGTGATAGTTGATAAAAGGGCTTCATTATGCTGCGGGTGACGTTTTTTGCTTAGGGTTTACACAATAACCCTTTGCGGACTAATGTTCGGTCATCAATAACCCTTTGCTCCGTTGAGTTTGGACAAATAATTAAATTGAGAACCTTGTTAGTAGTGGGCGAAGCCCACCGCCGCAAGAAGGGTACTGTTGCACGGGCAACGGGGCATAAGGGGGCCTTCATGAACTGTCACTCGTAATATAATACGTATAAATATTAAGCAACTACAAATTTCCAGGTAAATAACTCATCTATACAATATTCGGTAGAATTTTAATTGATGGGGTTCCCCAATATAAGTTCGATCAAATCAAATTGACGCGACCTTGACTAGCTCGCCGACACAGTTCAAGCGGGCTCAGTATCACACGATTTCGAGTCTGTTTGGTCTTAAGAACGGACTTCAAGACACTCGTACGCATATATACACTAACCGTACTACTCATCATGTGGTGCGGATAATAAAATTCTCTAGCATGAGAGCGCAAATAATAAAAATCTTACAACATGAGGATGCAAATAGTAAAATTCTCTATCATGAGGGTGTAAATAGAAAAATTCCCAATCATTGAGTGCAAACAATAAAATTCCATATCATTGTGTGCAAATAGTAAAATCCTGTAACATGGGGGTGTGAATAGTAAATTCTCCATCAATGAGTACAAATAGTAAAATCCTCTAGCATGAGGTGCAAATAGTTAAATTCCTCATCATTTGGTGCAATTAGTTAAATTCCTCATCATTTGGTGCAATAAGTAAAATTTCTCATCATATGGTGCAAATAGTAATCCCACATCATGGTGTGCGGATAGTAAAATCAACTCCTTATTGGGGGTGCACATAGTCGAATCTCATGATGATGTACGCATAGTAAATTTCCTAAAAATGAGCATCATAAAATATAAAGAATTGTGCTGTAAATATTGAATGGGATGGTTAATTACGGTATGCGGATAGTTGAGTAATCGCCGTAATCACCTCTGGGGCCTATAAATAGAACCCCAGTCCATCATTCATTCTCATCTTCGCTTCCTCTCGCTTCTCCTCTTACACACGTGAGACCTCCCTTGAAGATCTTATTGCGTCTTTGAAGGATCCTTCGAAGATCTTCAAACGTCTTTGAAGATCCCACGAAGATCTTCAATCCCCTTCGAGCACCCTTCCGCGCGTTCCCCAGTGCTCAAATTGCATCACGTGAATGCTCCTCCCCGCGCACATTGTGCCATGTGCACATTGCGCCATGCACACATTGCAACCTGCGCACATTGCAACCTACACACATTACGACCTACGCACATTGTGCCCTACCGGCCTTGTGCTCTGTGCACGTTGTGCTCTGCGCACATTTCACCTGTCTCCTTCATACATAGCGCACTTTGCGCCCAACCCGTCGCTGAAAGAACGCCGCTTCAAACTCCTGCGCGCGCAATAGGAGGCAAGCAACAAAATCTAAATCGTGTTGTGTGCGTCGCTCCAGACTCCTCAGTGCGCAGTAGGAGGCCAGCCACAACCTCCAGATCGCGCAAAGCTCGCCGCCCCCGCTTCCGATCATCAACAGACGACTCCAGAGCACAATGCTCTTCTCTATGCAAGAAGAAATAATTAGCTCCGTGAGCGATGGTCTGCCGCCCTTATAGCTTCTCTCTCCCCCAACAATTGTAAGGAGAAGCGATTTATCGTCCTCCATTTCTCTAAAAAGCTTTTTAACAACACAAGAAGATAGAAAGTTTGATCAACATAGCTCCGATCACGTGATTTTTCACCACTTTCCGGAGTTTTCCACGTAAAAAATCTTTCTTGTCGGACGTTTTATTTCTTTGTAATTGTTTGTGTGCTCGACCGCTCCTGAGCTAAAGCGGTCCAATATAGACCGGCTTGAAGGAGTCTCGAGTTGGCCACAACATTAATATTTATTATTGTTGTGGCCGCCCTGTTTTCCTTTGGTCCGCGGAATCGGATCGCCTTGGCTTCAAGTCGGACCGGGCGCAAATTGTAAAAAGAGATCCAACTGCAACGACAAGCAAAATGTTTTAGCGTGAAAAATATGAAAAGGGTGAAAAATCACATGATCAGATCGGTGTTGAGCAAAAATCCTCGAGAAGAGCAAATTTCAAGCGAGCGAACGATCTAAGTCTCACATTTTCGTCGAAAAACATACGAGCTTTCTCTGATCTCTCAAGTTGCTTCAGTTCAAATGAAAGCATGTCAACTTTTTCATAACTCTCTTGAAAGGGCGCGTTGGTAATTACGCTTTATTGAATACTGAGTTGATGAATGACGCTGCTCCGTTTCGATCACTTGGATCACCAATTTTCTCGAAATGACGAACATGCCCCCGGACGGTCCCGGCGCCCGACAACGGTGGCAGTCGGAGGCGGCGGGACGTGCGCACGAGCTAGCCGCATGGGGCCGACCGCACACCCACGAGCGCCGGCGCCGGCCACGCGCACGCTAGTATTGCACAGTGCTCGTGCGTGCTGGGTTTTATCCCCCGTTTTAGGTGATTTTGAACCCTTCGAGTGGGCGCGGGTCGCGCACCTCTCACTTAATTGGGTCGACTTGCTTGAACATTTTGGTCGAATTCATCCCAATTTTACTCAAAAATTATTAGGGAACAGAAATGCCGTAACTTATTTAATTTTAATTTTATTATTATATCTTTTATATTTATACAAGTGTGACCAATTTATGTATTATATTATTTTGTAATATATCATTCATTTCCTCTATTTCTATTTTTTTTTTGTTTAATTTTATGTTCAGTTAAAAGTATTTGTGGAGAGGCCAGAGCATGGGAAGGAAAAATTGTTAGGTACGGGTAGTATTTTTAGAGGAAGGAGCGGGTAAGATCCAAACTGTTCAGGTTTAAATTCAAAGTTAGCCGTCAGACGAAATAAAAAATTAAAAGAAAAAACAAGCAATATACTCTTTTTAAAGGCACATCGAACGGCCGATTTTCTGTCCGCACTCCTTCCTATAGGAATGCTACGTGGAGAAAAAAAATTATATGGGAAAAATTGTTACATGGGAAGAGTGTAGGATCGCATCGAAGCACGATTTCCTACGACCTCAAAACTGCTTAAAAATTTAATTTATTGAATTATGATTATTAAATTTTAGTAGGCTCGAAAATAAAAATACGACGAATGCTCGTCATAAATGAGTATTTAATTTAAGGCTACTTTTTCACAAACAGCAAAAAAATCTTCTAGATAATTAATCTACTTGTCGGTTGTTACTCCCGAAAATATTTAGATAGGTTATGCGTATTATTCCGTATATCGCATGATTTATCTAAAAATATATTTTTAGATTTAATATAAATGTTTTGTAAGGAAAAAATTTATAAAAATTTAATTAAAATATTTTTATAAATATTAAAGATCCAATCTATATAATAAACGGTGTTTTAAAAAGTAACATCCGGCCGGACCTGTAAAATCGGACCGGATCTCTTTATTTTTTTTATTTTTATTTTTATAATGGCTGTAACATTGGCCGTCCGATGATTAATCGAACGGCTAATACGCGTGGCAAACGAAAATTTTTTTTTCCTCTATCATAAAATAAAATACAGCTATGTCATATCACATCAATCCAAATCAGCAGAGGGGAATGGGGTTAGGCAGCACATATTTAAGAACCATTTAACTAACAATTAGAAAAGTTATTGCTACATTCAAAAATAGTAAAAAAAATTATAAGTATTACATTGACACATTAGCTTTTGCAACAAATCCTCACACCTAACTTCAATAGTTGTTGCTTCACCCCCTTTCGGTTCAACCTGTCTATCATCTTAGGCTTATTGTTGTTTTCCCTCCCTTGAGAGATTTTTTTCGTATGTATACGCACGTATTATTCGTGCGGGAGCAAATCCGGCCGTACACGTATGTATTTCAACGGTCCAGCTTTCTTTGGATCGTAGTGCAATCATTGATCAATACGGCTGTATGATTTTCACCTGATGGAGACGAAACCCTATTTGTAGGTTTAGAGGTGCAATTAGCCACTCCCCCATGATCACCTCGTACCCACTTCCCATGATCTCCCCATGATGGGGATCATGGGGAGGCCACTCCTCCCTCACTCCTCCAAAACCGCCGCTTGGCCGCCAAAGTCGTTGCTTGGCCGCCAAAGCCGCCGTCGCTTGCAAGCTGTTGCTGCTTGACCGCCGCCGCCGCCTGACAGCCTAGTCGCCGCCGCTTGTAGGTCGCCGCCGCTTGACCGCCTAGCCGCCGCCGCTTGGTCGCCTAGCCGTCACCGTTTGCAGGTCGTCGCCGCTTGCAGGCCGTCGCCGCTTGACCGCCTAGCCGACCCCGCTTGCAGGCCGTCATCACTTGGTCTCCTAGCCGTCGCCGCTTGACTGCCTAGCCGCCGCCGCTTGCAGACCGCCGCCGCCGCTTGCAGGCCTCCGCCGCTTGACCACCTAGCCGCTGCCATCGCTTGGCCGTCAGGCCGCCGCCGCTTGCAGGTTGGCCACCGTCCGATCACTACAGAGCCTCCATCGCTATCTGATCCGCAAGTAACCACTCACTAACCACCAGGTTAGTGGAGGCACCATAACCACCTCCTGGAGGCTATAAAAGGAGCCTCAAGTCTCCTCATTTCTCACCTTTTTGCTCCCCCAGTCTTCTTCTTCCTCAGGCCAGAACTCTGCCGAGTTCCTCCTTCGGGTCATCTTCAAGCCACCTACAATTTATTGAATTGTGATGATGTGTGATGCTTCTTCCGTCGGAACGCTGCCGAGCTCTCACTGGCACAGAGAGCTCCTGCCGGTCCCGCGTCCTTCCTTCTCCGGCAGAGAGAACTCCCGGCGTAATCCCGCACGCAACTGGCTGGTCTTCCACGCACAATCCCTGAAAGCGTAACTCCACACGGTGCTCCTTAATTTTCTCTGGAAAAAAAAATAAACGAAAGGAAATAAAGGAAAGAATAAGCTTTTATTATTCACACTATTTTTTTTGTCTTTCTACACCAATACATATCTCCCACTCACAAGAAGGAGACCCAAAATTAAAAACAAAAATGTGGGACTAATCCCAAAGAGTGGAGACATGCTATTGACACACCAATCTATATTATTTGCACTCAAAATACCAACACAAGAGCACACTCTAGTATCAAAACATTTGTGATAACGATCGATGATCTTTGAAAGTATGTTACAAGCGTATAAATCGATAGCCTAATTCGCCCCTCCATCAAGTAAGTTGATTAAACCGTAATGAATTCAAGAGTCTACGTATTCTCATGCACTCTGATGACCCTCCTTATGACAAAAATTTTTGGGTCTGCGCCCCATCTCCAAATTTTGAGACGAGGCCGCTGCAATGACGACACGTGTTAAATGATTTTATTAATTCGTTTGACTATTTTTTTCCGAAAGCAGTCATCTTCCTCCTCGCTGTTTCTCCCTTTCGAGTTCCACGTGGTGTATAATATAAGATTTCTTCTTTATCATCGGCTCATCGCATATAAAACATCGATTGTAAATATCGTTTAGGGTTTAGGTGAACAATCATCTTCTTTATCATTTTCGCTGCCCTTTCTAACTTCATTTTTTATTACAGAAGTTTTCCATTTCCATTCCCTTTTATTATCATGTGAGCATTCCCTTTTATTACCATATGAGTCTATACTAAAATACGTCAGATTTTTATTAGTTTGCAAACATTTTACAAAATCATTGCAATGTGATCATGGTTAATTAAAATGCGAATGTTTCTTTATTATCTTGCAACCTGTTTTGATTAACCTGCAATCATTTATGTTATTTTCCAAAGTTGCAGAAAAGTTTCAAAACAAGCCAAACACATATTGTGCACTACCTGCTTTGTATCTGCATTTTTCGAAATTGCATTTCCTATTATATCTAAGTTGCATGTAAAACTAAGAAATTAATTGATGATTTCAGCATTTCACACACATTTGTTCTTCCAAGGCCGCCTGGATATAATAATTTGATAGCCTGGATATCATTTATGATATCCCTGCAATCAAAGACGATCACAATAATATCACTTTATATAATAATATCATGCGAATAAATCATTGACTTTAAAGTGCTCGCACAGAGATCTTCCCCATTTACAGACAATCAGCTTTTTGAGGAAAAATACGTAAATAAAAACTATAACTATATCATTCTCCTCTTCGTTCGGGACACTCTCCACCATTAGCGATAAAAACCACAAAAGGCTTTGCTACGCCAGCGAGAATAGAAGTACGATATTCCTTCTAGTTCGAAGCCTTTCTTCTCTTTCAAAGTCCTCTTCCCTTCTTCTGTTTCTTCGAAATAACTGAGTAGGAAAGAAAAAAGACGTGCGGATTTCTTTTTTTCACGCAGGAAGTGAAGGTATTAATAAAAAAAATCATTTAACACGTGGCACGATCGCAACAGCCCCCAAATCTGGAGACGGGACACAAACCCAAAAATTTCTCGGAGATAAATCATATTCATCTCTCCAAAAGCTTATCTTTTATCATCTGCAGTGTATTTCAATTAGTGTGTTATATTTTCTGTCTTTTATCTCCATTATTGTTTAATTTCTTAGAATAAGAGGAGAAGTTATTACAACCGGGCTCCGTCCCTAAATCTCCGTTCGGGTGATTGAAGAAGTTCCCGAGTGGAGATAACAACGGGCGGGATTTAGAGAGAGGAAAAACAAGGAATGCAACGCACGGCGAATACTCACGTGGCAGGCGGTGAGTAGACGCAGATGGCATCCGAGTCCCGGATGCAAAAAATTTTGGAAAAAGAGAGAGCTAGCCCCCAAAAGTGGTGGCACCAACTTGTACGGACTCTGCATTACATTACTATATTCTAGTGCAATCGTGTATAGTCTGCCATTTGAGTTTGCACCAATTGGCCTTACACTGCATTCTCGGCCCGGCCCGGCGCTATCTCGGTCGCCGGGATAGAGCACCTCTGTGCCTCCCTGCCCTAGCCCCAGTCATCGTCGATGGAAGCCCAAGGTGGTAGCCAGTCGTTCGAACTAATTCTTCGAGCAATCTTCTCACGCTGCCAAATATGATTTCAACTCGCTTTTTATCTTTGCTCGAACCGGGTTTGGGCTACATCTGACCGGATTCAATTGACGCATTCAAATGATGGATACCCAACCATCACATATAACTCAAACTATGGTATATAAGTTATAATGTAAGAGATTGATTAAGCAACATTTAAAAAATGTCATAATAACAATTATTAGAAGTAAATAAATAATATATATTTATTATTCAAACACACTTGGGCTCCGTTTGACATGTCTTTTTTTTTTTTTGGCTCCAACGAGTTTTGACAAAAACAACACCGCCACATAATATATATTTGGCATGACGGCGGATGTGACCGTCATCAAAAAAAAAATTTAGTTTTGAACATAAATGTGGATGAGATTTCGTAGGTGAGGTCGGGTTTGTGACCGCCGCTATCGCGCCCAACGAATCCTTAGGCCGCGTTTGGCGCGACTTATTTGCTCCGGCGAGGTTGGACAAAAACATCATGGTCATAGAATGTATGTTTGGTACGACAAATGTTATTACCGTTAAAAAAAACTAGTTTTTGGCATAAGATTTTGTTATGATAATGAGGTTTTTGTCCAACCTCACCGGAGCAAATAAGCCGCGCCAAACACAGCCTTATGCTCCATTTGGGGGGACTTATTTTAACCGGTCAAGCGGTACGACCACATGAACCGGACCATAATTAAGGTCCGATTCATGCGGTTACGACCGCTTGACCGGTGAAAATAAGTCCTTCCAAACGAAGCCTTAGTTTAATCCAACAATCAAAATGATTTTGAAAAAAAATATTTATGGTTCCATCCCAGGTATGCCACGTGGATTGAAAGGCTGAGATTCTACCATTGCTCCCTCACACATTCATAGAAAAAAAAAACACAGCAGGATTTCATTTTACTGCTTCCATTCAGATATCAAGGTTATGAAAAAACAAAGAATTCATAAATTTGGTTTCAAGTAATGTAAACAAAGGTTAAAAAAAAATCCCATTAAACCCTAGCAATATTGAGGTAATTCTTTTCTTCTATCCTCGCTTTTTTTCGCTCTCACCCTAGATCTCTACGTTCTAACATACAGTGAATTGTATCGGGGCGAACTCCGTACCTTGTTCGAGTGAAAAATTTGCCACAAAGGACGAGAATCAAACTACGGGCTAGACTACTTGCTTGTATATCATGCAGAGACTTCGCTGATGCGTTGGGCGTAACTTTTCCCGGGCGGGATAAATATTAGATCGTCCCACCCAGAATTCTTATCGTTCACCTGCGAGTTGATTATGGATTATTGACTCGGGCCGATAAGTAGTTAGTCAAATTATAGTTTGGGCAGTAAAAAGTCAACTCTTAGGCTCCATTTGGCACGGTGGCGGCGGTCATGAATATGGGGTTAAATTGTCATTCATTAACGCCCATCTAAGGAACTTCATCCGCTCTTATGTTCAAACGGATGATGTTTGTTAGATGATCCTTAACGAATGACAATTTAATCCATGCGTTCATGACCGCCGTCACCGTGCCAAACGGAGCCTTAATTTCATACCTCCATTTTTTTAATGACATCTTCTAAACTGCCGACCTGTGTAAGAAATGCTGCTTTAAATTTTTCATGCAGCAGGTAAAGAATTACAGTAGATTTAGGCTGTGTTTGGCGCGGTTTATCGCGACTTATTTGCTCCGGTGAGGTTGAACACAAATGTCATTGTCATGCCAAAATCTTCTGCCTCAAACTAGTTTCTTTTTTGCAAGATTTGTGATACCAAACATACATTCTATGACAATGACGTTTTTGTCCAACCTCACCGGAGCAAAAAAGCTACGATAAGCCGCGACAAACGCAGCCTTAGTTGCATGAAATTAGAAAATAAGGCTTATTAACAATTTTAATTGAAAGGCGCATACAATAAAAAAGAGCACCCCGGTGCACAAAGCATTCCCGCGGAGCGAGCGTATGGGAAAGGGTCTCACCACAAGGGAGAAATGTAGGCAAAACCCTACCCAACATTTTTGCAAGAGGCTGCTTCCGGGATTCGAACCCGTGACCTCAAGGTCACAAGGCAACACCTCAACCTGTGCACTACCCTTCCATGTAGAAAAACCAAATGAGTAGATGTGAATACGTTATAGATTACCATAATATGCTGAGAAAGACCGGCTCCCCGGGAGCCCCTTGAGGCTTTCAAAAGTTCTCTTTCTAGGTCCTCCTGCATAAAATGAATGAAATTTGCTTAAGAAAAACAAGTTTTTTGTGGTACTTCAGATTGTAAAATCATTTTGTTTTATCAAATGAGAGGTGTAAGACCTTCTGAAAGTAGATGGGGCAGTAGCGCTTATTCTTTTTCTTGATAACTAAGAGATCCGACTGCACACAGATATTACACAGCGGTTAACAATTTGTGAAGATGTTTACAACGGTATGCCATGGTGCCACTTATAAGTTGCAATTGCAGTGCTAAGAAGAAAAAAACAGATAAGCCATATATAATAATGACATACAAATGACCGTTGCTATTATATTACTGTTACACTTATTATTTAAAAAAACAGATAAAAACAACATCAAAAGGCGCGCCAGTATTCCGGGGATAAATATTAATTTTTGTCTGGATAATCCTGGCCCTTGATATTCCTGGAGATCTGTTCCAAGCTTTTCGCCGATGATGAAGACTTCCTCTGGATGATTGCCAGTTGGCAATATCTTAATAACACTATGTTGGCGAAATCTGAATATGGCGGTTGAGGAAGATCTGAGGCGTTGATCTTACTTTACCCTTAACAGTCCCGCCCAGGTGGAGTTGTCGTGGAAGAGAAGTCAGGGAAAGGGTTGTCGGCGTCGAGGGAAAACACACAGGCCGGAAACAAAGAGGAATAAGCTCCGGAATCGAACACTGGCAGGGGATGGTTTCCGTCGGTAACAGTTGATTGGAACGAGGAGGGAAGGCCCTGTCCTCGTCGAAGGGACCAGCGACGGGCGGAGGAGGGGTCGTCGGGGCTGGAGAAAAACACTGGCGGCGGCGGCTGGCGGGGTTGTTGGTCGTCTAGCGGAGGGGAGGCAGTCTGGTATGGGGCGAACGGGCAATACCGAGCAGAGGAGTTGATTCCCTGCTCGATTTCTTTTCTCGTCTCCCCTATCCCTGAACCACCAGATGTCTTTTAAAGAAACCTAGGAAAAGTGGGGTTACAACCAGCCCTTTTCATTAGGGAGCTGAAATGCGCTTAATGACAGGGGGGTTTCGAATGGCTTATTAATTCAGCTGGCTGATTAATTAATAGGAATCAAGAATAGGAAATGGAGTGGGATTACTTCTTGAGAGGCAATTAAATGGAATTGAATGAGCCGGCTATTTCATCCATTTAGATGTGAGTCAAATGAGCTTGATAATAAATCTTGTTGTGGTCTAACTCAACGTCCCGGTCGGACCGGAAAAATCTGGGCCGTTTTAGCTCTCGAAACGGTCGAGCACGCACACAGTCAATAAAGTAGGTTGATTGTACACACGCAGTTTTAACGTGGAAAAATCCCTCAACTGGGTAAAAAACCACGTGACCGGTCTGTGCCGGTCAAAGTCCATTATTTCCTGACTGTTACAGCTTGTTTGTGAAGTCGAGGGTGACATGTCACCTCTCGTTACAGCTTTGGGGTGAGAGAACACTTGGCACACGGCGGACGACAAACGGTTGCACCGGGAGTTGTTACAAATTGCACTTTGCGGTGGTGGTCATCGTTTAGCGCCTTGCTGATTCTGAACGTGGAGCGGAACACCTTAACTTGCGGTTGTGGGGGCCACTTGGAACCTGAGAGATTGGGCTTCATCGGGAGGCTTCAACTTGGCTCATACGTGGCTCGGGTGCGGCTGGGGTGCGGCTTTTAGTGCGGCTTGGATGCTGCTCGTAGGAGGAATTCGGCAGAGCTTCGACCTAAGGAAGAAGAAGACTCGGAAGAAAAAAAAGTGAGAAATGAGGAGGCATGAGGCTCTTTTTATAGGCTCCAGGGAGTGGTTAAGGTGGTTATGCGGCTATCCGCACACCGTAACCACTCAAAATAAATATTTCCCCATAGTTTAGGGGTGCGCATTAATACCGATGTTTGCACCCCTAAATTAATAATTAAATTGCTAATTAAACTCCCCCACTAACCTGGTGGTTAGTGAGTGGTTACACGCGAATCGGACGGCCGGGAACGTCCCCTACCGATCGGACGATGGGAGCGGAATTCCACGGGCGGCCGGCGAACTCGCCGCCAAGTTCGTCGGCGAGGGGAGGGCAGCCAACGGCGGCCGGGGAGGACCCCCGGCCGCACCCTTTGGCCGCGCGCCGACGACCGAGGGAGGTGGCAGGACGGCCCGGGCGGTCGGCCCCTTGGCTGCGCCGGCGGCCAAGGGAGGGGGTTATTATATACTGTCAGCCACTCTTTAGACTGCGGTTATTATAATAACCGCAGTCTAAAACTTTTTTTTAAAAAAAAATTATGACAGGAGTTACACAACCACCAAGTAGCAAACTAGAAACTACCAAATACAAACACAGCCGGCCAAGTAGCAAACTACCAAATACAAACACAACCACATGTTTTTTTCATAGCTAAGTACACAGCCACCAAAAACCAAACTACCAAATACAATTATACAAACACAGCCACATATGTTTTTTTCATAGCTAAGTACACAGCCACCAAATACCAAACCGCAGTCTATTCTCGATCTGAACCTTGGAATAGACTGCGGTTTATATAAAACCGCAGTCTAATCTAGAATAGACTGCGGTTTATGTATAAACCGTAGTCTAATCTCCAATGAACCCTAGAATGGACTGCGGTTGATATATAAACCGCAGTCTATTCTACCATAAACCCTAACATGGGTTTATTTTTGAATAGACTGCGGTTTATATATAAACCGCAGTCGTTTCCAATTGGGCGCCCTGACGCCTAGGCGTCGCCTAGGCGACGACTAGGCGACGCCATGACAAGAATGATTCAAATTTCAAATTTATTTAATATTTAATAATTTCATTATTTGTTTACCCATAGTAACGCTAACCCTAATTTGAAGGACCGTTTTATTTAAGATCTTATTGATCGGTCACACCAATAAATCGTGCACATGACACGATACAAAACACAACAATACATAGAAAATAATGGACAACTTGCGCAATGACATGCACTACATATTATTTAATAAAATATGATAAAGTTCAGGTTGCATCAAAATCAATCCACGATCACTAAAAATGATGATAGCTTGCTGTTGATCAACATCATTTGGATCTTTCGAAGGGTGAATCCAGTCTGTTTGTCTACTCTTATCTATTTTGCATTTAAAGAAAAGCAATTGTGTTGGCAAGGGAGAGGGTAAATATAATGGAAGTGGTTTTGGGAGTACAAGGGGTGGAAAGTTCGATAAGGAGTAATAGGACGTCCTCAAAAAATATCAAAGTGTGTGCAATGGGTCATTAATGGAAGGTGGGTAACTGGTTGGACCAACTGTTAGGATCTCAATTTCTTCAAAAGCCGGATTGGGGAGAAGTAATGTTACGAATACGGAAGAAGGCGAGGGACAAGAATATCGCGCATGTCTACGTCGGGACCAAGGTGTGAGGACATGGATCCTAACACGACGACGAACGTTCGTCAGTAGTGTGCCCGGGCATAGCACACCCATTAGCTTTATATCTTATTATCACATATATATTTTGGTCTGCGGGTTATTTACTGTTTGCCCTTGAGTATTTCTGAATTAGGCACTATATAAGCCTATGCAAATCTTTTTTTTGCATCATCTAGGGAGTAAGATCATTTTAGGAAAGGCCAAATTCTAATCATCTCTTCTTCTTCCTCCTCTTCTCTTTGCTCTTCTCTTCTTCAAACCATGGCTCCTAACATTTGGTCTAACCTGGCATCTTTAGGTCACGGTTTCCGTCGCCCAAAATGATCAAGTAACTAATATAGACGCTCCTTCCAGCAAACAATCCAGCGTCTGTCTTCCGCTCGAACCCCCTTACTGTGTCCTCATCGCGTCGCTCTTGTCAGTGTCGGACTTGTCGCATCACACCATCTTAACCACTCACAATTGCGTTGATCTCTCCCGCGCCAACAGTGTCGCGTCGACAGGGCCTCCTCCCACCCGACGACCCAACAACGCGACCTCGTCGCCTTATCGTCCACGTGACAGTACCTCCCCGCACGTCTCCGTCTCCCCTCACCTCCCCTCCCGACACCGCGAATTTGCATCCGCCTGCGGTTTCTATCGATCTCCACAGCGTCGCTCTAGATTCCTGCACTGCGCCAGCCCTGCTCTCGCATGCATGCCACCTCAACTTCGTTCAATGGCGCCCTCCAACACACAAGCACTTCCTCCTCTGTGGATTCGTCCATTTCCAGCCGCCTCGATGCTCATGAGGCGTCCATCGCCTCATTCAAGCCCTCAAGTTGCGGTTGTGGGCTAAGTTTCACGCCCTTGCCGGCCGAACACGTTTCTCCTCAAACTCCAACACGGAGTCTCCATCGCTTTTCGGTGCGCATTCAGACCTTCCACGAGATCCTGTTCCGCCGTCGGGGGACTTCCGTCCAGCTCACTTTTTGCTCGGCATTCCCTCCTTCAACGAGACCTACCCTGCAGGATGGATTGCCGATGCGGAACAATTCTTCGATATTCATCTGACTCCGGAGCCACAAAAGGTAGCCCTGATATGACCTTATCCGCTGCGACAAAACAACCCTTCACTCTCTTGGTCGGAACTTCGATATGACCTTATCCTCTGCTCATGCTTGTCATGGCGACGCCTAAGCGTCCAGGCGCTCGAATGTGTATAAGGCATTGGACGCCTTGTAATAAAATTTTTTTTTTAAAAAAAATTGAATTGACAGCGGTTTTTATAAAAAACGCTGTCTATACATACTTTAGACTGCTGTTTTTATAAAAACCGCAGTCAAAAGTATTAAATATTTTTTTTAAATGACTTTAGACAGCGGTTTTTATAACAACCGCTGTCTAAAGTCATTAAAAATATATATAATAATTTTACGTAAAAAAAAAAATTTAATGACTTTATATAGCGGTTTTTATAAAAACCGTTGTCTAAAGTCATTAAATTATTATTATTATTATTTTTACGTAAATTTTTTTTTTTATTTTTTTATGACTTTCGACTGCGGTTTTTTTTTAAACTTTTTTTTTTACTTTTTTTTAATAACTTTAGACAACGGTTTTTATAAAAATCGCTGTCTAAAGTCATTAAAATAAATAAATATTTTTTTTTACATAAAAAAAAATTAAAAAAGACTTTTGACAGTGGTTTTTATAAAAACCAAAACCGCTGTCTAAAGTCATTTAAAAAAAAAATTTAAGTGACATTGTCGCTTCGGGTTGCTCTCCTTGGTTCGCCTTGACACCGTGACAAGCATGCCTCAGGTACAATGTTCGTTATTCTGGGACAGGAGTAGAACATTTAAATGGTGTCTGCCAATTGTGCCTCCTCGATGATTACATCGAAAGTTCATTGCCTTGAGGCCCTTGACAACGAATGTTTCTGGCCTACTATCAGGTATTACTTGGGCTTCTTCATGCAGGGGCTCCTTCCCCACCTCTGGTCCCTCCTTCGCACCCACCCCCACGGACAATTATTGATGTCATGGATCTCGCCAGCTAGGTGGAAGTGGGCTTCAATGTCACCTTCGACAACATTGGACGGCCAACGAGGAGTTCTATGCCTTGACTGATTGCATACCCTCTAACACCCTTCTGACAACCACCTCATGTGTATACCGCGGCTTCCCCGCATCTCGGATCACCACCCCAACCGACCGACAACCGAATGGCCCCAAATAACAAACAAGAGTACCATGATATTCGCGCTAAGAGTATCTACTTCTGTTATAAACAATCCTACTCCCTGGCTCATGTTGCTCTTTGAAGGAGCTCCACATCACCAATGGCGAGGAAGACCCCGAGATCACCCTTGGGGATTTTGAAGCCCAGGAGGGTGATGACTTACCAATTGACACATGAACCTATGTGTTGCATTGTCTATAACATTTGTGTTATGTGGTTGGCGACACCTCTGCCCTCCACGCTATGACAACTCTCTCTAGTTCCATGAATGGCAATGCCCTGACAGTGTTGATTGACAGTGGGTCTAACCATAATTTCATCCCAATGCATGGTGACATAGCTCTATAATCTCTTGTCTCCTGGCCTTCATTTCGCGGTCTGCTTGGGCGACAATCGCCGCAATAACACTGGGGGCCTCTGTACGGACATGCACGTGACTGTGGGCCCTGCCCTCTCCTCGCAAATTTATACTCTTTTGAGCTCGGTGGCATTGACGTCTGTTGGAAAATAGCCCATAAATTGTTTTTGTCATTGGCATTATACTTAGCCCGTGTACAAATTGCCTATTGGGTCATCTCTCTCTTAGGCACCTTTAGTCCCACATTACTAGATTCATTCTTGCTTCTTCTCCCTTTATTTATATATGGAGCTTCTTGTACGCGTATTAAATATATAATAGAGGGTATTTAATTTGCTTATTTATTTATTCTCGAATTTTCTGGTTTCGTACATGGTATCAGAGCAAGTCGAATCCTCTAGTTTTTTTTGGTTGAGTTCTTGCTCCCATCACAGACAAGTTCGTCGTTCTTGTAATCTCGTATTTGCACCTGCACCTATCACGACCTCTTATTTGAGATCACACCCCTGTGTCAGGTCTATATTCTCCATCTCTGCGTTTCCCACTCCCTCCCTCCATGTTGCTTTATAGACCTCTCCATCGGGACCCACCACTGTTGATGCTCGCACGACCTGCGAAACCGTCGTTACCCTGACTGCACTGCTCCTATTCGTGCGACCTATAAGCCCTCTTCTCTCAGACCAGCGACCTTCGGTCTCACATCTTGAGGAGCTAGGTGTCCACTGCTCTTTCTTTCTTGCTTGCTCCCTAGGCTGACCACTTATTTCTGCGGTCTTTCTTCCCTGAGCCCACTGCGTCTCCACGAGCGTGGTTTGATAAGTTTAGTCGGGTGGTTCGTGATTATGGCTTCACTCGAAGCTCGACAAACTTCTCATTGTTTGTTCGTCGACGTCCATTAGGCGCATTTATTTTTTTGATCTATGTTGATAATATTCTCATCACAGGTGATGATCTTTCTGGCATCACTCAAATCAAGAAAAACATAGCCTCTCAAATTCAAACTAAAGATCTAGGTGGCCCCTGATACTTCTTGGGGATTGAGATAGCCTAAAGACTTGGTGGTCTTTGTCTTATCTCAGTGAAAATACTGTCTTGATCTACTTCACAATGTCGGCTACCCTGGGTGTAAGCCTATGGATACACCTATGGATATCAATTACCAGCTTTGTGCTCATGCCTCAGACTTTGATCAACTTCTCCCAAATCCATTGTATTATCAACACCTCATTGGCAAGTTTATCTATCTTACTATCACCCCACCCGATATATCATTTACGGTTGGGTCAGTCGCTTCATGCATGCTCAGCAGACCTCCCATCTTCAAGCAGTCAAACATATTCTTAGATGTTTGAAGAATTCTCTGGGTCACGGACTGGTGTACAATCCTTCCACTTCTTTGCCTATCATTACATATTGTGATGTTGATTATGTGGGGTTGTTCGACGATTGTTTATCCACTAGTAGTTACTGCACTTATTTTGGCAAAAAATTGGTTACATGTCCAAGCAAGAAGAAAACTATGGTCACCCGCTCCTCTGCTAAAGCAGAATATCATTCCATGGTTGCCGCCATTTCGGAACCCACCTGCCTAGAGAGTCTCATTACTGATTTAGACATCAAACTTCCATCTTCGGTCATTCTATTTTGTGATAATCAGGTTAAATTCATATTGCTGAAAATCCTGTGTTTCACGAGCGTCACAAAACACATCAAAGTCAACTATCATTTTTTCTGAGAAAATGTTCAACTTCGAAGATTGATTTGACAGGTTCACGTTGCGGATCAAGTTTCAGATGTTCTTGCTAAGGTTTTGCCTTGCTCACTATAATGTCAGTATCTCTCCAAGCTGGGCGCCTACGACTGTATGCTCCGATTTGGGAGGAATGTTGGAAAATGGCCAATAAATTGTTTTTGTCATTGGCATTATGCTTACCTAGTGTATAAATAGCTCATTGGGACAACTCTCTCTTAGGCTCCTTTAGTCTCACATTGCTAGATTCAATCTTGATCCTCCCTTTATCTATATAAAGAGCTTTTTGTACATGTGCTAAATATATAATTGAGAATATTTAATATGCTTGTTTATTTATTCTTTAATTTTTTGGTTTCGTACAATGTCATATTCGGCATCGCGTTGCATTGTACCCTCGATGACGTGTATGTCAACTGGGATTGCATGACGAGGCAGTTTCCTCATACGGGAGTCCATTTACGCTTGGCAGAAGAGGCGTTCCTTCCCTATCCGATAGCGTCACTCCATCCTCCTTAGTAGCCAGCGGCAATGAACTTTTCCGTCTACTTGTGGCACAACGTCGAGCTGACCAACCCGGCCACCCCTCCACCACTCCAGCTATAATGCCTCCAGGAAGTTTCTTTTGCATTGAGGACAAGGGGAATTTTCAAGGAGGATGGCATTGTTCTGAATACAGAAGGTGGGGACGAGGACACGACACATATATTGACATCGGAACTGAGGAGACAAGGACACAGATCCCAACACGACGACGGACGTTGGTCAATAGTGTGCACAGGCATATCGCACCTGTCAGCTTTAAATTTTATAACTGTACATGTATTTTGGTCTGTGGGTTATTTACCGTTTGCTCTTTATGTATTTCGGAACTAGACACTATATAAGCCTATGTAAGTGACGGCGCGCCACGATCGACTCACGTGTATACCCATAGAAGGCGGTGATCCGTTGCCCAGTCGGACGATCCGAGTCCGTGGTTGCGTCCGGGTGGCCGATCCGAACCACTTTCATATTTTACTTTTTGTGATTCGAGTTGTATTGGATGCCCGTTGGGTCAAAACAGCGTGAGCCGTCCGATTCGGGTGTTTGTGTGGATTGTGTGTATATAGGCAGCGGTTATGTTTAGGGTTATATATATATGCAGGGTGCGGATAGTGGAGGCATCGTGAGTTTTGGGAAATCTGAAACCCCCGGTCTTCACAGGAGAGATTCCTGGCCTTACTCTCCGGTGCGACGCCGGAGGCCTCCTCCGCCTCCTCCCGGTGGTACGACGTCGGCGTCCCCTCCATCTTCCCCTCCGGTTAGCCCTTCCAACACCTCCTTCACTTTCCCCCTGCCGATCCCGCCCTAGCCCCGTCTGTAACACCCGACGCTGCCGCCCCTCCTTTCCCGTCAACCCCTGTCCATCCCGCAACCTTCCAAAATCCGCAACATCTTCTCCTCTCCTGTCAACCTCCGTCCAGCCCGCAACCTTCCAAAGCCGCAACATCTTCTCCTCCCCTATCTGCTAACCTCCCGTGGAGCCACCTTCCCCTTCCTCCGCCCGTAGCCCAGCCACCATGAACGCCTATGCGTGATTTAATGTCAAGTACTGTTCAACATTTTAATAACACTGTTCACTTATCTCATTTCCTCATTAAGCCCACCCACCCGTGAGTCAAACACCCCCCCCCCCACCTCACTGAATCTACCTTTCCTCCCACAGGCCCGACACACTCCCTTCGTGATGCTACAACCAATTTCCTCCACTGCCAAGACCTCAGATGCCCACACACAACCGCCACCGTCGCCGCCTCCATGTGTGAATTGAGGTAGCTGTCTTTTCTTTTATTGTTGTTTAATTTGACACTATATCTGCAGTGGATGTTATTCTTGTTTGTTATTAGTACCGCAACTCGTGTGACTTGCGGAGTTTATTCTGCGTCCACTTAAAATTGTCTGCGCCTCAATTGTTTGCAAAATTAATGTTTTGTTCTCCTTTTAATTAATTAATTGTGTTTGTCAAGCCTCTGCTGATAATCATATAATAAATTATTATTTGTTGCAATTTTGGAGCGGACCACTGTGCACTTTCATTATCCTGCATTGCAATTAGGTTTGCATTTGGAAATCCCGTTTCGAGTCGACCTGCCACTTCATCAGTAAGTCTCTTATTTGCATCATTGTGGGAGTAAGACCATTTTAAGAAGAGCCCTAGGGACTGATTCTAATTCTCCCTTCCTCGTCCTCCTCTTCTCTTCACTCCCCTCTTCTTTAAAACCCTATCTCCTAACAAGTATGAAAAAAGTTTAGAAGGTAAATTATTTTCCATGCCTCTCAGCTGGAGGAGCTTCTATTAATATATTCTTAATAAATTTAAAAAATGCACTAAATCATTTTTAAAATGACAAAAGAATAAAAGGTATTTCTAGTAGTTAGTTGAACGATACTCAATAAGGCTACATGACAAACCTACTTGTCAGTAAATGGTGGTATCACTTGAGTTGTTGGCAGCATGTTGGATTTTGATTTGAACAGAGCAACGGATACAGCATACAGTGGATGAGGAATCAAGATTGATGCAGTCGAAGGAAGTACCAGAAATGATGAGGACGCTGCCGGAAACATAACGGCTTGGAGGACCATATTTGGGTGAACCGAATGAACGCATACGCACGAATTGAGGAGCATCATCTAAAGCTATCCTGCCTAAACTCAAAAAGTGTCATTCTTCAGCTTCATGGTAGAACTGGCGACATATTAACAAAACCTCCACACTTCTATTAAAACATAAACCTCCAGATATCTATTAAAATAGCTAAGGAACAGTAAAAACTTCGGCTCTGCTTGCACTGCGGGTATCAAGCTGATTTTTTTTAAAAATAAAAAATCTCAACCACATTGATTCTGATCAAGCCACATTGTAAGAGTTCATCAAATTTCCAACATTTTTTCATTCAAAAATAAGATTTCATGATTACGAACACAGAGAAATCAAAAAGTAATTTCATGGCTAGCATCGTAATAGATAAAGTTCACCTGAAATATAGGAACTCCATCAAAGCCCCTTGAACGATCTGCAGATTTTAACTAAAATGAAAAGTTTATTAGCACTACTGAAAATGTGTAGTAATGCAAGGAACTAGGGTTTTACATTGCGTGACAGTGTATAAGAAGTATCTGCATTCATATTAGTAACTCAACGCTGCAATATAGGTATATGATGGTTCTATTAGTTATTTGAAATAATAATGGTTAGTGTATTGAAAGAAAACAGAACTCTCACAGAAAATTCAAGAAAACTGTATCTAATAAGAATAATGGAATTAAATTTCCAATAGCATACCTCTAGTGCATTCTTTATTTGGAGAGGATCGGGCAAAAACCTAAATGCGATGCCCTCAACCTTCAGCAAATATACCTACAGAAAATTATTTCAAAATATTTAAGAACATATACAATAGAGTGAATAGACCCAAGGCAATGTCAAAGGCTTGAAATAACACCAGGAATACATACCATAAAAAGCATATATAGTGGACTAACAACTTATCTAACTCAAAATAAGTAGACAACTGAAAAAACTCATTATAACACAATCTTCCAATTCACATTGAAATCATCACCTGGAGATTACTACAATTGATTTTTCTGTTAGCTATTTCAGCACATTTTAAATATGTTGAGCCTAGGACTTCAGCGTGATGTCTAACATTATTGATCATCGCCAGTATATTGTAGATGTTATTAACATTCTTATAAATTATTTTTGGCATTTGTTCTCTTGGTTAGAGATATCACATAATTCTTATGAATTGGCATGCACAGTTTTTTGCCTTATGCATTTGTTCTTAGATTGCACCTGAACAAATTTTTTAAAACCTAGTTGATGCAGGACATGAGTCCACCTGCCTGGCACCCTGAAGTCCACCACGGGGGCCCACCTTGGAGTCGAGGCACCAGGAAGAATCTTGGGAAAGACAGAATTGCCTGTGTGTGCGGCCTCCTTAGCCGCACGGCCGCGCGCCGCCGCACGGCCTCCTTGGCTGCACGGTCAGTCGCCCGACCGGCCACGGACCACCTATATGAACCAACCTCTTGGAAATTGCTTTAACTTGCACAAATACTTTGAAGATGACATAATTTCCATTCCAATTCTTTTGGAATGAAACTAGAGGGAAAAGCATGTGAACTAGATGGAAAAGGCAAATATCTCATAGTAATCCACCCCATACGTCTTGGTATCTTCCCACAATACCCTCCTAATTTTGTTTCATCAAAAATATACATATGTTCCCAAAGACTTTCTTGATAGGGGAAGACAAACAATCTCTTAGGCATAATTCTTCTCAAAAGCTGTCATTTTGTCAACTATAGCATATTTTCACTCAGGAATATCACTAGTAATATATCAATGATTAGGAATATCTATGAAAGAAAGAGAGGCAGAATATGATTTATATTCAGGTGATGCGGACTGCTAGAATACAAAGCTCGAGATAGGATGGTGAGTAATGGTAATGTGAATACCATTTACGAGAGCGATATAGAGGTTAGGAATATCTTCACGACCTAGCTCCAAAGCATGTATTGGTCAAACAAAAGCGGGTTTTGAGCAAGGAATAGTGTCAAGAATTGTTTAAGGCTCAGGGGTCGCAAGAATGTGTATAAGGACAATAGGAAAAGGATGGTCCACTTCACAAGTGGTTATCCTCTTCCCCTTAAGAGAATCCATAAAAGGATCACGAAATAATGGATCCCCTTACGAAAAATGACATCCATGATGCAGAAAATGCAACAGAAAAAAGTGATATAACTCGTAGACTTTCATAGTGGTGGAATAACCAATAAAGGCACACTTCAATTATAAAGAGTTCAGCTTGTCACAATTTTGTTGGTGAACAATAACGAAGCAGACACGCTCAAAAGCTTTTGGAGAGAGAGAAGTGATGAACGGTATACTTTGCGGACGAGTAGGCGATAGGTGAGACAGTTGAAATATGTGATGGTAGAAGATTAATTAGGTGTGTAGATAACATTTGTCTGAAAACGTTTAGGAAGACGCGTAGTAACTAACAAACATTTTGCAACTTCTAATAAATGCATGCTCTTCATTTTCGCTACTCCCATATATCATAAGTTGAATCAGGTAGCCTATAACTATGATAAACCCTCCATGACAAAGAATGAAGTTGTCAAAGAACCAAAACGTAATATTTTGCATCATATTTCTTCCGGGATGGATTCTCATGATGTTCTCAATGATGTAAGAGTAGAATAATTTGATGGAAAAAAAACATGTTTGCAAGGCTATCCATAAATCCAACTTAAGGTTAAAACAATTAGAGTACACACTGTCATACTCTTCATAGAGCCAATGGAGTCTCTCTCCCTCGAGATGTTATCAATGAGATAAGAGTAGAATAATTTGATGGAAAAGAAATGTTTGCAAAGCTATCCATAAAACCAAATGAAGGGTTAAAACAACTCGGTGTACAAATCTCAAATAATCAGCATGCATCATCTTCAACAACATCGAGGTGAACTTCAATCAAAACAAAAAATGAGAGAATATGGATCCATTAGACCACACATAATGTGCATTGACACAAAAGAGGTAGACACTAGAGACCGTCAAAAGTTGATTTCAGCTCTCTTCTAACTTTAAACCGATGGACACTTCAACAAGGAAAAAAATAGCAAGATGGCCAAACTCTGTTGGGATCCCGCTGAGCGTGTGGTGGTGATGTGCCGAAAAATGACGCCGAGCAAGTACTGAGGGGGGGAGGAAAGAGGGAATGCCACAGGAGGGCGGAGAAAGAGGGAGAAGGTCGGGAGGAGGTTAGGAGGAGGAAGATGAAGAGGAAACTTAATATATTTCTTAATAAAGAGGGTAATAGTTTCATCGGTATTTATAATATTAAAACTAGCCGTTACAGTAGAACGTTACAGAATACTTAAACCTAAAGCTCTGGACCGTTGATGAGATCCTACTGTGGTATTTCTCCTGGATGTGGACTTGGACAATGATGACTCTTGACCCTTGATTGCTGAAGATGTGTAAATACGAGGGCAGATGAAATGGGGCTTGATATTCTGCTGGGCTGTGGCCCAATGCTAAATAAATCGGGGAGGGCTGAGACCACCGGAATGTTTACCCTAACATACCTTCCCCTTCAGGAACGCTGTCCTCAGCGTTCAGTCCTATATTCCTCCCGTCGGTGGAGATTGATGGGGAAAGAGCCATCGTCGGAGCGTCTGAGTTTGCAGGTGGTAGCTCGAGGTGCAGATGCGGAGGGTTCTCTGTTACCCCTTCTTCAGTTGCAGCCGAAATTTCTGAGATGACAGTGGTGATGACATTGGTGATGACGGGGAAAGATATCCAGTGAGTCTAAGGGATGTAACTCGCGATTTCGGCTGAGAAACTGGGTTGGGGAGGTAACGCTTTTCCTCTGGTTGTTTTGCTTGCTAGATTTGTTGTTCTTCTAGTATTGCGATGAGCAGAAGCATAGATTTCCCGTGGCGGTGGGGGCGTTCTTTTTTTCTTTTGTGTCCACGATGTTTACAGAGGGAGGTGATGTGGGGTCTGGTCCTCCGGGTTGATGTGTTCTGGCACTGCGTTTCCCCGGCGGTGGGGCATTCTTTTTTTCTTTGTGTCCACGATGTTTGCAGAGGGAGGTGATGTGGGTCTGGGTCCTCCGGGTTGATGTGTTTCTGGCACTGCGTTTCCCACTTATCCCCCATTCCAGTTTGTCTGTGCGGGTTTGAGTTCCTGCAATTGTTGTATTATAGTTGTGTGCAATAGAGGGTTATCCTGTAGCTCTGCAATATCTTCCCATGTGCTATCAGAAGGGGGAAGTCCCTGCCATTGTATCAGTGCCTGAGGAACATTTCCTTGCTGTATAATCCGGCGAGTGTTGATGACTGCCATGGGTTGGTGCATGGGGTTGTTCTCCCAGCTGAGTTCGGGTAGGTCAGTGATATGGATTTTAGATTCCTTGCATAGGGTTTCAACAAGGAGACGTGAAACACTGGGTGTATCATGGATGATGGTGGGAGGAGATTCGTCGTCAGGCGGAGGATCGCCAGGATCTATTTCGTCAAAGTCCTCCAGTTCCTCTGAGCCAACTAAGTATAGTAAAGCCCCTCGCCCTTGCATCTATGTCCGCGTGAGTGAAACCGTTCATCACAATTATAACACAGTCCCTTGTCTTGCTTGGCCTGGAGTTCGGCTGGTGTGAGACGTTTAATAGGGAGGTATTTGGGTCTGAAAGTGTTTGGTTGTCGATTGTTGTCCCGCGTGAAGGGAGTGGGGTTGTGAAACGTGGGGGGTCGGGTTTTATAATTTTGTTTATGTTGGTCTTCATACATACGCGCAATGGCGTAAGCATCGTGAATTTCGGTTGGTCGGGCAAGTTGAACGGCCCTCTAATGTGCTCTTAAGGCTGAGACCCGCATATCGGAAATGAATCGGGGTGTAGTCCTGGTACTTTTGTCATGAGTTCTTCAAATTCGGTTTGGAAATTAAGGACGTGGTGGTTTGGTGTAACTTGGTTTAATAGGCCGCGGCCGGTTTAACATATAGTGAGGGTCGAAAAGTTTTTGGAATGCGTCTACAAATAATGGGAAGGTTAAGCGGGGTGATCTTTTAGTGTGGCTTGATACCATTTTGAGGCCGGTTGTCTAAATGGAAGGAGGCTATTAATAGATAATCTTGAGTTCGGGTTCCATTATATTCAAGTATTGACGTAAATCATGCAACCAATGTGGGATCACCATCGGAAAAAGGGGGGCAAGTAATATCCAAATTTCTGGGTCATTCAGAAACTACCAGGGTTTTGTTGCCAAGTATTCCATTGGATGATTGCGCCAGGGAAAAATTCTGGAGATCGTCGTTCCACTGTGGGTTCGTCCGCGCCGGATCCCTTGCCAATGGCTTTCTGTAAGTTGGTAAACTACAACAGCAGGTCCTGTCATAGCACAGTCATCTGGGTAGATAAGTGGTCTGCTGCATCTTTTTGATGCCAAGATTTGGCGGGCCAGCATGTTTTCCTAGTCTGTAATTCGTTGGTGATTGTTGTTGGAGTTGCTGTGTGTGCTGTTATTTCATCCACTGTGCCGGTTTGTTCTTTTTCCATTTGGTGTTGCAGAGGGCGCTTTAGGCGGCCATGGTTGAGGTCGGCCATATAAAGCAAGTGAGGGATCTAATGGTGTTGGATTCTGAGGTGGGAGTGTGGCCAGAAAGTGAGTGTGGTAAGCAAGTTGTGTGGAGGGGGGAAAACCGAGAAGGTTCCAGGAGGGGAGTAAAGGGAGAGAGGGGAGGAGGGATTTGGAGGGAGATGAGGGAGAA